>CM024792.1:7860344-8225352 GCA_014281875.1 Nibea albiflora
CCATACTGATTTGTATTCATCTGTCTCTTCCCCTTTGATTTTTGCTCTATTCTGTAATGTACAATTGTCCTCCTTTGGACCTTCAAGTCCCCTTGGGTTGTCCTCATCCGTCCTCCACAAATTGTTTTTTTTTGCCCTCATCTGTTTGTCTCACTGTTCATGCCCTTTTCTGTTTTGTTTTTCTTCTTCCCTTCTGTCTCCTTCTGACACCTCCTTGCACGTGGTTTTGCTCTCATACATCTCTCATTGATGTCTTTGGTTCTGTCCTCTACTGTTTGCCCTGCTCTGCCCTTTTCTGTCCTGTCTGTCTTTCTGTCTTCTTTCCGTTGTATCCCGTCAATCTTCTGTTATTTCTTTCTGGCCTGTCCTGTTCATTTTTGTCCTCTTCCAAATCCCTCCATCATCAAGAAATTATGATGGAATTTTTTTTTTTCAAGATTTCGTCCTTTCCTCCGTCTCCTTGCTTCTGTTATGCTTTTTATATCTTATGTCCTCTCAGGATTTACTGTCTTTCTTCCACACTGTCCCTTCTCATTTATCCTGTCATTCTCTTTCCTGTTCTCTTCTATTCGTCCTCTTCTTTGCTGCGTCTGCCTCTCTTTGTCTCCTTGCTCCTGACATTCCCCCATCTGTTTTGCTCTCTTTGTCTCTCCTACCCTGATGTGTCTCCCTCTAGCTTGTTTTGTCCTCTTCATCTTTTTCGTCTTGTCCTCATCTCTTTCCGCAGCTCTACTGTGTTTCGTGTTCTCTGACAGCTCAGAGGAGACACCAAAAAGCAGCAGGACCCTTCGACTCTCGACATGCACTTGTTTACTAGTCCTAAACGAAAGGGCAGCCCTGCTGGAGCCTCCTGTGTCAGAGGAGGGGAGCGGAGGATGCTTGGGTGAACACAAACACAATCTTATGATGACAGCTGAGCACAATCCAAGATAGCTTATTATACAAGGTGCACCAGTGCACGCAGGTGCAGATTAAAACTGATGCTCTCTCTTTCTGGCCACATGAGTACATCACTACAGAGTGAAGGCATCCTGTTCATGTTTGACACAAAACATAATCTGAGAGATTAAAGAACGCTGATTATGTTCATTGAGAGATGGGGTACAAAGGAATCTTTTGGCAGTGACGGAAAGAAGTACACAAATCTAATTCGAGTAAAAGTGCTCCATTTAAAATCCTAATGAATTAATTAGTGCATTTTTAATCCCACCCATTGAGATTATATTCATCCTTAAAGCGTCCACGCCCTCAATTATACATAACTTTGATGACAGGTGGGTGCCGTTGCAGGCAGTTTCAGCTTCATTCAGCCCACCTCAGCTCTCGTCTTGACTGATTTGGTAACGACCAGAGCCACCGCACTGAGATTTACGGTTGACTCTTCATTTATATGAGACTATGCCATTTTTATTTATATAGTCTATGGTTTTATCTACTTTATGCACTTTTGATATTTTTGCTTTGTGAAATATTCGATAAGTATACCTCACTAGGCCCTTAAAACAGTTGCACCTTGAAAGGGTTTCAACTGGGACTCAAACCCAGGACTTTCTTTTTTGCAGAGAAACCACTAAGTTACCTTGCTGCCCAAAAAGGTAACTACAGCTGTCAAATAAATAGTGAGTAAAAAGTAAACAGTACATCCCTCTCTGAAACGCGCTGAGGAGAGGTATAAAGTAGCAAAGAATGAAAGTACTATACTTTGGGGAAGGTGTAATACTAAAGTAATTGTACTAAACGCTTTCCTCAATTCTTTTTTTTTGTTTCGTGTGGGCTTACATGCTTCATGTACTATTGCACTATTGTTACTATGCACTGCAAACCACATGACACGCATTTATCCAAAACTCTTAATTAACACCCTCGTCTCTGCTCCGTCACCATCACCAGAAAAGGTAGCTCTGCCACCTCTCACCAGGCTTTTCTCACCACTCTGCCTGCTTATTTATACTTGTTCTCCAACATGCTCATCTGTCACATTCCTGTGTGCGTTCGTGGGAACCCACAGTGCGCTAGGTGGGTGTTTGTTCATCTATATGCTCGTTAAGTGCGCTGTCACTGACGAGTTCAGAACACAAATGGACAGGAAACCAAATAAAACTGCGCACCTCTCCGTTAACAGCCTGGCTGGCTTAGAAAAGGTGGAATGGAGTGGAGTAGTCGTCTTATCAAAGAAAGTTATAAACAGAAATGTTGGAAAGTCACGTCACAAAGCGAGAGAGGACCATTTATTCATTATTTATGAAGCGTGCCGCCAGGTCTAATAAACACTGAGATGTTATTCAGATGCCTCAAAATTAATAGACGTCGTGAACTTTATAACATTCCTCTGTCGGTTGTTGTGTAAGTCAGAGTAGATGTTTCAGCAAAGAATAAGAATCATGCATTTATGCAAGTGAACAAACATGAGGCTAGAAGTGTGTTTGTGAATTTGCTTAAAGGCCAATATTAGCATATAGCGACAGATAGGATTCCTGACTTCCATTCGAAAAAAACCCTGGTCCATGTTGGATTCTCCAGTGCCAGTCAATCAGCCCACACCTCTGATATTGAACCGAGGTAGACATGAAGTGTGCCTTTCAAACATGGGTGAAAGGTTATAACCTTTCAGCCAGTAGCTCCTCTTGCACTGTGGCAGTAGAGGGGCCTTGCTGAGCAAAAAAAATAAATATAAAAAAAAAGGGAAATAAGAAGATGAGAAAAGTTAAGAACTCAGAGGCAAAGCAAGTTTTCCTCTCTCTATACGCCTAACCTTTAAGCCGAGTGCCCCCCCGTGACTCCTGGATTCATGATTAGTTTACAGTATACTCCCAAATCAGCATAATAAAGCGTTGTGATGAGGCTGATGAGATCAACAGTCTGCTCTTGTTTACCCCACCGCAGCACCAGCTCCTTCTCTGCATGTGTGTTGTGTCTGACCTGAGGCACAGAGTCACTTGATGCGTCTTGCATCTCTTTCTAACACACATTTACAGGCGCGCACATACACAAACACCCACACAACCCCCCCACTGGTAGAAATCCTAGTTGTGCTGCCGGATCTCAGTGGAGGCCGGGAATCCACATCCCCTTTAGGCTAGTCCTGGGGTTGCATTTACTCCACACACATACACACACACAGGCATGCATGCACACAGAAGAAACAATACAGGCCCATAAATACATGCATGTGCACATACACAGACACACACTATATCTTAATGAGAGAAGGAGACGCTACTATGAAGGCGACAGCAGAATGAAACCTACTCACCAAGGACTGACCTGTGGTTCAGGGGCGGCAGAAGCTCGGCGGGGAGCTCCTCTCCCAGCGCTGATCAGAGGGCTGCACCGCCGAGGCTGCTCACGCTGACGGAGCTGGAAAAACCAACTGATTAAACGCCACTGTCGCCTCAGCTCAGCTGCTATATGGAAAGAAAGCTTCCTCTCTTTTATATATTTTTTCACTCACTGTTTGTTTGTCAGTCTCCTTGTTTTCTTTGTCCTCTGCCGAGACAGCGGGTGCCGGTGGATTGGAGCTGTGAGCGTGAGGGATTTGTGCGTAATTAGCTGAAACGCTCACCCAAGCAAGCACAAAAAAGTTAAATTTTAAACTTTTTGAACTATACTGCCTTTTTTAGCGGTATTTCACTGACACTCTGCTTCACTTCCAAGATCAAAACCTTGCTTCATGGTAGAAATATATTTATTTGAGTCTTTGGAGTACATGGACAGCAAACAGCACTGCCAACTTGCAAGTCCCATTAACAAGTTGTGCAAACTTAAAATTGTGCAAAGCCGGTGCATGAAAAAAGTCATGCCTGTGAGAATATATGAATATATTGATGAAATGTTAACAGAGTGACAGACAGAGTAATTGGATCCACTGACCACTGTTTTGTCAATTTGTTCGCGCATCCTGTCCATTACTACTTCATTATTTTACTATTTTATACTGTTGGTTTCACAGAGAAGCTCACTGAACTCGCTGACTCCACTGAAAACAAAATGTTCAAGTGTGTATCTGTATTTTTTTGAAGAGTTCGGGCCATATGAAGGCTTTAAAGATATTGTTTCACTTAGTTAGACTTCAAAAGCATATTTGCAAAGCAACTCTTTCTGAAACAAAAAATACTGATATTACTTGAAAAAAAATGGGATTTACTGGAACTTTCACCATCTGACCAATATAATGAGCCAGTTTATAAACTGAAAAAAGCTGAGATAAAAGGGTCATTAGACACGAGGTCCACAGGAGACATAGAAGATGATAAAGCTTTGGGTCAGGGGTGAGGGGCAGCCTGCCTACCACACCTCTCCATCAGTAGCCAATTCACAGTTCACTGGACCACAGAAAAGTGATTCTCTGTCTGTGTTTGACCATATAAGGTGCGGATATAACATTGTTGAATGTGGAGACATTCTGGCACAAATGAAGGGTTAGAAGACTCTGCCCATTATCTGTGCCCTCTGGCCTAGTTGGGCGAGTCATCAAGGATGAGCAGCGACTCTGCCAGCCGGGGCCAGACTTCGTTGACTGCCAGCCCCCTGTGCCACATGTAACAATGTCAGCAAGCCTTTGTGGTTAGTCTCAACAAAGCTGTGCAGAACAATTGAGCTTTTTTTCTTCTTCTTCTTTTTTTTTTTTTTTGCAAAAGAAATATAAAATTAAATTAATTATTTTCACTTAATTTGAAAAAGTTTTTAAAGTATGAAATGTTTGGATGTGACTTGGTTTGCTCAGGCCATTTGTTCAGTCAGCTGCCCTCCACCCTACTGTACCTCTCGCCCTTGACTGCCACAGTTTGGCCGGGGGCTTCTCTGGCCAGAGTCGACAGATCATGGAAGGGCTGGAAGAAAGACAGGACAGGGGCAAACAAAGGAGGAAGCTCGCTGCCATGCCCTTGAATGAGAGCTGCTCCAAAAGACAGACAATGGCCACCTTGCATATCCAGCCAAGTGTAATTTTCACTTATCTTCCCAGTTTTGTCTTTGTTTCTTTTATAATTTGAAAGGTAGCCTTTCTCATTTCAAAGTCTCTGTCCACCCTTTGCCCCGGCTGTGACAGCCAGGAGAGAAGCGAATATCTCTAGGCAGAGAGAAAGAGAAACTGAGCATTATCTCATCTGGGCCACCGGCAGCATGGAAAGGAAAAATAAGGAGGAAAGGGAAGGTGAGAAGAAAAAAAAAACCTGACTGGGCAGGGGCAGCTTCAGCAGGGTAAGGAAGCAATGGCTGGCAGCACAAAGAATGGTTCTCCTTCTGTTTTTCAGCTCCATTAATATCTGAGCTCCAGCCTGCATATATCCTCATTCATTATTCATGAAGCGACCAGGAAAAAACGCAAGCGGGGAGGAAGGTGGGAAAGCAAAGGCCAGAGATAGTTCCAATCAGTCCTGGTTTAAATGACACTGAGTGACAGAGCCTGGGGTTTTATGGTCGCTGTTCAAATGAGACACTCGCGCCGTAATGAAAGGTCCATACCGGCCCACATTAATGACCAGCAGGACGTATGGCTGCACCACTCGTAAAGCTAGCTACCACATTGTGTAGCAAATTTGCCCAAAGTAACTTATCATGGTTCTACCAAACCGCACCGTGTAAACACTACCAAAAACTTTGCTTGTTCTTACGATGTACAAATCCCATGAAGAGACCAAAACCGACAATGGACCGATTCCACTAAGTATTGTGCAGCCTAAGTCTGATATTCTTCTGTACTATAGGTCTCCATTGTTGTGTACTATTAAAAACAAATAAACGAGTCACGGTGTTGTTCTGGGTGACATTTTCCCTCATCATGGGCACTGTAGTTTCTTTTGAGTTTATCCGACAAACACTGTCTTGCTCTTGGAAAAAGTAAAAAATGACTAGAGTAGTAAATGTGTATTCATCCGCTGTTGAAAATAGTCCCCATTATTAACTATATTCTTTTTTGATTTACTTAAAACGACAGTGCCCAGCTGTTTTAAGAACCTCTTTATCATTTTTTAATCATATTTTCTGTGTTGTTTTTTTATTATTTTTTTAGACAAATATAAAATATTAAGTACAGTGTACAGGTTTTTAGGTGAAGTATTAAGTAGTTCCCACAGCTTGACCCCAAGGCTTCACGGCTTTGGCCTTATTTTTATAATAAGGGTTGTAAAAAAACATCTTTATAGAAAAGTTTAATTTAATCACCCAAACAGCTAATTGAGTAATGGCTGAGTGTCTTTGTCAAAAAAGACGCCTTTCAATATACGATCATTAAAAATTAAAAATACATAACAGAAGCAACACATAATAGGTTCAGGAAAAAACACAACTGTGATGTAAATTCAAAAGAAATACTTGGCTCAAAATTAATCCCACTGATAAACAAACCTCCTGAAGGTAATGTACAGTTTATTAATTGTTCTGTTCTGTTATTGTTACACTCTGAATATAATATCAATTATCCATAAAATCTGTCACTTAGGGGTTGTCAGTTTGCTTAACAAGAGAAACTTGGATCTGTAAGTACTGAGAAAGTGACTTGGTTGATCTTTTCATTGGATTTGTAACAAAATATAAAATATCACAGACGTATTCACACATTCGCTTTCATATTCATGTCAGACTTTAAGTCCCAAAATCATCCCTAAACTACATTATTAAGACAAGCTATCAACTGTATGAAATGTCTTGTTTGATTCTTTGGGAAGACATGTGTCCAAGTGAAACAGCTGTGTTCCAGTATTCTGTATTAAACTGTGAATCTTTTTTGTGATTATGTATTTCAGGCAGTTAATATTAATACAATCCCCCACACACATTCTTGAACTGAACTGAATTTGATGCTTAGTCAGATCAGTGAAACCACTGTCCCTCAGGCACTGATGTCACTTTAAAAATGCCACATGCCTACCAGGATCATTGTTCAGAGATTAGTGAACAAAATGAAAACAAGCCCTCGATGAATACAATATAGTTAAAGGGAATATTTAAACAGAATGTATAGTAAGCATTTTGCAAAGACTGCAAAAATATTTTATTATCTCATGGGCATCACGAGTATGTGTGTGTGTGTGTGTGTGTATTTTCCTGAAGTCTCAGAAATGGTAATGCCCTTAACCCCAATGCAGGGAAGACTTAACAGTTGGGTATTGACTTTGTGAACATTTACCATTGAGGATTCAGACTATTCAATTCTATTTCAACTGAGGGCTGCAGACGGAGAGGGAGGAAGTCCCTAGGCTCCATGTTGCTCACACACAAACACACACACACAAGCACACAGCCGCACACACACTCAGACTGCGTGTTGAATGTGTTATTCTCCAGTGATATCGACTCAATCGGATTTTACACCCCTCTCTGCTGGAGCCATACAGAGACAAACGCTCTCAACATAACAAAGGCTGCGTGTGTGTATATGCATGTGCACACACTCTGCCTGTATGTGTGTACTTTTTTGTTGTTGTTTCAGATGTGTAGCTCTTTGAATATCCACTACACATGGGAGTACAAATGTGCCACTTGCGTCAACGTAAATCAAAATAAAACTATAATCTGCATTATTGCACCTTGAAATTCGCTCTGTCCTTAAAGGAATTGTCCCGAGTTTTTATATGCTTATTGACTTTTGTGTTGATATCACACTCACACACACTCAGTCATATTTTTCCATTGCTACAACCAGTGGTTAGTTAGCTTAGCCTAGCACAAAGACTAGAAACAGGGGAAAACATCCTGTTGAGGTCTACCAGACAGACAGGAGTAGCTTCCATGAATCCATCCATCCATCTCTGCTGGCTGCCTTGGCAACTGGACCTGGCCAAGAAAGAGTCCAGCTTATAACATCTCATAAGATGGTTGTCTGTGCTGCTCAGATTAAAGAAACAAGATAAAACGCGCCATTTTGTGAGCTTTGCGCAGACCTAGGCTAGCTGATTCCTCCTGTTTCCAGTTTTGTGCTAAGCTAAGCTAACCAGCTGAAGCTTTAATGGATACAAATCTTTTCATCTAACTAACTCTGCCAAAAAAGCAGAGAGTTTTCCCAGAATGTCAAACTACTCCTCCAATGTTTCTCTGTGCAGTTTTGTTTTACACTTTCAAAATTCTTTAACTGCTCCTTGTTTTTTTTCTCCTTTCAGTCTCACATAGAATTCTGTGCTATTCTGTCCTCAAACATTTTTTAGTCTCCGGCCTGTTCTTAAACACTACCCGTGCTCACTGAGGATTGATTCCACACGGCCACCACATCCTTCCAGAATACCCCCCTTCAACCACCCACCCATCCACATCATTTATACATGTGAGCATTAGGACTTGTCACAGTCTCTCAGTCAGGCCCTTTATCAGTCCAGGCCATAGATTCTCATTAAACGGGTGAATCTTCAGTCCCTGACACTTTGGCCATCATGTCCACTCTGCCATCTCTCTCAACTGACTATTTGTCCGATCCAACTGGACAGATAGCCGTGGAGAGGACTGTGCCATTGTTTGCCTCTCATAGTTAGTGTGGCATTTCTTCACTATCATACTGGGAAACAAGCATGCACCATTAAGCTGCTGCAAGCATACACAGAAAGATACCTCAAATTCCGCGATTAATCAAAAATCACATCCGGAGCCAAAATAGTATATTGCATGTTCATCAGTGTGTCTCTGCTTACTGTAACTTGACTGGATGATTGGCTAATCAGTTTAACCAGTGGTCAAACACGGTCAGGAGATAGCCAGCGCTGTGTGGTCACTAGATAAGAGGCGCTACTCCTCGAAGGCCGGGCTAGCTGCCTCGTTAGTGCTGGGTCAGTGAACTGCCGGCCAGATTTCTAAATGGCCACTCAACGGCCAGAATTTGTGTGTGTGTGTGTGTGTGTGAGAGAGAGAGACAGAGAGAGAGAGGCTAGTGTTACCACTGTCTCTCTGGACTTTCTCACAGAAAGCTCACTGTTTACTGCAGTTAACCATGTCCCCTCAGCGTGTCTTCACAGGGGGAAATGTATAATAGGGATGTTTGTATACCTGTGCTGTTGCTGACTTGAGATTAGAGTCGAGCAGAGTTTTTTTTTTTCACCTTCTGCTGGGGATGTACACATGCACTCCTGAGGGGCTTTGTTGTAATATTGATGCAGGTAAATATCAGCTGCATACAGTATTTAGTAGGCCTGAATAGAAGAGTCCTCACACTCTTGCAGCCCCTTGACCCTGTGTCTCTCTCTGTACGTGCACACACACACACACACTTACCTCCAGCCCCTGACCCCCACAACAGAGAGGCAGTGAGGTCTGTACTGGGCTGCTGCTGGATTGACTGGCAGTTCATGTGTCCACAGAGAGACAGAGCCAGTGAGTCTGGTTGTGTGTGTTTGTGTGTGTACATATATGTGTGTGCGCGCTATACAGGTCCAGTCTGGCAGCAGAAAGCAGGATCTCCTGGGAGGGCCGGATGTTGGGTCAGGAAGAGAGGAAAACAAGAGCGGAGGAAGAGAAGAGGGGTTGCAGAGAGAGAGAGATACATGGAAGACATGAATCTGTCTATATCTATATATATATATGTGTGTGTGTGTGTGTATACGTGTGTGTGTACGTGAAATGTAAAAAATGGATGCATCTTCAGCACGCTCCTGCTCAGGTATTTGTTTAACATATGGGAATCTCTCGCTCAGCCACATACAAACATACATGCATAGCATATAGCGCATATATGTGGGTTGAATTTGTAGTCGATTTTGATTTATATATTCATCATCATGCAGTATATATACATACTTTTTTTTTTTGATATTATACATCAACATTTAATGGCAGCAGGAGGGCGGGAGCTACCACATTTTTTCCACCTCTGTTTGAATGCACCAGATCTGTCACTACATGGGGGGGTAGAGAGAATGTCATGGAGGAGGTATGTCTTTCTTCATCGTATCCATCCACATAGTATTTTAATTGGGTTTTCTCTCCTCGGCTGAAAAAAAGAGAGGGAACAGAGGTGAGAGGAGGAATGAATCATGAAGGGGTAGAGGGCGGAGTAAACGTGCTGCTCTGGGTTTCCATCTCCACTTCCACAGCTATGCCGTCTCACCATTGTGGCCCTCGCAATGACTACACACACCAACACACACATCTACGCGCTCACACTTTAGCTAGCCCTTGGTGCTATTGTGCGGTGTTGTAATGTGTTTTGTATTGAACCTTATTGAACAATGGTGCAGCTGACATTCCTACTGTGTTGGATTAGGCTGCCTCATAGAAACATAATAATAATGCTAAACCCAAACCGTCTCCCAGTGACTGTCAAACACTCTGTGAGAAATGGACAAACTGATAGAGCCTGGGAATGGGACAGACAATATCTGCCGAGAACGGAGAAGTGTGTGTGTGTGTGCGTGTGTGGATGATATGTGTGTATAAATATGGGCGTAAGCGTGCATGCTTGTGAGTGTGTGTGTGTGTGTGCGTTGTATGTTGATGGTTGATGTACAGGCCTGGAGGGCAAACCGCTCTAGGCTTCTCTCGTTAAGAACCTGTCAGTCATCGGCAGAGAGGAACCAAAAGGAGTCCAAATCGCAACACTGAGCGCATGTGTATGTGTGTGTACACGTGTTTGTGTGTGTATAAAATGCATTCAGCCACTTGGCTATTCCTAAAAACAAGTGAGGAGAGAAATATGTGTGAAAAGCAAAAGGGGAACAGTTGCATCATGAAGCCACACTGCCCTCCAGTGGTTTTCAGTTGTTTCACTACCTGAGATGACAGGCACGTTGTGAAACTCCGGAGGCTGAGGCTGACTTTGTTCGTTGAGTGAGACAACATGAGGCCTACTAGTTCGCCTGAGACATTTGAAAATTGGAAGAAATGTAAAATGTTTAATTGAGACAAACAGGCTTCATGTAAAGAGTGTTGGCAGAGAGGATGCATAAATAAAGCCACGGTGTGTAATGACACTGTGCACTACAGCGTGCAGACAGGAAGGAGAAAGAGGAAGTGTAAAAGAGTTTGTTCTCTGAGTCTTTAACACTGTTCACTGCCTTTCTGTCACATACAATTTCTATTTCTGTGTTTAGTTTAACTAAAGCAAAGCTCGAGGCCTTGTATGCCAGTGCTTTTTATGTATGTTGTAGTGGCTGGTTTTGAGAATGGATAATTAACGTACAGTGAAAAATGACAATACAAGTCACTTCCTACATTTGAATTGTTTAAGCCTGATCAGTGTATTTCAGACTGTATCTCTGTACATCTTGTTCATATCAAAACAGTGTTTGTTTGACAAGAAACAAAACGGTCAATCACAATCTTTATGATTTTCATCATCTTTGACCAACTTGAATATCATACACTTCCCTTATACCTTACAGGATCTCAAACAAACACTTTCAGACATAATGATGATTCACTTATTGCAGAAGTGAAAAAATAGAAGCTTTTTTTTAATATGCTGGAGACTTTTGGTTTATACTTTTATATTTTCCCTCTCAAGTTCACTCAAAACATTTTTAAACAATAGATTGTATTATGAGTGAAACACAGCAGGATTAGAATAAATTATTCTTTCATAGCTGCTGTCTTCATAATGCCCAGAAAAGCGTCTATAAAGCAATATCTAATGTGTTTGAAAAACTTTTGATGAGAAAATAACAGGCACCCGCTACAAAGGGTGAATTACAGACAAACAATATGTGAAAGCCTTAACCCACATACAAAGTGTAGGTGCACCGTGCAAAGAGTGGAGGAAAAATTGCATGCATCTGGGTGTAGCACACACACAGAGGCATACACATGCATCGTTTGCAATCCATTTTTATCACACCTCCCTGTGGTCACAGCTGCTGACTGCACAGAGGAACTAACAGTACAAACTTCAATTGATAGTCTGTGGCCTCTCTCCTACACTGTCCTCACTGCCACTGTAAAGAGCATTACGCATTTACAATGATTAGGAGAGGAGAGGAAGGTAGAGGAGGGGAGAGGACATGAGAGGAATGAGAGGGGAAAAAGACATTGAGGACATGAAGGGAATTAAAGAAAAAAAAATGGGACACGAGAGGAATGAAAAAAAAAAAAAGAAATTGGGGAAGCTGTGACATAGTTTCTCATTGACACCACACCCCCTTCCTCAACCCCTACATAAACATGCAAAGTTTAAAATAGAGGCCAGAGATACTTTTACTGTAACAACCAACAACTATATCAATTCTTAATATGCAGCACAGCTGGAAATCAATGAAAACTACCTGCCCTCACTCGATGACATTTGCTTTAGCTGAATGATAAAAGAGGAAGCGTCACTTATACTTTTAGACTGATATTTTCAGTTCTTTACACATGAGCAATAGCGTTGAGAAGACACCTAATTTAAGGTAAAATCAGTTTCCCCCCCTGATTTCTTAGCAAACAAAGGGAGTTCTGTTATGTGGGAGGAAAGACATCGTCTAGTTTCCCTTCACCTTGCAGCCTTATGTGTATCTCTCTGATGGATGTGAAACAGAGAGGTTCTACTAAAGAGTTTGCTGAGTCTAGTCGTGGATCATTACGATTAAATAGAAAAGACCAATGTCAGCGCTAACACTAACACTAATTCATTAACACTAATGTAACACAGTTTTAGTTTGAGAGCTTGTTTCTTTCAGCGAAGCACGGTGTACATCAGAAACATGCCTTCATAGCTTATACGAACAGCTAATAGTTGCTGATTTTTAGACTAGAAGTAGTTTTAGTGAGCTTTGGAGGTGTTAGCAGGCCATTGATTGGACAGAGCCAGGCTAACACATATTCAATTTATGCCATATCCTGTAAACAGAGACCAGGCAAAGCTACCTACTCATCCAGCAGGAACAGGAACAGGAACTCTCTCACTCAGTACCTGCTGACCCATAATTCACCTGTGTGTCATCAAAACTTTATCTGCTGATTCCTAAATAAAATATCTAAACTAAGTTAGATGACTGGCTTTCTTTGAGAGCAGCTCATTTACTTCACTGTGTACCATTTGGCACAGGGTCAAAGTAAAACCCAGACAATGTATGAGACAACTGTAATCTGTGGTTGCCTGAAGTTCCATACATGTTACTGATGAGCAAGAAAATGAATCTGAATTATTGTAAATAGTTGAATGATAACCGCTGTGTCTCGGTTTTGTCTCTACTCTATTTATAGACACACTCTCTTGTGTGCCCACATGTGCATGCTTTCTGTTTCTATCTCGTGATAACTTAGCGTCTTTCTTTCTTTGACTTGACTTTGGTAAGTCGGTTAAATTATTGTTACATCATTAAAGTCCCTTTCCCCTCAGAAATGTCTTTTTTTGCCAATAGTTATTTCATTATTACAGGATTGTGTATGCGCAGAGCACTAGAAAGGGATTTTGTGACATCACAACTAGTTTGGCAGCCATTTGTGGTCCAACTAACATAGGTGTGATGTGGAAACTTGAAACACACAGTGCAGAGTTCAGTTTCAGTGAAGCAGGAGACATCTTGTTCTAACGTAGAAGGAGGAGACGTAACTTTAAGAATTTTCAACAAGGTGTTTGAACTTTTTGGTGGAAACATACTCTCAGAAACAAACTGTGATCTAGAGAAGAGAATTTTTCAGGGGGACTCTCAGTTAACTTTACTTTATCAACAAACACTTGTCACCAGCTTGGAAATGTTGGAAGGAGGACTGTGATGGATGTTTGGCAACAAGGAGCACTTGATTAAAGTTAGAAAAAGATCATTGCATAACCACAACCTTTCTCTCATCACGGAAGATTGCAGTCATTGCTGAATAATAACAATGTGTAATCATGTGAATAATGAAAAGGTGACTAATAGTCTGAGACAGAATGTGAGTGACGTGTTGAAGTCAGTTGCTTAGATGCCTATGCCCAGCAATAAACTCCACATCCATACACGAACATCACACGTCACACACTGAACACAAGGAAACATTTTGTGGCATTGTTGTTAATATAATGCAAAGTGACCAAAGAGTTCTTCCTTCTTGGCTACTGCTGGACTTCTACAGCTGGCATCTACAACAGCAACAGCATTTTTTGAAAATTTTAGATATAAAATCTAAAATGTACATTTTTTGATTCAGCGGTGCCTGTGGGTTGTGTTATTCTGCATTTAGTCTTTCCCCCTTTGTAATTTTGTCAAATGACACACAGCTTCCAGCTAATACTGATATTTCACGCTTTCTAAAGCAACATAATCATAGCTTTAATTTAAGCTCAACCTCAAAAGGATGTGAAAACAGGGCAGCATGGACATATAGTGGTTAGCTCACACTGTCCAGTGACTCATTTGTCTGGACATGTGACAGAGGGAGAAGCTTAAAAGTACAAGGATAACAGTGTGTCAAGGTATTGTGTGAATCAGACCAAATAAAGTCTTTCATTCACTGTGTCAGAAAAATGGCAATTATACATTCAAAGTCCAGTGTGTCAAATCGAGGGTGCTCTATTTACAGAATATAGAAGAAATGTAATATGTAATATGATCTATCTATCTATCTATCTATCTATCTATCTATCTATCTATCTATCTATCTATCTATCTATCTATCTATCTATCTATCTATCTATCTATCTATCTATCTATCTATCTATCTATCTATCTATCTATCTATCTGACATACATTACATGCATACATTTAAAACTGAACTGATCACCTTCAGAAGATTGTATGATTGGTTGCATCATACCAAAATGTAGCACTTAAATGCTTATATGCTTTTACACTACAGTCAAATATGAGCAGCAGCCAACGATATAATCATGCAGTAAATTATCTCCCATTTCTAAACATATTGTCCATCAAACACAAACCAACTCTGCTCGCATTCTTTCTGCGTGTGCCATACTGCTGGTTACATAACTGTGTGGGTTTTTTTTTAAGGTTCAACGTAATTCATATGTTTTTGCAGTAAGCTAATCTATGTGTATGACAATGATGCTGGATTTGGCAACCTGACAGATAATTAAATGGCTTGTCTGCATCTAAGGACTCACACCCACCAAACAACAACAACAGAAAAACGCAGTTTCTTTTGGATTGCATTAGTGTAATGCTGCTTGCTTAAGAGGCCACTTCCTGATTACAAGAATCTATACTCTCAGAAGTGGAAATAGCCAAATACCATGTGTTACACTGATCAAGGGGGAAATCCATATTTAGATATTCATACTAAAAAAGTCATGTCTCTGTCGGAAACACAATATGTTCCTATTGGGTTTCAGGTTCTAACTTATTCCACACTATATTATGAAGTATAAAGAAAACAACTTTATGTAACAAATCTCTTCAGAATCAACACAAATATTATTTAAGGTTTGATGTGGACCATGTGTTCTTGTCTTTATTTTTACTGTGTATACCATAGAGATTCATATCGCCATATAAGACTTGGAGCTTCCTCCGCTGGATAAGTGCTATAGAACAAAGTCAAAACTTCTGTCTAACTATCTAACTGTCCAAACTCAAAAATGGGTCTGCTTAGTTATGTGCATTATTTTCATAACTGCATGAAATAGCTGACTGTGTTTCATCCAGTATCACATCAGCTCACCACCCAGTGTGTGAGCCTCACTCCCTAGAGAGCTTCTTTACTCCTCTCCTTCCTCTTTTATCCCCCATTTTCTTGTGTATGTAAACAGAAGTAAAGCATTTTTTGGGCTCCAAGGCAGAGCATGATGATCAAACACGATCAATGACTTTGAAGAGATCTAACATCCTTTATGAATGTATTTCACACAGAAGGAACAGCAGAAATGAAGAAATTCACTTCTGGAGCCAATGGCCACATGTTTTCTCTCTTTAGACTGAGAGAAGAAGAAGAACACAGAGAAGAAAGTTTAAGAAAGGAAAGGCTGTGTGTGTGTGTGTGTGTGTGTGTGTGTGTGTTTTTGGGGGGGGGGGGGGGGTTCTTGCACATTGTAGCGCCAACTCCTCGTGAGTTTTTGATTACATGGCTGAGCGACTGCAGGCCTGTAAGCTCAAGAGCAGGGAGGAGTCAGAGAGAGAGAGAAGATGAGCTCTAAAAAATGTCATTAAATTATGTCTCTTGATGACCTGATTTCAAACAATCTAATAGCAGCCAACTAGATAGAAGATAATAACCTGAAAGCCACAAAAGTGTTAGCGTCATCATTTCCTTTCACTGCTGACTGTTGCGATGAAGTTAAACTGTCACGTATTACATATAAGCATGTATTTAAAAGCCTGGTTTCAAAACACATTCATAAAAAAAAAAAACTTCACGCTAACGCTAACTATGTTTCTTTTTTCTCATAAGTCACAAGGTTTTCACACTTGAGCAAAAGCGAGTACAGATTAGATGAGCAAAGACTTCCTGTTCTTGGTGGCGTAGCTCAAATCAAGCTTCCTGTCACCGAATGTTAAGGTAAAGGCAGCCTTTTTGGTGTGACATCCCTCCCACTTGCTTGACTTGAAACCAGAAGCAAGGTTTAGGGTTGGGGAACAAGTCCAGGAAGCTGTGTTAACTGATAAGACAGAAAACGTATGTAGCTTAAAATAAGACGTTTTTAAACTTATTAGCTTAGTGTTGAGTTAAGAACTGGAAATACAGCTTCGATTTGGCGTGTGAATTTCTCCAAATTGGTCCACACTCAGATAATACTGTATGGTGTGTGGTCGTACACACCCTAACTCCTGGATATGGCAGGTCTTTATGGTCTGAAGATCCTGCTGCTCTGGGCTGGAATCATCGGTTTGGCCAAATGTAAGTAACCAAATGCATCAACTTTATGAAGGCACTGTGAAAAAGAAATGGTATTTTATGAAGTTGTGTCCTTGTGTCTGTCATCTGACAGTCTTTTAGGAGAGAGAAAACGTCGCTAAATGTTGCAAAACATGAACAATAGACAGCTGTAAGTGATGAGATCTCTTATTTTAAACTCCCGAACTGCTTTTGAAGTTCCGGTGTATGGTTGTTGAGCATGAGTTGTGATCGTGTTCATGACAAAAGGTGAAACAGTTTCCATGGCTGAGATAGAGACATGAATCTGCCAGCACGCTTGACAATTTGCTTTTCTTTCTCTCCACACAAAATGTAATCATTTAAAGTAAAAACTGAGGGCAGAAATGACAAGCTACAGTATATCGTGTCTTTGAGTTGTGCCTCCTTTTGTGCTACTTCACGTTTCTTAAACTTTCAAAACCCAAAAACACAAGACGGTACAGCAAACACTTATGATGTGAGAAGCTAAAAAAGTGACATGTTTCTGAGCCCCTTTGGCAAAAGAATAAATAGTTATGTTCAATCAAAGGCTCCTGTTAATAAGAAGACTCTCTTTAAAATGTGCTCTTTCATTTGTACAAAGCTATGGGAATTTTTGCAATCATGTTTCTGTTCTGCTTTGACATTGTGTGCATGTGTGTGTCTGTGTGTGTCTGTGTGTGTTTGTATGTGTGTGTGGGGGGTTTACGTCTGTCAGAGATGACAGAATTTTATTCGGGGTGTGTCCCTGCAAATTCTTCACTTCAACCCAAGTGGCTGTGGGTGTATGCGTGTGCCTGGTTGTGTATGTGCGTGTACATGCATATGTGCGTGTTTTCAGTCAGACCCACCTTACTGCCTCTTGCATCACTCAGAGTTCTGCTACTGTTCAGCGCATCAAATAATTTCTGCTATTTTCAGCTGAGACGTCTGTGCACATGAGCTCAAATAAATTCCTCACTCTATTTATTTCACTATGTTGTCTTTAATGGCAGCCAGGGTCAGTATGTGTCAATTGTTTCTAATGTACAATATCTCTCAGCTAGTGTGGGAGGTGAGTCATCACGGTACACCGCATCAACAGACAAGTTACCTTTACATAGAAACTAAATTTACCATTTTTCGAGAACCAGTTTACATTACTAACATTCAATGTTAGCAATTAAGCTATTTTAAAAGTAATTGGTTTTAATTTGCTCACTCATTAATATGTTAATGATGCATACACACATGTTCCACTACATTTCAGAAGGAGATATTATACATTTTACATTGCAGATTAAGATTTAAAAAGCAATAATGAGCACATAAAATACGATGCATAGTTTCACATTAAATGAAATGACAAAAATACTATGGCTCCAACCACAACACTGAAATGCTTTTTACATGTAAATGCGTCAGTAATAATTCAAAAATCCATAGCAACATCTCTCAGACAGAGGTCATTTACCTGAATATTCATGTTACAGATAATGCTTAACCTTGACTTAATTTTAAATGTAAGAACTTTGGACAGCGAGTGAGTATTTTAACAAAGCGGAATAATGCTGTCTTTACCCAATGCTGGAAGAACTATTCAGATATTTTACCATATGAGAAATGTGGCAGAACCTACATTCACAATCCTACTCCGACTACTAAGTATGATGAGCTAAATGTACTCAAAGAGAGAAAACGTTAATTACAGTGCACAGTACATTAAACATGTACTATACTTTTAAAAGCTACAGAATTTCTTTGAGATAGGGTGGTGTTTGACCATTATATTAAATAACAGAAAATATTGCAAAGAATTTTATAAACAGCGTTAAATTCAAAGCTACTATTTTCTTTTCTTCATTGTTGGTAAAGAACTAGCAGAATTTGAATCAACAAACCAAAAAGTAAGGCTAAAAATCCTGTGAGCACCAGTGTAATTTAGGTAAACCGTGTAAGCAGCGTGTAAGCAGCTGCGCCCCGCCAAGATGCCTATTTCTAGGCCTCCTTTAGCTTCTAGCAGCACAAGGTTCTGTAATCAAAAAAGTTGACCACTTCCGTGTTCCATTCTGAGTTGCCTTCATTCCTGGCAGAGCTACGCGGGCAGACAGAGACAGCGCAAAAGTAAATGACTTGAGAAGGGATGAAAAAAAAGGGGGAAGTGCAGTGTCTCAAAGAAGAAGTGAGGTCAGAAATGTTAAGAATGGTGCACAATTAAAGCAATCTTGTGGAGGGGAGGGGGGAAGTGTTCGTCACAGAGATCTGCTCTGTGGTTCATGCAAAATATGTGACGATAGAAGATTTAGAAAAAAAATTTTAAAAAAGAAGCTGATGGTGAACAATGATAGAGAGAAAAGTAAGGCATGAGAGATAGAGCCAGACACATCGGTTTCTTTACTAAATGTCAGGCAAGTAAATGGATTCAGGGCCAGGCAACTAGAGCCATTTGAGCTCTAAGTGTCACTAAACTGTAATGGTTGTCACTTTTTTATCTGGTCATCCTGCCCTTCTTCTTCTACCTCTTTCTTCCTCTTCTGCGTCTTTCTCTGTCACGCACTTGCAAAAAGCTTCTAACCTTGAACGGGCTCACTGTTTAGAAAAGGGTGAATGCTAGGCTTTCATTTCACACCACAGAGGCTTCACTTAAAACTAGTTTCCCCATTTTAAAAACAACCTAAAAGCAACAGAGCACAGCATTTGTTTCTATTCTCACAATGGGCACATTTTATATAATATATGTAACAGACAAGTGTTCAGCAGTCGTTTCACTGATCACAATTCCATCTCCATCAAACCTTTCACGGAACAATTCAAAGCAGTCACCACAAAGTATAAAATGGTGAAATGTCACTGCACAGAGCATGCATCTTTGCTCGATGTAGTGAAACAAGAAAGCAGCAAACCACATCCTGAGACTCAGTGTTTAACTGTCCCTAACACACCATTACTCACTGCTCACTGCTATTAAGAACAAACAGACAGAACAGCTAAGACGTGTTAACAAGCCATAATATAATACTAACTTTGTAAATGTAATATCAGAATACAGAGTTCATAAAGGAAATACACACATTTATATTTATTATTATTTTTAAATAGAGTGCCTACAGCATAAATATGTTTTTACATGATGTTAGGCTGTCATTTCTATTAACTAGTAAGTATTTAATAGAGAAAGTCCATTTGTGCTTCAATATGAATCAGTGATCTGTCCAAATTATCTAAGTATGGGAGGGGGAGGGGGGTGTTCTAGCTTTCGGTGCGAAGCAGGAAATAGCGGTTTGCTTCCTCGAATAGCAAAGCGTACTTCTTTGCTGCATTGTCATAGCAACCAGGTTGAACAACACTGCCTCATACAGAACTTCAGGCGAAAATAGCTTTTTCCTCTTTTTGACCTGATAATGGCCATCAGTCAAATGGAAGTGCATTTTAATAAAACTCAAAATATGATCACTTTTGTTGTTGTTTTTTGTTGTCTCTCTCTTTTTACACACACACACATATATATATATATATATATATATATATATATATATATATATATATTTTTTTTTTTTTTTTTTTTTTTTTTTTTTTTTTTTACAGTATGTTGTATTAGTTTGTTTGTGACAAAAGCTGCATGTTTTACGCACTCTCTTTCTCTGTTTTAATTCCAGGTCAAGAGAACAAGACAAGTAAGTGTCAATATACCTAATACACCTATTTATAATACACAGTATGATATTTTATTGTTATTATAATTAATAAAGTCTTTTATTCTAATTATGCCACCGGCTCTACTCACGCTCTCCTTATACTGTCTCGTTCTGCCTCGATTGTGGCTCGGGAGGTAGAACGGGTCATCTAGTAATCTGAGTAACCTGGAGCAATGTACTGAACTCTACGATGGCTGTGATATTGGTGTGTGAGTGTGTGTCTGTGGATGAGCTAAGCATCATCGTGAGTGATTTGGATAGGAATCACTGATGAGCAGTTGGCAAGCATCAGTGTACGGATGTGAAGTATAAATTGTTTTGCGTGCAAGTCTATTTACCATTTGTCTCTTCATGGCCACAGCAGCACCAAAGCCAGCAAAGTTTCATGAAATGAGTCACAGAAGTAGATTTTCTCACTCTTATTAAACAGTTTGGTTGACAGCGACTTCTATTTTAGTGACTTGCCTCACCCAAGATTGTAATTGGCAAACAGACTTGCACATACAGTATATGGCATCTTTTTGATATACCGACCACATGAAGCACTTTTACAGCACTACGTCACATTCACCCATTCACACGCATATTCATACACTTAGACGACCTGAACAGCTGAGCCGCAGCCAACAATTCTGTGTGGAAACATTACAGTCAGCTACATAATAAACAGCTGAGAATGTTGCCCGCAATCCTTAAAATGTGTCTATCTTTATACAGTTATTTCTGTACAAAACACGTGAATTGCATTCTTATTTGCGCTCATATCAGGACACATTGCTTTGGTAAAACAGAATAAAACTCTTGTGTTCATACAGTATGCATGAATTTTACCCCTGAGTATTTTCCCTTTAATTTCATAATTGGCTTGCTTGAGCTAAAGCACTACTGTGTATAATGATGATTTATTGATTTTGATTTTGGCACAGTTTATTGTATTAATGTATCTGCTTCCTGTCTAATTTATCTAAAGCGCCTGCCGATTTCTAAACTGATGTTGCTTCTTTTCTAACCTCTTCAAACATTATTTGCCAAATTATACTGTACCTGAGATCTGTTATACACATTTTTCCATTAATATGATGATATTTCTTCATATCTCTATTTTGCAAAAATGTCTAAGCCTAAACAAGTGGAGCATTTATAGCAGATAAGTTAGGGTTAGAAAAGAGAAGCTTCTGGGTTGAGTGCAATTCTTTCCATCATAGGAACAAGCGAGTCACTTATTATTTACTCATACTCTTATCTTTCATTCTCCTTACCTACACACACCACCACAATTTCCACTTTAGCTCCAGTAACCAGCCAACCAACTACACGCACCATGGCAGCAACTACTGCTTCAGACACCCCAGTAAAGGCCCACATTGCTCCACTCACTGCACAAACAACAACATCAAATGGTAATGTATTCAGCATCAGTTTACAGTTTCATTGGAAACATTAGCCTGCATCCAGCATGATATTACCCTAAAGTAGTAGTTGGGCTTTATGTCAGTTTGGTAGTAAAATAACAGCAGTCTGTGAAGAAGCTAAGCTAGGCAGCTACAGTGTTACAGTCACGTTAAGGCTGGCAACCTTTAGGGAACTTTGTTAGTGGTTTGCCATGACAAGACAGCTTTAGGTGAAAATCAGGAAGTATTTTAACTCAGCCACAAATAATGCTCAACCCGGTTTCTGCTGCTCTGTAAAGTTCTACAGAACACGTCCAGCTGAATACAGCCTTTCACCCTCTGTATAAAAGTTTTCTCTTGTCCAGTGCTATTATGTTTTTGGGGTGTGTTTTTTTTCATCACTTCTTGTCCTCTGTTGTAAATGAGGGTAAGGACTTATCAGATGAAACACCAGCTTTTAGAGGGAAAATGCCACATGTAGCACATTTTAATGGCATAGAAGCTAGTATTATGATATTGTGTTCGGCCTGACTTATGTTTTCTTGGAATGCATATGCTTTAGCCCTCTTACCTACACGCACCACCACTTTAACAACAAATTCCACTTTACCTTCAGTAACCAGCTTATCTGTCAGCTCCTCAACTCCACGCACCATGACAGCGACTGCTGTCATGGCTTCAGACACCTCAGTAACGGCCCACACTCCTTCAAGCACTGCACAAACAACAACATCAAATGGTAATGTATTTAGCATCAGTTTACAGTTTCATTGGAAACATTAGCATTGCATTCAGCATGATATTACCCTAAAGTAGTAGTTGGGCTTTATGTCAGTTTGGTAGTAAAATAACAGCAGTCTGTGAAGAAGCTAAGCTAGGCAGCTACAGTGTTACAGTCACGTTAAGGCTGGCAACCTTTAGGGAACTTTGTTAGTGGTTTGCCATGACAAGACAGCTTTAGGTGAAAATCAGGAAGTATTTTAACTCAGCCACAAATAATGCTCAACCTGGTTTCTGCTGTTCTGTAAAGTTCTACAGAACACGTCCAGCTGAATACAGCCTTTCACCCTCTGTATAAAAGTTTTCTCTTGTCCAGTGCTATTATGTTTTTGGGGTGTGTTTTTTTTCATCACTTCTTGTCCTTTGTTGTAAATGAGGGTAAGGACTTATCAGATGAAACACCAGCTTTTAGAGGGAAAATGCCACATGTAGCACATTTTAATGGCATAGAAGCTAGTATTATGATTTGTGTTTCGGCCTGACTTATGTTTTCTTGGAATTGCATATGCTTTAGCCCTCTTACCTACACGCACCACCACTTTAACAACAAATTCCACTTTACCTTCAGTAACCAGCTTATCTGTCAGCTCCTAACTCCACGCACCATGACAGCGACTGCTGTCATGGCTTCAGACACCTCAGTAACGCCCCACACTCCTTCAAGCACTGCACAAACAACAACATCAAATTAGGTAATGTATTCAGCATCAGTTTTTACAGTTTCATTGGAAACATTAGCCTGCATTCAGCATGATATTGTGCTGAAATAGTAGTTGGGTATTATATCAGGTAAGACTGTGGGCAGTAAAGAATTTTATTTAAAAGTGACCTCCAGCATGCTCTTCATCCTACAGCCACTTTCCTCCTGCAAACAACCTCACACACAGGACAAAACCACAACATGACTACAGACCCTCAGACAAGTATCTCACCTCCAAAGCACCATGCCCACCACAGTGATTCTACCACGAAGGTTGGACTTTTTCTCATTTACAACCACTTTTGTTCTTATAGAGGACTGTGATACGACTTTATCCATCTAAGTGGAGTCAACAGTTACTTACACTTCATAAAGTTCATCAGTTCAGAAAAAAGAGACCATCTGCTCCATGTGCAAGGTGTTTTGAAGTTTTTTTTTAAGTTTTTATAATCATGTATTAATATTTTCATTTTCTGGTCTTTCTTTTAAATGCTTTCTCCAGCCACTCCACCATCCAACTCCACAGGTGAGTATCACTGTAACTTCATAGATATAATACATGTCATCTCTACAGTGACTTAAAAAGGACACACGTACTCTATATGAGTATTTCTCTCCATTATTAGTTTGCAATAATAAATGTCATTATAGTAGACTTATACAGTGGACTGTTTAGTGTTTGGATTTCATTTGTTTCAGCTCATGAGCTCATTCAACATCTTCATGAACAAACTGTCTGAGGTTAAAAAGTCTCATCAGGTGGTTTCTATTAAACAAGAGGTTTAATAATTCTGTTGAATTTTGTGTGCAGGTCATTACACTGTCACACCTCTCCAGTACGGCTTCCAGATCAACATTACAAGCTCTACCATTGGTAACTAGCACCATAAAGATTAAGGAGGAAGGCCAACCTGAAAAGAAGTTCAACCATCAGCACTTCACTCCAGTCTCATCATATGAAGTCAAATTCCTGAAGCCCTGTACTGAATATGAACATCATGTGACATTTGTTGATTCATACTGGCAATGAAACAGCCTGTACCAGCACTGAAGATAAAACTACAACAACTGGAATGAGTGAGTATAAAATAACTGAACTATGATTAGTGAATTACAGATTAACATTCTCTGAATTAAAGAAATGAGACTGTGTGTAAAACAGGAAGATATTGTGCATCATTTGTCTATTTCAGTCCGAGATGACATTAAAGGAAGTCAGCCTGCACCCTGGATATGTTTGTTACCACAGTGATTGGGACATCAGCACTTCAACTGTCAGCATCAACAAATATTGAGCCCTGCAAAAGTGACCAGACAATATTCTGCATCAAACCTGGTATTCAATGACATTTGTTCAGATTTGACTACAACCTTCACCTGTGGGAATACATTACTCTCACCAAAAGCATCAGTGTTGGTATGTACAGTGGAGTCCTCCTGTACTTTGATTGTACGTGGTGTCACATTACTTCATTAGTTTAATGTGTGTGTTGTTTTCTATTTTACACAGATTTCTTAAATCCAAGTGAAATAGAACAGAAAGCTCCAACTAAACTTCCTGCAGAAATAAAACAACTTTTACCACCAAACTGTAAAAATCTCGCTGTTGATTACACCTGTCAGGTAAGTTGGAGTAAAGAGACCGTCACCAACATTATGAATGGATTTACTAAGAAAGAGATTATGACGTGTCCACATTTGAATCTAACCTAACCCCAGAAGATTTTGGTACCAGCAAATAGCAGCTGTTGAAGAAATGTTGTCATTCTTGTGTCTCCTCAGAAGATGGAAAACTCAACAAGGTCAAGAAACTTGTCTGAACTGGAGCCCTTCACACAATACAGCTGTACTGGTCAGATCAAGCAGAACAATGTCTCCATAAAAAACAAAGAAACACCTGCCATTGTCTTTACAGTTGACTGTGGTACGTTGATATTCACTTTACCTCAGTGGAATCAGAACAATAAGTTGTATCCTGAGATAACGAAAGGAAACAAAAGACAACAAGAGATGCTCAGTCTTAAAGATGTCTTATTTGTTCAAACAGATCTTGACATTAACATCACAAATGTGAAGTCTACTGATACCTCCATTGAATTGAGTTGGACCAAAACCAGTACGAACTGTCCAGATCCACACCTCAAGGATCTTTCTTATGTCTGCAGTTGTGCGTCCCACAATGGTAAGTAAAATCAGTTAGATTCATTCTCTAATGATTTCATTTTTTCACAAGAATCCACTGTTGGAAGTCAGTGGAGATCCTTTTACTGGATATTTGAGCTAAATAGTGAAATATACTGTGGACATTTGAATCATCTGTGGACCTGCAGTGCTCCATGCTTTAGCATACTGAGTGGTAGTAGGTGGAAATAAGATGCGATTGGTGAAGAAGACGTAACATGAAATATGATACAGAAATAACACTGAAATGTCAGAGTCTAATATCTTGTTTCCACACAAAGTAAACAACGTGAGAGTCAAATAAATGATGAGACGGAAACAATTACAGAATACATTATTAGTTTCAATGTTACCATGTTCATAATGATTAACTGATTTATGAAACAATCTGCTGTTGTACATTCTCTTAAATTTGTCTTTGTTGACTTGTAAAAATCCATCACAACAAACTGGCTAATGAAACTATGTTACAGGTCCAACCCATTCACAAAGCTTGTAGTGTAAGTAGACTGGAACCATACACTGATTATACCTGTGAAGTCCAACCCACCTACAACAACAAGAATGTCGCCAAACCAAAACAGGCAGACAGCCAGAAAACTTCTGTTGGAAGTAAGTGTCAAAATTATGAAACTATTATTATTATTATTATTATTATTATTAGTAGTAGTAGTAGTAGTAGTAGTAGTATTAAAAATAATAATAATAATAATAATGTTCTTATTATTATTATGAACACAACATGTAGCAGGAATACACAGTAATTCTACACTTTAAATTCTAATAACAGTAGTTACTCTCAGTGTTATTCTCTGTGACTGTGAAATCTACAAACTTCAGTCAGTTCTGATCTGTTTAAATAATTTAAATTTCATTTAAGTGTAAGAAAAAAGTACAATGAAAATAAAAATACATTTGTATTGATTAATTAAATTTGCATTCACACTAATTTTAAAAATATTAAAAATCATAAAATTGTTGAAACAATGAAACATAAAAAAAACAGTCTTCTGTTTTACTTTCATCTTTAGAATAAAAAAAAAATACTTTGAGTTCCAGTTAACTTCTCTACCAGTGCAAATTAAATCATACATGTTCAAAGGAGTAGGAAGAAGTGTACACTTATAAAAGTATCTAACGGAGAATATGTTGTTTTTCTTACAGAACCAGACAATATTCACAAACTGATAGTGGAGCATCCTAGAGCATAATGTGATCATAGTAACCTGTGATAGAGCAGTAAAAGTTTTAATGGACCCAAGAAGCTATACGTTGCACGTCTTTATGAATCTAGTGACCTTTCGAAGGAGCTTAAAAGGAACAAAAAGAAAAATGCAATTTTGAATCAGAGATCTAAGATACTCTACGAGCTACAAAGTGGAGGTTTGTTTAATCCTAATTTTTGGTGTCACAAGATTATTTCATCTTTATTCCTCATATTTCTTCAAATGCTGTAATTCCTGATAAACAGATTTTCTGTCTTTCCAGGTGACTGCTTACAACGGAGAACATGAGAGTGGACGGCCCAAGTTAGAGACTGTTGACACTTACTGTATGTGTAGTTTTAATCAGTTATCAGTAAAATCACTGGAAATATTTTGTTTCCATTTCTATACATTGTATATCTAACATTAATCTACCCACTTTATTTCCTTATGATTTTACAGATAACGACAAAGCTGTAATTGGGTTTCTGGTCTTCCTCATCATTCTCACATCTGTGGCTCTGCTTTTGGTCATGTACAAGATCTACATTCTCAAGCGCAGAAAGTCCCAGTAAGGATTACTCTGCGTTTCATCCGCTGCATCAGCTTGACTCGCACACTGAATCTGTTATTTGTATATTTGTATGATTGTAACACATATACTGCTGCAAGTTTAGTTTTACTGACAAGAAAGTCTCTTTTCAGTTACAGTGCATGAATTGCATTGTGGTTGCATATGAATTTCATTTTAGACAGAAACATCACTACGATCATAAAAACTCCTTAAGCCTCCTCGTGGCTGAAATTAAGTGAAGCCAATCTCTGTCTGTTTTCTTGCAGTGACTTGAGTGAAAACATGATGCTCATATCAACTACGAGTGAGTAGATCTGAGATTTCCTGTTTTCTGGGATTTTGTCTTGAACTAGATGATTACAGCAGTCTATAATACATGTAGCAGATATCATTTCCATATTATTTATTATATTTGTAACAATCAGAATATACAGTTAAGTTATGTAGAAGAACAGATAATTACTACAATGGCCTACTACAGTATGATAGTGTTTCTGTTTCTCATCTGCTGACTGGTTTGTTGCCATAGATGATGAGGAGAACCTGCTGCCAGTTGAGCCAATAGCAGCAGAAGTCCTGCTGGAAGCCTACAAGAGGAAGCTTGCTGATGAGGGAAGACTTTTCCTGGCTGAGTTTCAGGTAAATTCAATATCTGTGTCACAGAGTTAAAAAAAAAACATGAATGGTATACTACATAGAGTTGTTGTTTATTGGTCTTTGGCATTGTTTCTGCTTACAGAGCATCCCCAGAATTTTCTCAAGGTACACCGTGAAAGAAGCCAAAAAGCCCTGCAATGTCCCCAAGAACCGCTACGTGGATATCCTGCCATGTGAGTCTGTCCAACAGCACATGCTGCTTTTTAGATGAGCAAGATAAAATAACTTTTTTTTTTCTTCTTAAGATTCAAATGTTAAATCACAAACAATCAGTTTGTAACATCTGGTAACTTGTAGATTTTGCCATACTGCATAAGCTGTGGTATCTATTTTTTTAATATCCATGTTCGTCATTGTGAGAAATGTTGCAAATCCATTAGCAGGACGGTTTTATTCCATTACTGGATTCACAGGATTTTTAGATCACTTTCATATCATTTGATTCTTAATTGAATTTACAGAAAGTTTACACACACTATTTCATTAATGTTGTTTTTTTTTAATGTACCTTTTTCTTTTGTCTTCAATCAGATGATTACAACCGTGTACAGCTGACCACTGGAAATGGAGAGGCAGGATGTGACTACATTAATGCCAGCTTCATTGATGTATGAAAAACACCCAGATCATCCTACTTCTACTTTTACCTACCACAGCTGCATCATACAAATTATCAAACATTATCAAACTACACACAAATAATTAAAAATGCTAAAGGGCTACATTTTGTTCAATTGCTTTCTAGGGTTCATGAACAATCTTTGTTTTTCTGTTGCAGGGATACAAAGAATCCAAGAAGTACATTGCAGCTCAAGGTAAAGTTCTTGTAGTCTTCATACACTTTGTGTACTTGTGTTCTCATTAATAGTGTGCATATTTGTGTGTACAGTATATACATATATATATTTATATTCTGTGTCTGCTGTAGGACCGAAGGATGAGACTGTGGGTGACTTCTGGAGGATGGTCTGGGAACAGCAGTCCTCTATCATTGTCATGGTAACTCGCTGTGAAGAGGGAAACAGGGTAAGAACAGTAGTTATAACTTTTTGTTGACTTTCTCTGCCACATACACGGTATCAGATATAAACAAGCCCAAAACTCACCTTTGAGCTGCACATTGTGGTCTTCTGTCACTCAAACACTCGTGTGTCACATGTTATGTTGCAGGTCAAGTGTGCACAGTACTGGCCGTCTCCAGAACGAGAGACTGAGATCTTTGAGGAGTTTATAGTGAAGCTGAACTCCGAGGACCAGTGTCCGGATTACACCATCCGCCGTCTCAGCCTATCTAACGTGAGTCTGAAATAGTAAAAACGTATGTTATAACTGCAGACCATGTAACTTTGGTGTGTATGCATGTGTATCTGTGCATAAGTGGAGAGCCGTGTATCTCTTCCATAGATATGTATGTTTAATAAGCATGCTTGGATAACCATCAGTGTGTATGTGTGTGTGTGTGTGTGTGTGTCTGCAGAAGAAGGACAAGAACTCAGAGAGGGAGGTGACCCACATTCAGTTTATGAGTTGGCCTGACCACGGCGTCCCAGGGGACCCACATCTCCTCCTGAAACTGAGGCGTCGTGTCAATGCTTTCAAGAATTTCTTCAGTGGCCCCATTGTCGTTCACTGCAGGCAAGTGCTGCGCGGCTGAATTCTCGATCTGCTGACGTTCACTTTTGTTTGTTCAAAATATCAAAATGAACAACGTTAGCACTGACTCTGGTTGGCACAGAGCGCACTCTTGTCTCCCCATTTCTCGTTGTTTCCATTTCCAATTTTTCTTCTAGGCATGCCAAACCTGAAAATACATTCTGTGCTGATTTCCCCAGTATTTAGTGGATTACTGATATGCATTCATTTGTACTGCACATTTTGTACATTTGTATATCTTTATCTTTATTGAACCTAGTTTAGTTCTAATATAATCTGTTCTACTAAAATTAAATTTGACACCCATGCACAATGCATACAGTATAATATTCATGTAATGCCAAAGAGGACTCCTAATTAGGGAAAGTCTGACTTTTGCTAATGACCAGGGTTCTTAGACCCTTTTGTGCACACAGTAGTGTTTTTCAGACACACCGCTTAACTTGCTTCATTGTCGCCATCACTATTGATGAACTTGGGAATCATCAGGCCATCTCTCCTCTACTAATGCTAATGCTATTTTACCTTTACTTGCCACTGATAGACAGATACACTTAACAGTTACAGTATTAACCCAAGCTGTTATCTCCTGTGCAGCGCGGGAGTTGGCAGGACAGGCACCTACATTGGCATCGATGCCATGATGGAGGGTCTGGAGGCGGAGGGCAGAGTGGACATCTACGGCTATGTCGTCAGACTTCGCAGACAGAGATGTCTAATGGTTCAAGTAGAGGTAAAACATCAACTTAGATCATATTTTAGAAAGTGTGCGTGCGCATGTCTGTATGTGTGTGTGTGTGTGTGTGTGTGTGTGTGTGTGTGTGTGTGTGTGTGTGTGTGTGTCAGAGTTACATGTTGACACATACCAGGAATTTGTCTCCAGTTCTCGGTAGTCAGTTCTCATTGTGCTTACTGACAATAAAAAGAGCAATCGTACAGGAAGTCAAGCTACATGAACACATGGCTCAACAAAAGTGTGACAATAGTTGTTCGATCATGATAGGTTAACTTTTTTATGTAACTTTTTATTTATCAGTTTACTGATTGATTGTAATGGCACACTGTAAAAGTTTAGAATGGTTCTAGTCACACACATTAGGTTCTCATCATCTTATGGTAATGAGCAGCTGTCAGGCAATTTAAAAGTGTTATACTATTAACATACAGTATATAAAGTGTGAACTTTGCAGCGTCATTTTTAAGAAACTGGACTGAGACCTCACCTCGTGCCTGGTGTGGAAGTGTTCTTGTTTGTGGTTGTTTCAGCACTCAGTGATCTCTAGCACCCACCAGAGGGCAAAAGCTAAAGCAGGTTGTGCGCTGTGTGTATAAGTGTGGGCAGTACATTTATGTGTTTCAAATATTGCAGTTTATTTGTAACATGTGTGAGCAGTATATTTAAAAGACACTGTTGTGGTTGACACAGCACAAAACCAGCATTTTGGTTTATAAAATCTAAAAAAGTCACAAAGCATGGGGCAGAGATGACAAGCTGTGGATGAATAAAGGGATTTATAACATTTGAGTTATGTGAGATGCGGGTTGTTTAGCTAAATAGCAGTTAATTTGTTAAATTTCCAAACTGTATATCCTGTGTTTATCATGCATTTGTTCTCACGCAGGCCCAGTACATCCTGATTCACCAAGCGCTGCTGGAGCACAATCAGTTCGGAGAAACTGAGATCACCCTACCGGAACTCCATGGCACACTGAGCACGCTCAAACAGAGCAACTCAAGCAGTGAACCCACCCTGTTGGAGGAGGAGTTTGATGTATGATACTTTATTATGTTTGTTACTATTGATTATCTGAAAAGCAATGCATTATGGGGAGGCACTTGTAAATAGCAGTAAAACAAAACTGATGATCTGCACAGTAGTCCTACTCAGACCTCATAATTGTCTTTCAATTCAGCGACTCCCCACCTATAAAAACTGGAGGACATCCAACACTGGGATCACAGAGGAAAACAAAAGCAAGAATCGTTCTTCATCTGTCATCCCATGTGAGTACCAGCTCGACACAGGTTACATTTTTCCACTAACAGCTAAAGTATATTGCTGTATGTGTTGTGTGTTTAAAGTGTACATGATAACACTAACTATTCACATACCAGAATAAATGTGTTTCATTTGTGTCACAACATACCAAACCTGCCATCTTCAGATGACTACAACCGAGTGTTGCTCAAGCTTGATGAAGGTCACAGCCGTGACAGTGACCCCGATGAGGATGATGAGGAAGAGTCCTCAGATGAGGAGGATGAGGAGTCCACTAAATACATCAACGCCTCCCATATAGACGTACGTTTGTTTGACACTTGCAGCTTATTCAACCTGTTTCTAGCTGACATGAACCTGGATGCCAGGGCAAAAACAACAGTGTTTTGTTTAATTGATGCATGACAAACTGTGTTCCCGTTACCGGCTCTCCTGTTGTAGCAGGTGTTATCTCATTAACTCTGAATGAATTCACATCTTTTCGTGCAGCCAGTTGCGTTTTAAAACAAGTGTAATTAAATTCATCATATCCTATTTGTTTGGAGTGTGTACAACAATAGGCAGACATGTTTTCTTGCCCACACAGGGTTACTGGGGCCCGCGCGCCTTCATCATAGCACAGACTCCACTGCCAGACACCATGGCTGACTTCTGGTCGATGGTCTACCAGAAGAAAGCATCTACTATTATCATGCTCTCAGACTACAGTGAAGGAGATAAGGTACCGAAAGTATCATGCACGTATAATGTTGTATGTACTCTATGTACACATAGAATACATTATACATGTAGTATAAATACCCTTGTTTCCTCTGGTGTCTCTTCTTTCACAGGAGTCTGACTGTGTCTACTGGGATAAAGACAAGAAAACGTTTGGGGAGTGTGAGGTGGAGGTGACAAGCACAGACACCTCCCCAACTTTTGTCACCCGCAACATGCTGATCCGTCATGTCAAGGTAACACAACAGCAAGCAACTCTGGAGTTGTGACAAAGTCTGCTCTGTTTCCGTATTTATCAGCCTGTGGTTTGACTGGACATTTCAACATCACAAGCTGTTTTACATAACGTCTGTCAACAGAGGAAAGAGAGTCGGCCGGTGAAACAGTTCCAGTTGCTGAAGTGGGGGAGCGGAGAGGTGCCGGAGAAACCTCAAGATTTCACAGACATGATCAAGGCCATCAAGAACAGCTGTGGCAGCAGCAAATCACAGAGGAGCATTCCCATCGTGGTCCACTGCAAGTAAGAAAACCTCAGGCAGCATGATCGACGACATATCCATTATTCTTTCATAAGGGTGACTCAAATGTTCCTTTTAGCAGTTTGATAAATACAAACCTCAGATGCTCAGGTATGCTGCAGCCAGTGGCCTGTGACTGGGGTATGGAAAGGGGGCTGACTATACGGCCCTCATGGGTGGAGAGCCCACAAAGATATTAGAATGAATAGCTGTGGTTGCAGTTAGGGGCCCATAGAGAATTCCTATGTGCAGGGTCCAGAATGTCGTGCCACTATGACCTGGAAAAGGTGTAGTTAAAGGGATAAATGGACAAAATGACTATGAGTATCTTAACCTTTTATGTGTGTGTGTGTGCCCTCTCCTCAGCGATGGCTCGTCCCGCTCAGGGATTTTCTGTGCTCTGTGGAACGTGCTGGACAGCGCCGAGACTGAGAAGCTGGCAGATGTTTTCCAGGTGGCAAAAAGCCTACGCAAGGAGAGACAAGGCATGCTCTCCAGCCTGGTAAGAAAGAGGAACCCAGCATCTGTTAGCTCACTGTTTCACACTTTTAACTTCCCATAGTGCTCATAGTGAAGTCAGTAATAGACACGTGTTTATGTACGTTTAAGTTTTTATCAAGATATAGGTTGACAGTTACATAGATTTTTTAATTCTTTTTTTAGAGCCTACAGCAAAGCACGTGTTTGCTGACTCAAATCTGTCTGTGTCTTGAACAGGAGCAGTACCAGTTCTTGTACGATGCACTGGAGGGAGTCTTCCCTGTCCAGAACGGAGACGTGAAAGGTGGGCAGGTCTCTGTAGTCGTCGAGGTTGTCAACGAAACCAAAGCAGCAGAGGAAAAAGCTGAGCAGCCAGCCAGCTCTACCCCCAATGGGCAGCAGGTGGCAGCAGAAGCCGCTCCTGTAGCTGATGGAGAGAAGGAAAGCAAAAAAGAGGAGCCAGAAAAAGTTTCCAGCGCCCCCACAGAGACATCATCGGAGGACACCAGCAAAGATGCCATCCTCACTGTGGAGGTGTGAGAGGGGTGGCTGGGGCCTGGGTCTTTTACTTTTGGGAAATAAGTGCTTCAGCTGAATGCTTTTTAAAAAAAAAAAATAATAATAATAATGAATGTATAAACATTGTAAAGCTTTAACACAGTGTGGGTTTTTTTTTTTTTTGCTTGAGATTTGTTTGAATTTGATAAAATGTTTTAATGTCAATTTCCAAAAAATATGATTTAAACTAAGTTATAAATATTAAGTTAGGAAAAGTGTACTAGTTTACTAAATGCTGTTGTCAAACTAGGGGCCTTTGATTAACTGTATAGTTAGAGACATTTAAGAACAGACTTTTAAATATACAGTATATAAGATGATGTTTTATACCCCTCTATGTTTGTGTTTATGTATTCATTATCTCGCTAAATAAACCGATGCTGTAGTTGCATATATATATGGTGTAGCAGAATAATTTAGTCCTTAAGGTCAAGATTTGTTATGTGATATTGTGACATTTCATTAAAAGGGACTTACCAAGAGAAAGGTGTATTTTCTTAAACATGTTTTAATTATAAAAAATAGTTTTTAGACTAACTTTATTAGGCTGGATTTGCCAAGTCCATTATATATTTTGAAATCCTCTTTAATCAGTCTATTACTATGAGCAATACAATAACATTTTCTGCTAACAAGAGACTTTAGTGCCGTTCTCACTGGTTTCAAGTCAAGTTTCAATTCTGTTGGAAAAATATTCACATATTTCCATTTACCAATGTGGGTTAAGTCATATTTGAGTCAAAATCTGATGACAGTTGAGGGGTTGGAGAGCTCATCACAATATGCGACATTTGGGGAAATAGTATCCTAAAGTTCAAAAGGGAGGGTGAAAGTTGTCACTTTACTAATGGAAGCTGTTTCAAGCTCAGGCCTAGAAAACCCATCCTGGCTAAACAAATATTGAAAGAGAGGTCCAAAAACGGTAAATAATTATAACAGAATATAAAAGACCAAAGACAAACTCTTGAAAATTCACAGTAATTTACTTTCTGAACATTTTTAAATCAGCAGTTTGTGTTATTATTGTCAAAGGCAGTTATAAACAGTTAGAAAACTTAAGACACAAAAGATATAACGAACAGGACAGGACAGCTCAAGCTCAAGTCTCAAATACAAATCGGGGCTGAACCTTGAATTGATTCAGCGCTGCTACAATTTTACATCTCTAAACATCCATCACAAATAAAAGTACAATATATAAAAAGAATAATCTATGTATGAAAAACATCCAACGCTATTGAATCAAAGAGAGTTTGCTTCATTCACACCATATACGAGTCAGAATTTTCTATGTTTGAGGCTCAGGATTTGTGAACATTTTAAATACCCAAACTACTGCAGCACTAAGAACATGTTGGCTAATGTTGAGACATTCACACATTATTGTAGTATTAAAAAAACAGTCAGGATTTAATAGCTCCATAAAGCCAGCTGTTTGGTCTGTGGAGTCACAGCACAGACATTCAACTGTTGACCTCTTGCGTATACATCAGATTCAACTTTCAACATCACTTAAATCAAGTAAATCAAAATACAGTTTCTGTACAAATATAATACTAAGAGAGCTTAGCCCTACAGGTTTGGAGAAACATTGCTGAATAGCATAGTTTTGTTGAGAAATAAAGCCTAATATTTATTGAACAATGAATTAATTCACGCAAACCTTCTAGCACAGACAGGCCTTTAAAAGACAAAAAAAATGGTTTCATGAAATAATTATAATATATATTTAACAGCGGCATACACGTTGAGTTTCGCAAATAGAGGAACTTAAAACAAGTGGTTTCTACTTCAGTTTGGAAGCTGATATAACAGAGAATGCTGCTTTCACTTTTTGTCATAGTGCGGGTTTCAGTTATCAAAGACTACAATACATGGTAACAATGCTAAAATTAATATTTTCAAATATTTCAAACATACTGTAGTGTTTGGGGTAAATTTATGTTGTCTAATAAACCCCACATACATTTTGTGCAAAATATTTGGCCCTTCCTGTCCATACGAGGTAATGGTTTGTTGCTGACTAAACGCACATTTCCTTGAAATCAAGGAAGCAGCAAATTTACTTTCACTTCTGTCATTAACAGAACTTGATCCTTCTTTTCTGTTCAGCTTCGGAAGTCACAACTCGATCGCTCACCAAACACCTTTTTTTCTCTTAAAAAACAGAAGCAGCTACTTAAGTCTCAAAACTACAGTGAGGCTACTTATATGTTAGGGAACTTCTAATGCATTGTGTGAAAATAATATTCTGGTCCACCTCTTAGAGGTGCCAAAGGACAGGACAAATTGCCAAAATACTTGTGTACATGTAGATTTTTAATAAAGAAATGCCTTCCCAGCTCACCTCTACAAGAGGTTATCATTGTGTACAATGGAAACATGGATTTACATCCCCTGACATATCCACAGATAGGCATTTCACATGATTGTCTCACGATTTGATATTAAACCCGAAGCAGGCTAATACATTAGGCTAACTGGTTAACCATCTAGTTTGTTTCCATAATGTTGTTGAGTGTGCTGCTGGTCAACCGGGACTGCTTCTGTCCAGTTTGTCTCCACATTACAGGAATGGCAAAAGACCAGACAATCAAGTGCAGGTGATATTTTTAGATTTATCCACAAAAGTCAAATGTTATCACTTTTAATAGCTTGACAACTGTTTTCACATTCACCATCATGGTTGAATATTACTGTTTACGTCTCTTGCTCCACCTACACTGCATCATCACCATCCTCCAGTTCAAGGCACAGTATATCTTCTCTGCTGTATGTTAAGGACAGGGAGTTATACGTGGAAAATTTGACCTCCAGTATTCAGTATTCGAGCCTCTCTCCCTCTGTCCTTCTGCTCAGTAGCTGACAAAACTGGAATGAAAGTAGATTTCCCTCCATTGCTTCATGCTTTCACTTGTCCAAACTTTAGCTGGACCATTTCAGATAAACTGGCTCTTTTAGCTCAGCATCAGGTTCAACAGCTAGAGCCAGCTCTGATTATCAGGCCCCATAAAGTTCATAGCTAGCCGTGATATAGCATATCAACCACTGGAAGCTTTAGCTTTAATCTTAGCTTCCTGGCTGGTCCTCTGCACAGCCGTTTGATGAGGTCTGCCGAGCAGATGCAGGTCGGACCTCAGATGAAGCCTTAGTGTTGTCAGAGTAGGCTCTGGCAGACTCTGGACGTGTTTTGGACTCTTTCTTTGGCGGTGGAGGGATTATTGGCTCCCAGAGGAAAAACTCATGCAGGAGTGTGTTGACAGCCTCAGGACACTCCATCATGATCATGTGACTGCCATCTTCCAAGACCTTCAGAAATGCCATTAGAAGGATCTTCCAGAAAGTTAAAAGTAAAAAAAGAAGTTAGACTTTGGAATCATCAACAACACACTGCAATTTAATATTTTGTGGTTGCAGACCTCCAAATTATGGCCTACATTTTTCAGTGATCAGTTTTGGGCAGACAACCATTTTGTTATTCTAAGACTCCATAAAGTTCCAGTAGTTGTACAGTACATAGCTGCAATCTTAACTTAATCCTTAACTTTGAATTTCTTATTCTATACATTACTGTCACCGTTGTTGACCAAAGTACATCTTTAAGGTGCACTACCAGATTCTTTAGCCACTTGGTGGCTGCAGACATAAGATTGTAAGTTATGGTGAACTTGTTGGAAAAAACATTTGCTTTTTTCCACATCTGACAGACACAGAAGAACATTAGCATTTATTTGGAGTCATGTTTGGGGTCACCTCATGGTGTCCAATCACTTTCATTTTAGCAAGGTTTTTGTCTCCACCAATTCCTGAGGGAAATATCTTGCTTAGCAGCCTAATTGCTCCACTGTATACGTACACCCGGCAGTTACTTGTTGTTTGTCTGCTGTTTGGTGGTTTGGAGGTAGTATATGCTGGATTTATTACAGCTTGTTTCCTGAAAACACTTGCCTGCTGCATCTGGATACAATGATAAGAGTGAACCTAAACAGGCCATGTAACCAAAACACTGAATAGATTATAAATGTCCTGTACAGCTGAGGGTTTTTGCTACAGCTTTCACATTACATGGAGTTGTATGATCATTACAATAAAAATATTATAATTAATATTTTTATTGTAATGCCACTTTAAGGTTTTTAAATTGATTTTCTTCCTTCCACAGAGCCTTTTTCTGCTTCAATGGCAGCAGTGTCTTTAGTAGGCTTAGTTTCCCAATTTCAATTCCCAATTTTCAATTTGGGGATTGTAGAGGAGTACTTACTTCTGCCATACGCTGGTCCTCTTCGACAGGGACAAACTTGTCATGCATGCCATGAACCAAGAGGATGGGCACCGTGAGTTCAGCATGATAGACCTCGTCCCCTTCAGGCCAGTACTGCCCACTCATCATGGCACGCAGCACAAAGGACGACACATTGAAGGCATTGTTGTCTTTCAGCAGCTGCTTCTCCTTGGCACCCTGCCGAGCAAAGCCAGCCCTGTAAGGAGCAAAGAAAGGGAGATTTACCTGAAAGCACCTGCTTCTGCATTAAAGATTCTACCGTATTTTATTACAGCCTAATTGACCAACTATATGATTTGATGAAAAATGTATGCTGATTATCGGGGCTGGTAAAGCTGTCATCCAAAAACAACACTTTTGTCTCTGCTGATGTTGTGTTTCTGTCTGGCTTACTTAAGAAAGCTCCAGGCTAGCAGCGGGGAGAGGCAGTGAAGCACACAGGTGGGCAGGTTGAAGATGGAGCAGAGGCTGGGCTCCAGAGCTGTGGGTCCACCTCCATTGATCATCACCATCTTGTGGATCTGTTCTGGATACTCATGGGCCAGGAAGGTACAGAACGACACACTAGGAAAGCAGAACAGAAGGGGACAGACTTGAATAATCAGGGGTAACCGTGTTGTTTGTTTTGTGGTAGTCACCTTTTAGTTAGAATGTACATATCTGGAGAGAGTGTAAATTATGGCATTTTAGCATGTAAGGATTATTGTTGGAGGATATAAGCTTACACGTATTCATCAGGAGAAATCAAAGCTCTGTAACGCTATAATATTGAACAATTGCAACAGTAAGATAAACAGGTATTTTAGTTGCACATCTGTCATTTACTTTTTACATGAATTAATAAATTCTTCAGTCTACCTCTATACAATATCAGAAATTGTGAAAAATACTTTTCTATCTCCTAAAGATAGAAAAGAGAGCCTAAAGTAATGTCCACATGTTTTCTTATTTTATCTCACCAACTGTCCCAAACCTTAAGCAACACTAAATCATTTTGTTACACCATATGGGACTGTTCAGAGACTAAATACAGTTTAATTGTCAAAACCTGTGAATGTACTTCATTGTGAATTTGGTGAATTTAATTTCCTATGACTCCAACGTTTCATTCGTGAGCAGGAAGCATTGTGTAATTTCTTCTTTTAAATCTTTTTTCTCAACACTATCAAACTATGTCGATGTTCTGCAATACGGTACTCAATATAACTACACAATACTGTATGTAAATGAGAAACCCAACATGCATTCTCATACTATGCAGTTATATGTCTTCGGCTGTGGTGACGTGTTGTTAAATTTACCCATAAGAATGTCCTATGAGAATATTCCTCTTGCGTGCATATCTCTTGAAGATAAGTCTCATATCCTCAGCCAGGGCATAGAAAGTGTATGCAGCAGCTATCTGTGGTGCTGAGCTGGCTCCATGACCTGCAAGGTCCGCTGCAATCACCTCATAGCCCAACCTGGAAAAGAAGTCCAACTGGCTTCCCCAGATATCCAGCGAGCCTCCCACGCCATGAATGAAGAACAGAGCCACGTCTTGATGAGAGCCTTTACATGCCGATATCTTCCTCTCACAGTCGATCACCACAGTGCGTTTAGGCTTCCGCCTGCGTTTCCTTGGCTGCGATTGGTCAGTCTGTCCAGCAACAGGTGCCTCATCCCCTGCTAATGTTTCAGCTGTCCTGTCTTTTCCAGCTGTGACAGACTCAGACCTGGGCTCAGGGATGCTTACCGGCGGTGATGTGTTACCACATTCAGTCAGTTCCACCTCAACGGTGCTGTTTGGTTCTGTATCTCCATTCTGGCAGTTTTTCAGCTCTGCACTCGCTCTGTCACCCAAATTCTCAATGAAAAGCTGTCCGTTACGATACACCGTGATCTTTCGTTTGCAGTTGACAGTCCCACCCTGCCCAGTGGGTTCCTCCACCACCGGCCGGTCGGGGATGATATGTCGAACCCGCAGAACGCGGCCTGGTTTCACCTCCACAAACTCGTAGCCATCAGCTGGCTCTGAAGTTTCTACGGGAACCACAACGTTGGCTGATTTTGAGGTCAGGCAGCAGAGGATACCCTCCATAAAGCTGGTCAGCATAGCTGCCAGTCTGTAGGAAATGCATTCATATAAAAACACACATTAATCAATACACACATGCAAACGTGAATGAAACAAGGTCACTGAAAACCAAGGTTTTCCATTCACAAGCAAGTACTATTGATTTTAAAGCACCAGAGGCTATAAGCACAGTAATAACCAATAAAATGGCGAATACTGGCTTATCACAAAGATAAGATTATTAAAATTGATCTATTTAATACTGTAATATGTGATGTTCGAATGCATTATATCCGAACAAACAGTGGGTGTTGATTAATATGTAAAAGAATTACCAGAGAAATCTCAAAGATGCACACATATCCATATAAATCAAATTCAACTAAACAGAACTTCAGTCATTACCAGAATGTTGTAAGAAACATATGAATTGTCTTATTTATGTTCAGAACAACTATAAATCTCTATATCAAGTGGGAAAGCTTCTGGTAACCTTCAATGTACCGTTCAAAGAGGTAAACAAGTTCCTGTGCCTTTACAATCTGACCTCTAATTACAAGAGAAGGTTGTTGAGACTGTCTTTCAGACGTAACTGAGCAGCATCTTCCCTCTGCGCAGTCTTTGGGGGTATTAATAGACGGGGACAGTAATAGCTCCCTGGGTTAAAGCTGTCTGCCATGTGATCCCTCTGCACCAGCACACCCTTCCATAATACTGCCAGTCAAAACCGCACGTCTCACAATGCATGTCTCATACACACTACAGGTACAGCATACAGTATATGTAATGTTAGTTGATTATCAAGCATGGGAACAGCATAGCAGCCAAGCAGGGTCTGCAAGTTTCTCTGTTGGTGGCATTATCCTTCCATCCTGTCGCTTCCCTTTCACAGAGAGGGGATTATACTCCCTGTGTCTCTGCCTAAATCCACAAAACACAATCTGCCTATCTCCATTTTAGATTAAAACAGTGGCAGTAAACGCCAACTGTCCTAACCCTAAGTGTGATTTGTTGCATCTTTCTCTCTACTTTACTCTCTACTGAAACTACAACTGCTATTCATCTGGGAATTATGGACAAAATGTAATACAGCGTTCCTGCTTTGCTGGCTATTCTTGAGCCCTTTCTGCTTGTACTTGCACATCCTTTATTCAAACAGCAGTGCTGTATAGTGCTGTGTGTGAAACAGCTAGAGGAGGCTGAGCAGGCAATTTTGATCACAGGGGGCGACTTTTTTTTTTCTTTTTTCTGTTGGGCAACCTCGTTTGGTTTGATTTCTTAGGTCCCTTAGAAGTATCTTTTACTACCATAGACTAAACAACATAAAATTCTCATTCATCCACCAGAGTCCCCTTTAAAACTTGCCAGATTCCCCTCATCTGCTTCATATATTATACTCAACTTTTCAAATACACTGTTAGTTCATGATAGTAACCAAATGCAGAGATGTAGGTAAAATCCTGTCACGCCATTCATCTCCTGTGCCCCTTTTTCATTGCAGTCTCCTGCGTCGTTCTTATCTTTCTAAGCCAGACTACATTTGGTTGATGAGTCTGGCATATATGGTGTGTTTTTTTTCCACAAGGAAAAACTTCATAAGAATGCCTGGGAGAAAACATTAGTGACACACAAATATCTGAGCAAAAGGCTCTTCAATCTGCCCAATCTGTCTCTTAATTTAAGTTGTAAGTGCATGTGGGTTCACCTCTCGCTTGTATTGCAAATCATTCTTTATTCAGATTGGTGGAATAGACACATCACCATCTCTATGGCTGTTATTAGGCCTCATCTTTATAAAACAAGATCATATATGGTGCAGCGTTCTGGATTCCTCACACAGGAGGACACTGTCTCTGTGCCCTTTTGAAGTCACACTTTGCAAAGTTACACAAAATCGCCCCCGAGTGTACCTGCTCCAGTACCAACACTGCTTCTTCTGTTAACTACCTTGTTAAAGGGCAAGTCAGGGCAGTAATGAGGACAAGGCAAAGGTTGATACTTCACGCTTACACCCCAATTATCAAGCTGGTCCAGCGCTTGCACAGCCACGTCACAGGGTACTGCTTCCCTAACCAAATGTATTAGGCAGAGAAAACACTGTATCTTCAATAAAAGCGTTTCATTATTGTCTGCCTCCCTTTGCTTAAGGTCTCGTCGTACTGTACGTCGAAGCATTGCAGTGAGTCTAATTCCTCTTGCAGCCTTTACTGTAGGTGGCTTCTGCTGTCAGTGGCTGCAGGAGGCTGTTATATAACAATTCACGCAGGTCGGATGCACAGTGGGGACTGGTGCCAAGAAAAGAGCAGAGACTGTCATGGAGATTAAAAACAACTACAGAAGGTTCACTGTTGATAGAGCGGCTTAGCTTGTTCAATTATGTGTTACTGAACACCCAATCCTGATCCTTGCACTTGCTTTACAACAATTTAACAAATAAATAGTGAATAGTCAACCTATCTTTGAAAGAGTGATGGAAATTTATCAAAAAATAAACACATTGAATAATTTGTACAATTTGCCCAAGCTCAGTTTTTCAGATTGGATGATTAGTGTCCATTCAGCAAAATCGTGTGAGCAATAAGAGTACTGTTTAACCAGGACACAATGTAAGCGCTTAAAAGTATCTTTCCTGCTGATCTTAGTGGAATAAAGTGTGAATGAGTGAATGGCTCCCATCTATTCACTAATAACAATATAGTGAGGCCACTTACTGCCGTATCAGACGGGAAAGAGCCAGAGTGTTCCCCCCTCTGCAGTTACTCTACTGTTGAATTAAATGTGTGTTCAGAACTTTATAACGCTCAATAACCCAATAATGAGTGTATCTGTCAACTGCATCGCATATGCAGCGACCTAGTTCTTGTCTGATGCTAATAATACGCAGCATAAACAATAACAACATATAACAAAAGTAAGAACACAAATAAAGAAACGTGCATACCTTTATATTTCCGAAAAGTCCGCGTGAAATATGAACAGATTGATGTGGGTTTTCTTATGAAGCATCGAGGAGGTAGGAGAGCTGTATGCCTAATCTGTTGCAGCCAATCCAATAATCTAATTTATCTGGATTCTGTTGTGCTGTAGGCAGCCTCCACATGGCGGACGGCACTGACAGCATATCGCTCTGAGATTCAAACATCTGCGTGTTCCGGCTCTCCACTTCCATGTTGGAATCTCGGCGACGGCGCTTGGAGACGCGCCGGAGCTCAGATGGATGTCAGAGTGTGTTTTTTTTTTTTTCATATCCATCAACTGTGGAAACGAATGAACCACCGTAACGTCCTGGTTCAGTTTGCGGATGTGATGGGCTGCCCCCTGCTGCTATGTGACGCAAGACAAAATACAACTTCTGTATTCAGCATAAAGTGGCAAATAAAGAAGCACACACACACACACACAAATATATAGTAATGTATAGTTTTATTACCAGTGGTATAAAAAGCAGCCTAATTGAATTTTGGATAAACTGATTTTTTAAAAATATATTACAAATTACAGTGAAGAGGTGTTAAGAATTGTCCACTAATACCTAAATACGTTCTTATAATAACATATACACCGTTCACTTCGTTTCGGTGGTAGACCCACCGCTTTTGTTTCAAGAAATTGTTTGAGATGACTAAATTGCCATTGCATGCTTCTAGTTAAATGACCTACTTTCATGATAATATAATAATATCACTGCAGCATTACCTTTTCCATGTTCCATAAATTTTACCCAAAAATTGAATATCCCTAACTTTTTGTGAATGGTGTATATATATATTGAGAAAGATTTCTTAATATTGAGTTTTAGATATTATATTAGATTGCAGTAGATTACAAATGAACTGAACCAAGGGAGCTTACAGTTCTGTTATTCACATCAAGAAAGGGAAAGTCTCAAGCCTCAGTGGAGTCATACAAAGTCTGCTCACATTGGGGTTATACATTTGATCCTTTTATTCCAAATTTGATAGAATTTGTCCTTTTGAATGCTCAAAGAATGGACCGCAGCCTCGTGCCAGAGGGGACTGACTCAAAAGAGTTTCTGTCTGGGGCTGGAGGCATCAGCCACAATCTTTCCTGCATGCCCCTGACTCCTGAAGGCGTACAGGTCCTGAAGAGACAGAAGAGTGCAGCCAATCACCTTCGCTGCTGTGTGAATGACACTCTGCAGTCTACCCTTGTCCTTGGCAGTGGCAGTAGTTTTCTAGATGGTGATAAAGGAGGTGGGGATCGACTCAGTGATGGAGGAGTAGAAGTGCACTAACATTGTCTTTAGCAGGTTGAATTTTTCAGCTGCTGCATGCAGTTAATCATCTGCTTCGTCCTCTATGTCTTGAGGTCCTGGGAGATGATGGTTCCCAGGAAGTGCAAAGATTCCACAGTGTTGATTAGGAAGTCGAACAGGATGATGGGGGCAGGCCAATGACAGTATAAAGAATAGACAGAGCCTGAGTGATGTCACCTATAGGTTTCCGAAGCGCAGTGCCATTGGCCACTGCCACGTTGGCCTGGGTGCTCTAATAATTCATCTTTAATGGTATGTTTCTGTCAGTCAAGCCGTCAACTTCAAGCCGTAATATTTTTAATGCAGTATGTACATGTGTATTACCTAATGAGCTTAGATGTGGCCAGAGTTTATGGGATGTAACAGTTACAGTTCTTTCGTTCTTTCTTTGGAGGATCTTACTTCCATCAGAGCCACAACCAGGTCAAGTAAATCACTTCCCCTTAAACTTATTTAAAAAAGATTTGAATGCTTGGAAACGTTCCTTCCAGTGCTCATTCACCAAGTTTGAAACATTCTGCAGATTGTCATTATTTGGAATTATAAAATATTGTCTTCAAATCTCATCAAGATACCATGTAGCTTTTAATGTTCCACATTAGTAAAGATTATTCCCTCCATCTTATCAGCATCCCATTCTCCAGCATCATAAGGAGCTGGTGCTGTGGCAGTTGCCATGGCTGTGGTTGCTAGGTAACTATTTGTAAGGAGTCCAGAAGGCAGGTGCCAGTGAGGTGAGAGACAGCAACAGAAATCAAGACCCAGTCAACACACCCACGGAGCCAATTAGCCTATAATTTAGGTCTCCCTCCTAATGAAGGAAAGGGACAGAAGCATTGTTGCGTCTTTAAAACCATGTTAGAGTAAATCAACTAAAGTGTCTCTCAGTGTATTTCCCCCAAGCAACTCCACTATTACATTATGTTTCCCCTGGTTTAAGGAGTATCGAGCTTTTGACTTTTAAATCATACAGATTTCAGTGACTCTCATGCTCCCTTCACAAGATGCCCCCACAACCATTCAAAAACAAATGATAAAATCAAAATCTTAATGTGGTCAACTCACCAGATGACCTATCAGCTAAGTAAAAAAGTTAGAAGAAAGATAAGATAAGATAAGATAAGATAAGATAAGATAAGATGACTGTAAATGATCCCACACTGAAGAAATTCACTTGTTACCGTAACTCATATACACAAGGTTGATGATATATTACTCATAAGTAAGAAATATATATTAGAAAAGAGTCAAGGCTGAATGAAGACCAGTGGTAGTGCTCCTTTTAACACAGTCATGGTTTAACATGTAAGTAATCTAAAAAATACAGAACATTTCATTATTTAATTTTGAACTTTTCATTTTAAACTCCTGTTTTGTCAGGGCAGAACTGAATGCCTTTCATGTTGTCATGTTTTGTCTCATATGATCCTGTGGGAAATTATATTTCATTGTCTTATTTAATAGACTAAGCCTTGTTAAGTTTCCACAGACTTCACAGTGTACGTATAAAGATCAGATGGATATATTATAATAATAATAATTAAGTCCTTAAAGGAGGGGTTATGAAATGTTCTGTTTAATGATTGGCTGTCAGGGGAAGATACTACCACGTGGGCGCAAGAGTAAGCCAATGGGAGCTGTCGGAGGCGTGGTTAACGAAGAGTCGCTACCATCCAGCCATCATGCTAGCCGAAGAAGTCCTGTGTAACTAGCTTTGCTAACTCATGCAATGAAAACTCGGGTTAGTTTTTGTGAGCGTTGTGTCGTTTTTTCATGGACACCGGGATCTACAATGGAAACAACAAGTTGTGTGTGAAGGTTGTTGTTTTCTTTACCAAGAAAACCCAGTAGGACAGCTGTATCGGGTAACTAGCCAGGAAGCTAACGCGGCTAACCGTAACGTACTCACATTGCCTGGCCGTCTCCAGCAGCACAGACAGCAAGTCCACAAGGCGGCGTTTCGACGTTGGAGATTTCTAACATTATCATGGAGAAGGTATTTATCCCAGATACGCCAGACTTGTAACGCTAGCCTGAGCGGCACTACAGCTGTCAAAGGGTACTACCAAGCCAGCTAACTGTGGGTAACAGATAGCTGCTAGCCGCACCTGCTTCTCCTGTCGGCATTCATTCACCCACCAAGGCCAAGCCGGCATCGTTTTTGTGCTCTGAGCTGCTCAGCTCTGACTTGCTCATTTGAAACCATTCGCTGTGCACTATCCGATATCATCACCTCCAGCTGGGAGGTTACTGGGGACGTTACGGGGAGAGTAGCGGGCCCGTGTAGCGTGCATGGGCTGCTAAGGTGAAGATGAGGGAACGCCCAGCACTGACTCAGTGACTGCTACCCTGTGTCTACAGTCACACCTCGTCGGTGTCTTTAGCCACCCTCCTCCACCTGTCTGAATTAGAAAACTCTTTACACATTCACTGATGTCGGCCAATAATTTGTGCTGTTGTCATGAAATGCCACAGGTGAATGAGTCTGTTTGCTAAAAGCAGGGGCTCTGTGGAGGGCAGATTGACGAATGACTTGAGGCTTGCGGTGTTTAGGGCCAGATTAAATGTGTGGTGAAAGAAAAGACATCGATCAAACCAGATCTGTGGGGCATACTCATCACCTCACCCTCTCTCCACAGGCCTGACTTCTTGAAAGGACTTCCTGTCTACAATAAGAGCAACTTTAGCAGGTTTCATGCAGATTCTGTTTGTAAAGCATCCGTAAGTACACGATAATAATGTGTGTCTTCTCTGTCACTAGTCATACTGCACATTTACTGTGGATGTTTCAAATATTTGCTCATACACAAGACAAATTAAGTGCAAATCAAAAATGCTCTGATTTATATCCTCTTTGTGTCCTGTTTTACAGAATAGGAGGCCCTCTGTGTACCTTCCAACACGTGAATACCCCTCTGAACAGAGTACGTACCAAACTCACAGCTCAGAGTTGAAGGTCAACAGTACATATTACAGAAATTAACAATTAGGAAGAATTAACAGAAGGTTATGTAGTTGGTTACCGATGTGTTTTTACTAAATGTTTGTTTTGCAAGTATAAGCTGGTGTAGCTTTGTGCAGGCTGTGCTCTAAAAATATAATTTGTTAGTAACATGCTGACTGTGTTTGCTTTACAGTTATTGTAACAGAGAAGACCAACATTCTCCTGCGTTACCTCCATCAGCAGTGGGACAAAAAGGTGAGCATGTAAATAAATATGCACAGACCTGCCTTCGCTAGCCGGATTGTGATTGTGACGTGGGATTTTACTGACTGCTGTATACGTCTTTGTGTCACACAGAATGCAGCGAAGAAAAGGGAACAGGAACAGGGTGAGGGTGACAGCCCAGCACCCCCAAGGAAGATCGCCAGGACAGATAGCCAAGAGATGAATGAGGACTCATAAGTGTTGTGTTTGTGTGTGTGTGTGTGTGTGAGTATGTGTGTGTGTTTGCGTATACAGGGTATAGCCAGTATGAACTAACAAAACAAAGGATAATCCCTCCCAAGACTTCTGGCCATTCTGCACAATGGCAGGGCAGGATGACTTTCCTGGTATGAAATTAAGAGTCACCCATAAAGAATTAAGGAAATTCCTGTCAACAAAGCTGCTTTTTATGGTTTATGAGACTGTGTACGTGAAAATTATGTAACCAGAAAAGATGGACACTGACAGAGCAGAGACGTTGTCAGGGAGGAAACTTTATACAGACGTTTATTTTATTTATGTTGGCTATCCCCTGTGTGGTAAATGTGAATTTGTTTGTGTGCATGCAGAGCTGTGAGTGCGTATTGTGTGGTGTGTTGTACCGTATGTGTGAGGTGAATGGATAGTTGAAAAAGTAGATTTAAGATCAGAGATGGACTTGACAGATAAAGTCAGACACTACCCTTAAAAACTCTCCTGGTACATGACTTGTGTAGCAGTCTGTCACCTGGAGAGACTGTCCTGATTTGTGCAGAGATAACGTTTTGTTACTGTTTTAATTTTATTATAACTATTATTGTTTATGTATGGCAATGAGCTTCCTGCCAGCCACAGTGCCCACCCTCTCAGTTTCACTGCCCACTCTGCAAACCACATGGGGGCATTGCGACATTTCTCCACACTGTTTTGAATCAACAGAACCAAGAATGCACTGTGAAGAACAGCACAAAGTAGAAGCAACTCTTCCAGAATCCCCCCTTAGATGTGTGTTTATGGTGAATATGCATATCTTCATCCTATTCTGGAACTTGTGCTTGTAAGATAAATGTTGTGTTGGTGTTTCTGAGAAATATTTTTACATCTAGCACCGCCTTCTGGCTAAATCGAGGCAAGCAGGACTGGCGTCGTCTCTGTTCTTTCATCAGAGGACGTAAGAAAGAAAGCGACTGAAGAAGCTGAGCTGAAATATGGAGATGTAAATTGTAATGTCGAGCTTTCAGTTGCACAACAAGGTAACAGCACAGACGGTGAAGAAAAATATGTATAGAAATGTCTGGAAAAGGGAAAAAGAATACAGTATGATGTGTGTAAATAATTGCCAGTACCACAATTAGTTTATCAAATGGAGTATCTTTGTCTGCCTTTTTGTAAAATAATACATGCCCGTGGATACGATAGAAAATGACCCTTGTGAAAGTAAAGAGTCTCCATGCCCAGTGGATGTTACCTTGCTTTGCATGTTGATGGCTGGGTATTATATTCCTGGAGCAGAAATAAAACTTAAAGGGTTGTTGAACTTTTCTGGCATCATCTCGTGTGACTGTGGAAGGTATTAGCCTATAGGCCTTACAAAATGTCATCATGGTTCGGACCCTTTTGCTCCCCCAGCTCAGGGCCTGGGACAGCTGTATTTGTTTGCCCGGCCTTTGTGGCAGCCCTGGATGGTTTTTGTCTGAGAGCTGGCTTAAGTGAACACAGGGGGCTTTTAACAGGGGTGTTATATTTTCAGCCATAGAATGCACAATAAGCATGCACAGCAAAGTGCAGTTGCCATCCTGCCTTGTTCCTGAGATTCAGTTTGTATTAGTGTTCTATGCTGTACAACATTGAATAAAGTTGTTTTTGTTTTTTTTGTAATGTTCTTATCACTGCCCAGCAGTCACATCGAAGCCTCCTGTCCTTTTTCAGTCAATGCTGCAATGTGGGTTGACAGTGTGGTCAGTCATTTCCATACCTACAGTGTAAATATTGTCTGTTTCTGAAGTGTAAAACCACATTACGCTTCTGCTCAGATAGACTGTTCTACAACACCCTAAGCCTTGCCCCATCTCATGTGTGTTAGGTCAGATATGTTCTTTTTAGCTTTGCTGAAATAAAACTGGATTGAAACTGGGCGTCTGTCATGTGGTACTTTCAACTGATGATTGAAGTCTCAATATTGAAATGGACGTGTGAGTGAGGAGGAAAACGTGCAGTCATGGTTTTGCAGGAACAAGTTGGTCACAACACGTGAGATGCATTTGAAATAGTTTTATTAACTATTTTTCAGGTCTTACAAAAATATGACAAAATAAATTAAAAGAAATAAATAATCCCATTTCCCAGTATTTCTCTTTAAAAGATCTTTTTTGTACAGTGGTACATTGGAAGAGCATATGATGTTCAGTAAGTGAGGCTTCCATGAAGATGTCTTATCTTAAACTCTGAGGTTAGAGTCCGATTGTAGCCGTGGTGAGAATCTCACCTGTTCAAATCCACTCTTAAAATCCAGGAGTACATTTACTAAATTCAGTCCTGCCCTACTGGTTTCCCCTTAGACTGATGGTGCTTGCCTAGATAAGCCCAAATCCTTTAAAGAGCCGCTGTAGCTTTGATAGTGAATTACAGGTTGCTGATGCGTCTCAGCTGTCTGAGTTGCTGTCCTCATGCGAGGGATGCCTGTGCTTGGCCCAAGAAAACAGTGATGGTGCCGTCTCTGGCATGGGGTTGCCTCTTGATGAAGCTTTCGATGATACCCAAAACTGTTCAAGGTTTGTTCATTTTCAACCAACGCTTATTTAAAAAGACCCACATGCAGGATTTGTTGCTGCTGCCAAGAGTGCAAGGATGAAAGAAGTGATAAGTTGATTAATGCTATCAATTTCTATTATATGAAGTAAGTTTTCCCTGAATAAGGAGGAACTACATAACCATACATGACCTAAACTCCACTGTGATGCCCTTGCCTCTGCCTTCTGACTTGACTAATCTGCTTGGAAACTAACTTTCTAAACAAACTTTCACAGACTTTCAAATGACGGGTATCTATTGCATCACGGTGTCACACATCCCTGAAATCCAAATGCCGCGACAATAAAAAGGTTTTGATGAGACTATTCTCATCTACGCTTACCATCCTGATCTCTATCATGTGTCCCTTTAACAACGACCAGCCCGTGAGACTGATACACATATTAAATTTCTCTCAGCCTTGCACCTCTCACTTTACATTTATAATGAACAATGATTTCCAAATATAAAAAAGGACGTACTGTAGATTGACGGTAAAATGACACGGTGACCACACAAATTGACATCCTGTCTATTTCCTTATTGCATTTAATGTCACAAAGATCTTTTTGTCTGTCTGCGGAAGTACATTTTTGTGTTGTTGTTTTTTTTTTAGGCATGTGACTGAAAGATGGACTATTGTATGTAAGGTGTAACAGACATGAAAGCAGCCACAAAAAATATTTAAAAAAAAAACCTTTTTGAATCTCAATGTCATCATCACTCCGGGATTAGGCATATTCTGAAGACGCACAGCGACAGATGGATGAGATTATTGTTATCGGTTTAATTGTGAGTCAGGGGAGATTCCTCACATAAAACAAGAGACAGGAGGGAGCTGAGAAGAGAGCTGAGGGTGAAAATTGAGGGGGACACAAAGAAAAGATGAATGAGAGTCTGGCTGTGGGATGATGCAGTAAGATGAGTGCTGCGGGTGGAGGGGTTTGTCTAGACTTATAGTCTCCTACAAATCAGCGTTATTGCCAAAATCATTGCCAAAGGTGATGGTGTAGAAATGCATAGTTAATGTTTCTGTCTCTGCGATGGCCTGTAACACTTTTCTCAGTGCGTACCTCAAATGTCACCATAATACAATTTCCTCTCAAAGTCCTCAAACACTTGACACTGACAGTCTCATTTCACTGCCTCTACTGTATGCCGATGACTAGACACCCAATGACAATCGTGAGTTGAACAAGCGGTTCAACACATTTTGCTATGCAAATAAACTCTGGCACCACCTTCTGGAGACCTCACAGAAGTGAAACACCGTTAAATGGTATATGATGGGCTCGCTTACTTGAGTAACAAAACGTACACCATAAACAGTGATGATGGGTCAACAGTATAATCCGAAAAATACCGCTTTGGTTAAAAAAAGGAAATTCCCCTCATCAGTACTGCAATAAAACAATGCAGCAAATGGTGCGTATAAAAGAGACATGGAGCTCAACGTAAATAAGAGCAACTATTTAAAAAAAAGAATATGTAGGAAATCCCATAGTCGCTGAGAGCAGGGGCGGGTGAGTGAGATAGGACGTACTGGGTGAAAGGAGGAAATCAAAACGATCCAGCTTTTGCATAATGTTATGAGGCAGGCTGGTGTCGGTCCTCTCTCCTGCAGAGGGAGAGATGTTTCTATGCCGGGCGTAGGGGTTTAGTGCAAATGTTACTTCTTCAGCCTTACGCTCGTTTGCCAAGTCTGGTTGGAGTGTGTGGAATGGAGCACCATCTGTGTTTACAAGGTGCTCTACGGGCTTGGATGGAGAACAGCACACAACAGGCTTCCATGCTCCATTTTCTTAAAACCGCCTTCGTCTACTTCTGTTTTCCCTTTTCTTGTTTTTCTCGTCCGCTTGCTCTCTTGGGAAAAATACTGGTGTGACAGCTCGGCTTCCTAAGCTCTTTACTTCCTTTTCAAACAAATCGGCAACTGTCACAGGATGGGAAGGAGGGTACAAAGCTCAGACATCACCTCTGCTTTAAAAATAAAGCTGGTGATGTATCAGGGATGATTTTTCAGGGAGGGTTTCGTGTGATGATTGATAAGAATAATTAAAACACTGATTGATATTGCTTTTTAATTTTTTCACTTTGATATAAAAGCGAAGGGGCCCAAGAATTCCTCACAGTTAAAAATGAGACAATCTCTAATGATCGCTTGTGTTGCGACAGCTAAAAACACTCTCTGTAGTTATTCCATGGACAATCTATGATCCGTTCATACCACTGTATACGTTTTTTAAAATCTTTTTCCTCCACGACAGGCTGTTGTGTCCGAGCGGGAGGCCAACAAGATGCTTACAATTTATGACTAGAAGAACTCAAGAAACACAGCTCTCTGCTTTAAAGGCTTAAAAATATTAGAAACGCAGCTCATGCATTTCTTTATGTATTGCAGACAAGGAAGGATTTGTATGTTTGTGTGTAAGGGGTGCGTGTGTGTGTTTGTGTGTGTGTGTTTTTTTAGTTTTTTTATCCGTCATGATAGGAGGGCTTACGTCTTTCTTATAAAGACCTGTTTTTGTCTCTCAGCAAAAAAGCAAACCAAACCAAAAGTCATTTCTCATCTGTTTCAGCTTTTCCCCCTTTCTGCTTCAAGTACCTCTACACATAGCCTGTGACAACACAGAAGGTAGGTCAGGCCTTTCCTCACAGTAAACATCAGTTCTTCAGTTGAGATGTAACCAAAGACAAGTTTATTCTCTATGGAGCTACTAGACTTTAGAGCCGGCCGGGTCCAAGTCTGTTGAATGTCCGTTCTCTGACCCTTCCCCTCCAGGCGAGGGAATCTCGTCAGGAACGCCGTTCAAGTCAGACCTGGATGGTTGTCTCTCTGACGCCTGCGATGATGATCCTTCCCCGGATCTGGGCATCGCAGCCCCGTTCACACACGTCCCCCCCTCAGATTTCCCAAAATTAAAGAGTTTCCCAGGGTTGAAGGCTTTGCTGGGTGACTGAGAACGCTCCTGAGAGCTGCTACCTGATGATGAAGATGACGATGATGAAGATGACGCTGTGGTGTTAGTGCCTGTGGCGGCTGCCGCAGAAGCCGCAGCGCCTTCCTTCTTATTCTCAGGTGACTTGAGGAATTTGAAGCTAAGGAACCCGGGTAGCTTTGGCTCGCTTCCAGTGGGTGACTGAGGGGAGCGGGCACCAGAGGAGAACTTACTCTGCAGGGGGATGATCTGTTTCAGCTTCATCACGTTATTGTTGGCTAACAGAGAGCTGGGCCTTTTAGGCTTGTCCGACCCACTGCCCCCTCCGCCTCCACCCCCTGCACGTGATTTGCTGCTGTGACTTTTGTCGTGGTGGTGATCCCCAGAGGAGTCGCCCTTGCTGTCGTCCCGCTCTCTTTCCCTACGGGCCATATGCTCCGCCTGCCTCTGCCTCTCCTCCTCCTCCCTCTTCCTCCTCTGCAGCTGCTGGTAATGCTGCTGCGCCTGCCGCTCATGCTTCTGCAGAGGAAGGGAAACAATGTATTTACTAGAATCAGCACTAAGGCAGCTAACCATTACATTACTGCAGTGCTATCAGTATAACAAATTCCTTACTAAGAGTCCTGCATTAGTACTACTACTACTACTACTATAGTACTACTTTGTTCTACAAAGTTTCTTGAAAGCATTACTGATAAAATACTATCACAAGTTGAAAACAAGCAAATTATCTCCAAAAAGAGGGATGCAGTGCCGCAGTTTGTTTGCAGCAAAACAGTTTGGCTCCTCTGATGGCAACTGCTACAGATTTTTATTATATTACAGTACTCTGCAGATAATGAGGTAGTCTTTTAAGGGCTTGTTCAAACTGCCCGTATAGTTCTTGAACGTAAACTCTCTTTGCACCTTTGTTCTCATAGGTTTCACTTACCTTGAAGGCCTCCCTGCGCTGATAATCCAGTTTAGCCATCTCCTCTCGGACCCATGTAGGAATGTCAGGGATGGCTACGTGGATGACGTACTTCAGGAGGATGGCAAAGTGCTGCAGGTGGGCAAGCAGATAGAAAGAGGACAGACGGGATGAAACAAACCACAAAAAAAAGAATTAAATCAAAGTATAATCCCAGTCTGATATACTGAGGGGCGCAGTGCTTTTAGAATACTCTTTAATTCTACGTTACTTGAACTAATTCTTGCCCAACATTATTTGGGCCGTGAAATTCTCCTCCTGATAGGCTTGACTTCTTTATCAGGCCAAGACAGAGCTGCAGGCTGTTTACCTTTTTCCAAATATAGACAGGCACAGAGTGCAGAGCTAAATATCTAAATATGTTACAACTAAGAGGAGCATGGGAAGAGCTTTAATCCATCTGGTCATGCTTCTCAAAAAGATTGGCACGTGGACGCTCAGTTTGAAGAGCATTATGTCGTGCTTCTTTCAGTCACTCGGATAGAAGAAGAGAAAGTTGTTGCAAGACACATTTTTGTTTGGTTTTCTGGATGAAGATGACCCCACAAGTATGTGCCATGAAATATTGTACCAACATATATTCCTCTAAACATTTTTACATCAAGCATCACAGAAATTTGTGACATGTTTCTGTGTGAGGTTTATCGTCCTATGCAACCCCCAACAATAACTCCAGAGTCTCTGCAGGTAAAGACACACACACAGTAGTACACTTCTTTGCAGCCTAAATACCTGGCACATTTTCTGATTAGCACACATTTTGTGCTGGGTCACAAAATGCTTGTGCCCTCAGAAAAAGTTTGAAAAAGCACTGCTCTAAGCATTTCAGGTGGACACGCAGGAACGAGCTGTGGTACCTCGAGGATGACGATGGAAATGATGGCCATCTCAGGGCTGAGCCACGGGAAGAGACGCTGTAGCTGGCCACACTGACCAATCAGGTAACAATTCACTATGATGGCAATCAGGCCCATGGCTTCCATTGCAGTCTGTGAAGATGCAAAACAAAACATAATTGTTTCTTAGCTAGCTACTTCAGAATCGTGTTGAGTTCAGATCTGCTCGGTTATTCTGACCAGTTGGGCAACTTAGTATGATTGCTACACAGTTAAATTTACATGATCGTTAACTTTGAAAATAGAGATAAATCCAGTGTTTGATACGTATGACAGCACTAGTATAAATGATTCAAAGGACCAGTATGTAGTGGCATCTTGTGGTGTAGTTGCTGATTGCGAACGAATTGACAAACGAACATTTTCAGGTAATTATATACAAATGAAAACATAGCTATAGTACATACAGTTCTTCAAATCTTACGCAATAGACCTTTAATTGTCCATGTCTTTGGGACACAGCTAAGGCAGAAAGACCTCAGCCTGCATTAACTTAAGTGTATTTATTTCTGACCTGCCACTGGCCGATGCTCTCCACCCTGATTCCAAAGGGCCTCTGCAGACCGGTGCAGAGCTTAAAGGCATCACTGCGAATCTCAATGATGTTGTTGATGAGAGCGCACATGGCAGCCAGAGGGAAGGCCGAGGAGAAGAGCACCACGTAGCCAAACTGGACAAACATCTCTTGGTAGTCCTGGAAGGTGTCCTGAGAGAGAGGCAAAATGGACCATTTAAACACAGCTGTACCAAGTAAGCACAGCCTGAATGCTGCTACTTGACAGCTAAAAGGCAAAACGGCATTCCTGGAGACCAAATGATGCTGTTAATTTTGTTTAGCTGTCACACAGTCATGTATGACCTTTTAGAATATAAGCCAGTGTCATTCACATCATGCTCAGGACACATGTGGGGCATCATGTGACTGCAAAGAGTTTCTGTTGGACTCATGTTTCAGCGCTTCTCTCACACATGTATGAAACCTGACCTAGTCTAGTGTTGTTTATGTTTACTGTAGACTAACAGTAAAGTAAGTTACTTTCAATTCAAATGATGATCAAATTAATGACCAATTAAAACTAAACTGTTAAACCTCACTAGGAACCTCATAAAGAGAAATTTTATCCTGAATGTCATTCTTGTGCATAAGTTTATTATGACTTTTGGTAATGATAAAATACTGCTCATACCATCATAGAGATTTAGGAAAGGAGAATTATGCCAACAGCTACAACAGTTGGGACAAGAAGAAGAAGTCACCTACAGATTTCTAGTCATTTAAATCTAACAAGTCATCTCAAATATGTTTTTTGAATCTGCTAATTAAATACAGAAAGTAGTCCCCTAGAAATCCCCTAGAAAGTATTGCAATAAGTGGATCCACTTCCTAATCAACTTGTCAGTTGACTTATAATCATACATTCAGTCAGTTTTGTTCATGTTTACAAAATTTATATTTGAATGTTTTGAAGGATGTAAATACCCATCTCCTAAAACCCTGTGCAGAGCTTACAGACTAAATTTAGTCTTACAGCATAGGTCTGCATGCAGCTCTCCATCTCAGCTTGAGTGAGCGTGTTGCTCTCTCTCTCCTCAGGGGGATCCATCCACGATTCCCTTTTTGTCTTCGGCTCAGGTCTCTCTACGCTCCTGCCTCTTCTTCTGTGTCGCAGTGATGTGCTGCTCTCAGAACCAGAAGGTAGCGGGGCAGCGCTGGCGGCAGCAGCAGCAGCAGCGGCTGCTGCAGCGACGGCGGCGCCGGCAGCCGCATTAATTCCCTCAACCACGCCGGTCCCTCCCCCACCTGACTCCTTCACATCATGGATGCCATTATCATCGTCATCGTCACACATTTCAAATACAGAAGCAGGGTCCATTCCCTTTTCCACCATTGTGGGGCTCCCCTCCTCCAGGAAACTGTGGTCCATGAGGGGCCCACTGCAGGCTGGCCTTCTGTCCACCTTAACAACAACAACAACAATGCAGATTAGCAATACAAAAAACACCATTACCACCAATACAAACTGTTACTAGTTGCATAAAACCTTCTTTAAATAAGCACAACAACATAAGCATATTAACACCTTGTTAATGTGCTCTTATACCTTCTCTATGAAGCTGACTTTCCTCAGCTTCAAACCACAGTCGATCAGACTTTCTTCCTCCGTCTCTCCTTCACTGAACCTCCCGCTGTCCGCCTCGTCCCTCTCACCTCCCTCCTCCTCATCAGGCACCCCACATCCCCCGTTCAAACACTTCTTTTCCCTGAGAGAAGTCGAACGGATAGACAGACATCAGACAAAATGTGTGTGTTGACCACTCACAGTGGTGTTCTGCTTATTTCCCCAGTGACTGAAGGGCATGAATCATAACTGCATGCAGAGTGCAGACAGTGAGCAGATGAAGTGGCTTTGAATTGTAGTGACTAATACTTTGAGTGTTGGTGTGAATAACATTGTTCATCACATCGATCTTATGAGAAAGTGCATCACATTGCATAAGCAAACAATTCATTTAATCTATTTTTATCGTCAGAAATGATCTTGTATATGTACTGCATTTATTATCTGAATGAGAGTTTAAATAATGGGTTTGACCTTCTTTCTGACGGCCCCAAGCCGGGCCTGGTGCCCCTCAGTCCAGGTCCTGGCATGGTCTGGTCAGTGGGAGAAGCCTGGGCTTTTCCAGCTGCTAGTCGGGCATATTTTAGCAGCACTGAGAGGAGCAGGTCCCACACAGCTCGCAGTGTGAGCTCGCCCAGCTTGTGGCGCTCATACAGATAAGGCTGCAGCACCTCCTTCACGTTTTGAAGGAACTGGCGTATGATGAGCAGAGTGGCCAGCATCTGATAAGGGCAGAGAGAAACAGTCACTAAACACGAGCTGCCATGCTTAAAGACACAGCTGCGAGTATGTCTAACTAATCCGAGCATTTGGAGGAAAGATTTCCCTGGAAAAAAAGGCTAACAGCTCAGGATGCAAGGGGTTAGAAATGTTGTGGATGGAAAGAAACAAGACCAGCAAGACAGAAGAGAGGACATAATAACAGGCTGAGAGAGTGGTTATTGAACAAATGCAACAAATCAATCAAAACAGATTTATGTATACAGATTTTGTCCAGAAGCAATTCATATAAATCAAAGAGAAAAAAAAAACAACTGCTGCTGAACGTTTCCCTATACATTAGCTGATTGGTGGTGTGTCCATAAGTGCAACAAGAGAGAGCAGTACAGCTCTCATGTCTGCACAATGAGATCCATTGTGGATGTGCTCTTTAAGACCACTGAAACAACATTTCAGCTGCACATGATGCATTAAAGCCAATGACTGATGAATATGGACACAAGGCCATTCAGTGATGCTATATCTTTCCGAGCAAATGCAAGTGACACAACAGCAAGTACAAATATCCCTACAACTTGAAGGGTTATTCAGGTTTACCACCAGTTTGAGTCCATTTTGTGATTTCATTACTATTTGTAATAACAGGGTACTCAAGACAATTACAGAAAGATGAGATCACAGCAAAGTCTGACAGAGCAAACCTGTGTGATGTAAATATGGCAAGTAAAATATTGAAGTAAAAACTGATATAAATGTTGGCTAAAACCATGAAAATAGAACCCAAGATTTAATAAACCAGAATGATCCTTTAACATTCAAAAAGTAGCAGTGAGTATGTCGTCAGCCCTGCACCCAGAGGAGGTACATACTATGAAATGCAGCATCACAAATCTCACCGTACATTATTGGCTTTAATCTAAAAGTAATTGTTTCCAAGTCAAATAATGCTGACGCACAATATGCTATAGCTGCGAGCTACAGCACAGAGTGCAAACACAAAACTGCAATAAATTCCTGGCGAAGACTTGAACAGAATGCTATTTCGAGTCAGTGATGGGAGACCTCGGAAATGGAGAAAAAGGAGATACTGTTCTCCCACGGCTACCTACAGGAAGAGTCAGCATAGATACATCAGAGTCAGATAGTGGCAGAATCACACTGACAATACCAGATGGTTTTCCTTTAGTTTTTCAATGTTTTAGCCAGGTTTTTCTTACCTTTGGGTCAGCTATTGGTGTCTATTAATTTCACTGCAGTATGAGAAGTCAGTGAGAAAAATCATCCCTGCCTATATGTTATTTCACTCTTGTGCATTAATGCAGCTATATGTGAAATGATGATAAAAACACTGTGACAAATATTCATAGAATATTAGCAGAATTCGGAAAACTATAGGTTTAGTCGGGCGATGTTAACAGATCGTGACAAGCCCAATGAGATGGCTGAGAGTGTAAGAAAAAAGAAACATATCGCCATGTCAAATAGAAAATGGTAAAAAGCCACTCAAGTATCTTAACAAGGAATGATTCACAAATATGCAGGCGAGGTGGCAAGGCGGAAGGAAAATGGAAGGATGCGCTGTGAAGTTTTGATCAGTCAGGATTAAAAAACACCAATCAGACGTTACCCTCTGACACCTACAATTTAAAATCTCCACTGCCCATCATTTATGTCTGGTGAAAGCCGTATATCTCCGAAGCATGGAGTGTTTAAGAAGCGAAAGAAGGATTATACTTGATGTCTGGCTTTTGAATCTTGAAGTTGAGGTGAGTAATGGAGTCCTTGAATATATGAAACAATTTGAAGTTTCAAGGTTTTCACCAGACAAATACAGTCAGCCACTACAACGACACAATTTTATAGAAAGCAGATCAGTAGTTCAAATTCATGCCGTGATCGGCACAGAGCATGCAAGGTTAACACTGAGGTGACCTCTCGCCCAGACAGCAGATGTACGGGGAGCATACTTTGGACCTGAGTAAAGCCCTGAAGAACCAGGGAACAGAGACCACAAACATCTGGACTTTGAAGAAGAGGGAAGGCAGCAGATTGACCCGGATCTGTCGCTGCAGACTCCTTAACAGAGACAACACCAGCAGCATCTTCCACAGACAGGCAATGGTGGATGTGAGGATGGATGGTTATGGAAATCATTGCATGTAAGCAAGAGAGAGCAAACCATTTAAGGATGGGAGTTTTCAACAATGACAGATGTTGGATGCCCAATGAATTAATCAATCTCATGGTACATACGTATAGTGACAATAAAAGGCATTCTATTCTGTTCTGTTCTAATTACTGAAGCTAATGCGCGGCAGAGAAAAATGAGCTGGAAGTGAAAAGTTTCTCACCTCTTTCAGCCGCTCCATGTCTTTGAGGTAGAATCCAATGTAAAAAAGGCTGAGATAAGAATTTACAAACTGAAACTGCAAGAGAAAGAAATCAGTAAGGTGTCATTAAGAGGAACATGTTTTTAAAAATCAGCTTTTAAATCAAATGGTTTAAATATTATGTAAAAGCAACTCACAAGAACCATTTTGATGATGAGATTTTTCTCATAGGCACTCTGGAGTCTATAGTTTTCTGTGGAAAAACAATATAAAACATCTCTTATTATATCTGCTGAACGGCCTATAAATCAATGTAATATACTGTAAAAATTGAAACTGATCTCTTATTAGAGAAAATGAGATTAGTAAAGATTCACAAAGAGCAATTTTAGTAAGGATCGTCTTCTAGAAGAGATGCTCTGCTCAGAATGTGGCTCTCACCCATATCATTGAGCCAGCAGGCAATTTTCCTGTACACCTCGTCACATGCGGTCACAGTGATAGCTAGCATGATTTTGGGGATGAAGCGAGCTAGCCGAGGCATCTCCTTAATCCCCATCACAAACTCCTGCAGAGACACAATCACAGCTTTTTATTCGGCACCTCAAGGAAAAAGAAAACATCCAGGTACGGCATTAACAGCATTTTGTTTTACCGTTTTGTTTGTTTTTTTGACACAACCTTAAAAAGAACTGACATGCTTGCTGATACTGAATACAAAATTTAAAAAAGACAGATGTTGGGTAAAGAGATTTGGATGCGGACAGCTGACTGACCTGCAGCTCAAAGCAGATGAGCATGACCAGGAAGACAAAGCAGAGACAGAGGATACAGATGGGCAGGCTGACCAACCACCTGAATACACGCCTCCGCCACGGAGGATAATAGAACTCCTCACATCCTGTTATGGGACTGCAGCGCTTGACTCCCTGCAGAGAGAACAAGCATGAAAGAGCCTGAAAGAGAAGAGAACAGAAGAAGAAGTTGGACGGAGTTTTACCCGGAACTGAGGCCGTGGTTCCTCCAAGGATTCGGAGGGCGTGTCCAGAGTTCCCCACTTGTACGCCAGCTCAGCCCCCCTCCTCTTCCACCGCTCCAGAAACAGAGTGGCCCACACCACGTTGAACAGTGCAAACACCACACAGCAGATGTCACGGCTTGTCTGAAACAAGACAAGCACAAACAAGCTGATGCTTAAGACTGCGATAGGGCGATGATCATTCCTGGGTCGGAGGTTCAAGTTGTTTGATGCGACGATAGCCTCTCTCCCCACCTGATCTGACTCAGTGAGCATCCACAAGACAAAGCCGATCACAGCTGGATATAACATAGAAGTGGTGTAAAATCCCAGCCAGGCAAAATACATGGCGATCTTCACCCCGAAGTAGTCACAGATATCATCTGCAAAGTGAAAAATTACAAATTAGAAGGATAATATGACGGTGTGATTTTCTGATGTCCTGTGGTTGTAGTAGAGTGTTATCTTCACGTAAGAGTGTCTCTGTGCATTAGTATCTCATTTTACTGACCTAAGGGCTGTTTCTCACAAACAGCCTGCACCCAAGACTTCATCAGCTGACTGAGGATCCTCTGCTCATGGAGAGGAAAGACCTGCTGGATCACACCTCGGGCGCTCAACTCAGGGACTGTAAGACACAAAATAAAGACACACAGAATATTACTCTACACTTAAATTGTTGCAGAGAACATGGATAGAGGCAGGAGTAAATATATAAAGACAAAAGTATCAACTGCAGTAAAACATCAAATTCATCACAAATAGCCTCCTAACATTTTAAACCAACACCAACTGAGGGACTATTTCCAAAGACTGACACAGAAGTGCCGTCTGTTTAATAAAGACAAATACCACAGTGTCTAGCAACACTGTACTGATAAAAGATGCAATTTACTGATTGGCTGGCCCTCCAGGAAGTTGATATTATGAAGAACCTCCCCATGTTTGGCACGTAGATTGTCCATCCAGTACTTAATGATGCTCTGCCTCTCCTGCAGCGAATAATCACAAGAGAGAGAGAGTAAATTCAGGTAATAATCTTGAAAGCATATTTACTTGTATATGTGTGTGTGTGTGTGTGTGTGTGTGTTCGTGCGCGTGCTTTGACACTCACCTGTGAAGTAAAGAAGCACAGCTCGCTCTCGATGTTCTCGTAGATGTAGTCCTCCTCACAGGAGAAGCTTCGCGTTCCTCCGCCAAACTCGGGCTTCACCGCCTTCCTCAGTCCCATCTCCTCAGCACCTCGCAGCAAACTGCAGGGCAACAAAGAGAAACTCTAACTCTGGTAGGGTTACAGAGCTTCATATGTCTCAGCGATAGTGATGGAATGGTAACTAAGTAATAGATTACCAGACGACTCGATATTCAGATCATCATGTTGGTGTTGACAGTAACAAAGTTGGTATCTCTTGTTGAAGTTGGTACGACTGCTGAATGTTGGTGTAAAATGATACAATTTTTTTATAAACGTTTAGACCTAACCCTGACAATTTAGTGTTCAAAGCTTATATTGATAAACACTGATTCATCTTTCAACATTTTCAACAACTCAGACGTAAAGATTTGCAGATTTTCACTTCACTTTCACTTCATTTAAATTGAATTTCTTTGGCTTTGGACTGTAAAACTTTATTTATCTCTGCTGCTGTGCGAAACTGAGATGACATTTTATAGAATGAATTATTTGATAATGAAATGAATCAATAATAAAAACAAGCGTTTGTTGCAGTTGCATTTCTACTGCGCAGAAAACATTTTACTGTAAATGGCCTCAGTGTGTTTCGCCAGATTTCCATAAGAAAACCAACAGCAACAGAATTAATAGACATGGACTGTCCTTCATGGTGTTAAAGTAATCTGAACTCTCCTCTAAATGCCTTAACCTCATCACTCTCTTCTCATCTCATTTCCCATCAGCCCCTCCTTCGTCCCTCCTCCTCCTCTCTCCATCCTCCTTTCTCTCTTGCACTCCCCTTACTCTCTTCATCCTTTTATCTCCCAGAGGCTTCTCCTTTGTCACCCCCCCCCTCTCTCTTTCATCCCATCATGCCTTTCTCCTCTCCTTCTGCCCTTCCCAGCGGCTTTGTGGTGAAATCGCAGTAATAATGCAGCACCACACCCTCTGTTGCTCCAGGCTGACAGCTCACCTCTCGCTCTCTCTCTCTCTCACACACATGTACATGTATATATAGTTTACACACACACTTGCCGGAGCAAAGCCTAGGTGGGCTTGTAACATCCATCCATCATGCAGCTCCAGGCAGTTGGAGGAGCAGCACAGTGAAGTGTGTTCAGCGGCATGATGGATTATAGTAGAAATGTGAGGTGTAAGCTTCTGTATCACTGCTGAATACTGCTTAGTGTGCAGCGGCATCACAATAAAAAGATCCTTGCCTGAGAAAAGAAAGGCTGTGCCCGTTTAAACCAACTGTTTAGTAATCTAAGCCAATAACTGCAAGGCCTTTCAGAGGTGTGCAGCTCCTGCTACTGCCAGGAATCTTAATGAGATTCACCCTTTTCTTATTTAATCAAAAACTTTATCGCCTTTTGCACTTTCTCTCTCCCCACATACAAGGAGTCTTAATTTGGAGACACAGTCCAAGGGAATGCGTGGACAAAGCTAACCTTGTAAAAGAGCAGAATACTGCTGAGAGGGAGGACTATGCGTATGGTTTATGCTAATATAGCAAATATCCATCAGACGTAATGTAGAAACTCAGCAGAACTGGATGGCATACTGTAAATTGCCCAGTCAGAGCTGAGGAATGAGTAATGGGATGGCATGTCAGCTAGCACGATTAGAGGAGGAATAGGAGGAGGACATTTAGTGTGGATCACGCCGAGTATGATGACTGCTAAAATAGTGCTTTCTGCTATGATTCTTTTCAAATCGATAAATGGGAGCCTTTCTGAAAATAGCACATACACAACAGCAGCGGACCTGTGACCCCAGCCGTTTTCACCCAGTTCTACACTGGCCAGTGTAGAAGGCGATGTAATTTCAGTTGACAGGATAATATAAAACAAGCCTACATATGATAGCAAACACACCTAGAGCCCTCAGCTGATACTTCATATAGCTAGAGGAAGGAGAGAAAGGAGAGCTCTCACCCGTTTAGTATGAGTAGAGAATGACTATTCAAGGTGAGTTTTAGAGGGCCTTCTGGGTATTTTTTTCCATCACATGAAATGTAGGTCAACCTACGTAGCGGCAGGTGTGTGTATGTGTGTGTGGGAGTGCTTCGTGTCACATGGCAATCATTTTCCTTGAGCTTCTCATTTGAAACCCACTGGCACACTTTGAGAAAGCACTCTCTCCACCCTCCTATCATGTCACCCGCTCTGTTCTTTTCCCTTTGTCTCTCTGCTTCCCTCCTTCTCTTTTTCTCTCCTTCTCTCCTTGCATCTGTCCCTATCAGTCTCCCTTTTTTCGCTCCTTCCGGCCATCTGTCTCCTCCTGTTCCATTCATGGGTAAAAGGTTTGGTTGAGACTCTCAGGTTGTTGTTTTTTTCCTCCAAGAGACCCGCTGTTGAATGCGCAGTCAGCAGAGAGAGCTCAACATTTGTCTAGAGGTGAAATGCAGTATGGAACAGCGAGTGCCACTCTCACCCCTTGGATTATATTTCTCAGTATTTATACACCAAAGTCAATGCTGAGATTAAAATGACCCCTGGCTCATCCTCAATTCCCCTGGGGATTTTTTTTTTCAGTACAAGAGAATACATGTCTAGGCAGTGGAATCAGAGTGAATACAATCCATACCGGTTAGCCTGACTCTAACCTTCTGCAAAACCTTAAATAACCTGCAGCAGTCAGTGGTGTTGATACAGCAGCCATCATGGCAGTTTCACTAATGATTCACTATGCATGAGCTAAACTGTGGTGCCTACTACAGCTGCAGCTAAATATAATATCATATTTAAACCAGCACAGAACAGCGCGGATATTTTTGTCTTTAACATCCAAACTCCAGTAGTAGCAGTTTAAAAATAACTGGACCTCAAACTACTAGAGGAAGCGGTGATATACTCTGTATTATTCATTTGGCTGCCGCTCATTTGCTGTCTCCGTTAAAGAAAGTTACTGATGTAGCTTCTTGCCTGTTTTCTGTCAGGGTGATTAATTCACGCAGCTACATTTAAAACAGCAGTAGCAGCACCACTGTACCTGCAGCAGGTTGTGACAGCAAAGCAAAAATTCACACACTGGGATGTCTTCAGATTCAATGCGCAACAAGGTTGGAATATTGTCACCGTTGGAATACGGAATATATATGAATAATACATATATAATAATAATAATAAATACGTTTATTTGCTTCCATGCTATGCCTATCCTGATCAGAGTCGCAGGTGGTTGGAGCCCAGCCTAGCTGACATTGGGTAGGAAGCAGAGTACAACCTGGAGTACTGGTGAGTTTATCACAGGGCGAGGTTTGATCATATCTGCTTACTAAATATGACAGCGCACTAGATGGTTAGCTTAGCATAAACTAGAGATTTTTATATGGATTAAACAAACAAGATATAACATGTTACTAAATGAGGCGAGGGTAGGTAAGCAGAGCCAGGCTACCTTAAGGAGCATGAGGAATGAGTGACCAAATGCCTTCCTGCACTGATGTGTTGCTAACAACAGACGACTTGTGTGAAGAGTCCTTACTTTTCATATGTAGCAGTGACGAAGAATGCGTAGACTCGTGTGTGCTTGTGATGTCGGATTTGGATGATGAGCTCTGGGATTCCCAGCCGGATGTGGTTCAGTAGCCATAGCAACGTGTGGTCATCTGTAGTGTCTGTAGCAGGAAATGGGGAAACAAAAATACATTTTCAACCAGACCCACGCATCACTCTACTCGGGAGCTGTCGAGTACTCCCACGGTGTGCTATTTATTCCAGAGCAGCAGCTGGAGGTTAAACGTCGTACTAACAAACACTTGAGAGTGACTCGTCTCTGCTTTCTCAGCCGGTTCAGGCTGTGGCTTCATAAGAAAGTTAAGTGAGGTAACATCATCAGCATAGTAGTCATGATCCTCAGCTGTTATCAACAGTATATATAACTCTACTGATTCTTACTGTTGCAGAGAAAAGAGAACACTTTCTCAAACTCAGTGGTAGGTTGGGATGTAAAATAAATTTAAATAGGAGATATTAAAGGAATAAAAGAGTACTGCTTTCTTCCTTGCCTGGAGCTCGATGAGACACATTTACAGCTAACAAATTCAGAATAAAATTATGAAGCAAGATTACATTTTACACTTTGTAGGGTTTCAGCATTCAAATAAAAGAGTGTTTCATATGCAACATTTGTATTATGCAAATATATGGATCTGTGTATCTGTGTGTGCGTGTGTGCGCGTGTGTGTGTGTCTGACCTGCAAATGTCATGAGGACATCACAGTTCTCTGTGGGCACCGTTTTCATCCAAGACTTATGAGACATGATGTGTCTCCCAGCCTGCAGCAGCCGCTTTCCAAACAACTTATCTGAGAGAGGGAGAGAGAGACATGGGAAGAGAAAAAGAGAGTCACCTTTTCAAAGTGAAACAGTGTAAGGACCGATGACATTTTTAACATTTTCGCCAAACCCCCCTCCAACACTCTTACCCCTGCTGCCCCATCCCTCAGACAGAAACACAGCCGAACATCGTCCTTCTCGACAGGACAGCTTTAAATGTCACGCTGCTTTGCTTCACAACACGAGATTGACAGAAGTAATCCTGCCCTGCCGAGAGCAGAGGCCACACATTGTCCACGCTCTCTGAATGCGTACACACACACACACACACACACAAACCTCAATCATCTCGAGTGCGGGTATTTCTCAATGTTGTGATGTGTCCCGAGTCTCAGGAATACACACGAAAAAGCCTTAAATAACAAAAGAACACTCTTCACGGGTCAAAGCACAGTATGTAAAGGTTTTGACTGTGAACATACAGGCAGTACAGTGGATTCAGCTCCTGTGTAGTGTTACCTTGTCTCCATTCCTGGAGTCAACAGCACACCAAAAATAGCTCTTCTGTAGCCACACTGTAATGTCACATTATAACACCATCGCCCTTAATGCAGCAGTCTGGAGCAGAATAATGCACAGCACACACACACACACACATATATATATATATATATATATATATATATATATATATATATATTCAGAGGTGAACAGTATGACATCATGGAAAAATTTGCATTTTTAAAACAACTGCAGTTTTTGTGTGACCAAGCTCAAATGAACTTGTCTTCGCTCTGACACCTCATTCATCTGTCACTGATCCTGTGCAGTCTCATATTCCTACTGATATGTACTTTGGAGAGGCATCAGTGCCAACAGTTTAAAGAGGACTAAGTGATTCTGTAACCAGTGTAACCTCAGACCCCGCTCAACTGTCAGAGGACAGTTTGTGAAAATCTACTTCCTGGGTCCTGTATAATAATGACAACAGCCTGGAGAGAATGTCCCACTCCAGCCTTGTGATCACTGAGGCATGGAGTGTCAGAGGAGGCAGAAAGTGGGGCACTTTCCCGAGATCACACACAGGCACGTTTAGTATCACAACTTCCATCCAAACTGTACTACCAGTTTATTTTTATGCTCTGAAAGCATTGGAAAATATTAGACCTCTATGAGTGGAAACAAACAAGACCAAAAGAAGAAAGAGACGTATCATCTTACACATGAAGTCCGTGTACATCCTAGAACTGGTTTACTCTTACATGGTTTCCTCAAAAGTGAATGCAACACATACGCACTCGCGAAGGTCAAGGCCACGACAGGCTATAAATCTAACGAGATATCAACACGGCTGGCATGACGACATAAATCGTATCCCTGCATGTTGTGTGGCTCTAATAAACACCTGTCACATAAAACTATCATTGTGCTACTGCTCAGTGTGTGCCTATACTTCGTGGAACGGAGCAGCGACAGAGAGAGAGAGAGCGAGGGATTCACGGAGGGGCTTCCCAAAAACAAGCTTGATGGCCTTCTTCAGAGAATATATTTGTTACCAGCAAGGGTTGGTATTGCTTTCACCTTGTGAGTGTGTGCATGTGTCATCATGCCAAAATGTGGTCCTGTAGCAAGAACTACCACAGAGGCATTCAGTACTTTGCCATTTCTTTTAGTACATACATCTATAGACACTTTTTGTCAACATGACAGCAGCACAATCGTGTGTAGAGTAGTTGTGGAAAAAAAAAAAAAAATCAAAGCCAAGATGGATGTAGTCTGACTCCTGACTGCATAGTTCCCGTGTAATATTGAGTACTCATGGTCGAAATGTCAACATGTTGATGGGCGTCACAGCTGGTGTGATCCCACTGCAAGAAATGTTGCACCTAACAAGCAACACAAGTTTACACTGCACAAACTAAGTCACTGTGCTATTTTCAACACCTGCTAGTCATTTTTTTTGCACTTGAGCTTACAGGCTGCTAACGTGGTCCCTGCTGTTAAACCCACACTAATCAATCATGACCAAAAGGAATTAAAAGAGTTCACTTGTAGTGAGGAACAAGCATAAAATGAATACCCAGCTCTGCAGTACCTTTCAGCCCAGCACAATAGTTTCTTAAACGGCCACTTGAGGCTGGCTAGGAACAATCCATCTCCATCAGCCCCCATATTAAAATGTCCAACTTCACATCAGAAATAAACCTGTTTACAGCCTGGTTCAAAACACGTTTTTTGTCTCTGTAGCTAACGTTCTCGTCCCTGACAACTGTACTGATGGTGACTTTTTATAAAATTGAGCCATTAAAGTTATATTAAGGCTTAAAGTTAAGCATAACTGCCAGCGTGGCTGATTTGATTGACAGGTGGGTGCTGTTACAGGTGGCTTGTTTGAGCACCCAGGTGTCATTCAGCCCGCCTCAGCTCCACCCACGCTCCACATCTTTGCCCATTTTTGAATTATGAAAGGAGACAGAGGCAGGACAGCAAAGATAACAAATGGCCAGACCCACCACACTCTGAGCTTCATGTCCACGTTTTTAATGCAGTCTATGGTGATAAGGTGTCAATGTGGTGTACAAAGACTTTGTCCTTGCCGCAGCGGCCCGCGGTTTGAATTCGACCTGTGGTCCTTTGCTGCATGTCATCACCCCTCTCTCTCTTCACTTTCGTGCCAAAAAGAGCTGCTACTGTCCAATAAAAAGCTTCAAAACGCAGCTTCAAAACCAATTTTTATAGATTTGCTGTGCATTTTATTTGACACTAGATGTTGCTTTTATCCAGATTTAAAAGGTAAATTATTATATTTTACTAGCTCTGTATTACTGCTTCTGTATATTCAATATTCTCTTCATGATCATATATGAACAGTCCTTTATTTTCAAATATTTCAATTATTATTTCATCTTTGCTCCTTTTGTTCCCTGTGTGCTCTCTGGAAAAGCACCGTGGTTCTCACCTAAAAAGTTCTGTATGAAATAAATTAAGTTTAAAAAAGAGATCATAGCAATCAGAGACACAGAGAGGACGCTAACAAAACACAAGCTTTACCCAGTAAATCTAAGTATGAGTCGACCGTCAAGATAAATCAAAACATGTCGGAGTTACAAACTTGTACCTGCAAACAGAACTTGACTCAGAGGTAGCATTACTATTTAAAAAGGATCCATCTTCTGTACTTACAAAGAGGTTGTGACAACTTAATCTGGTTCCATACCGCTCTTCCCTTCAGAAGAATATTTTCAAACATGGCAGCAGGCTGAACAGCAAACGAGCATATTTTTGACTTTTTAATCTTGAGTGGTACTCCCAGTTACTGAGATCTGACTGTCCGCTCCACTGTGCTTTGGATGAAATGCTGCAGGCAGTGCTGCGACATGACAGCAATTCTAATGAGCCCTGTATTCATCGCTGAGGGCAACAAACACAGCACACTCACGCGCTCTTTGAGCAGCCAGCAGATTGGTTTGAACACTACCACAATGCTTCAATTTATGAGCGCCAATACTGAGCATGTGTTCAGGTGGTTTGCATGCATTTATGTGTTTGTTACTTGGTGAAACATGAACAGTAATTCATACATCAGCCATCAGGTTTTCACTGCACGGACTCGGCCAGATGGACTGGTTTGTGTCTGTGTGTGTGTGTGTGTGTGTGTGTGTAAGAGTGTTTTTCTACTATACAAACGTAATCACCTCTGAGGCTCCATGGGGAAGCCGCACACCTGAGACCACGGCCAGCTGAGCAGAGCACTAGACCATTTAGCTGCAGGGTCATCAGGACTTTTCAGGGTCACCATTAATAACACAGTCAGGTTCATTTTGTTATTTTATCCATTTGAAAAATGTCTGCATTCATGTTTTTGGCCATTTTGTGACCAGCAGCAACAAACAACGACACATATTATCATATCTTAAGTTGCTCGTTCACACATCCAGCAGATGCCGAGCAATATTAGCTTTCATTCATACTCATATCTGTCCACCTGAGAAAGTCCAATATTCAGCTCTGTTTTTGGTCTCCACCAACTCCCGCGGGAAATATGTGGTTCTTTCGCTGATATTAACCAGAGGCCCTATCTGATCAATAAGAGCAAGGTTAAATACAAACGCATGATGATGGATTTACATACATATAATATATAGTATTTTGAGGGAGGGGCTTTGTGACTTTCCAAACCAGGTCTCAAAATGATGACACCCGATGCCGCAGACAGCCAGAGAGATGGCCATTTATGCCAGTGGCCAGCAATATATTGTCAATATTTTCTACAAATGAGTTGCATACAGTTGACTGAATGCACAAAATATAAGACACCCCACCTTCTTGATTTGGAGTCATTACTGAGCCCATTATTTACAACCCTTTTTTTAGATTCATTTGCTTCTCATTATCTCCACCTGATCTCTGATTGATTTAACAAGGGTAATTAATTTGCCTCGATAGCTTTTACCTCATCAGTGTTCTTCATGAGTAGTGTGATTGCCACAGACATTTTGTACTTGTACTACACTTAAAAACCTATTTGTGTTTAAATGGATGGCGTTAAAGTTCAGTAAGAAGTTTAAAATGTTTCAAACGGAACAAAGTTTTCTGAATATTTTAATTTCAGCCCAGTTGACTAATCCCTGTGTATAATATACGAGTAATTGCACAGAAAAGTGATCCCAAATGTTGTTTATGTTGGCGAACATGAGTGATTTCCTGAGTTTGAAAGCCCCTGTAACAGAAACCAGGTCGCTGTTGAGCAGGTTGGCCCAGGACTAGCAGTGATACAGATAAATCCTGTATTACTCACAGCCTTCACAGTGAGATGACTGTTCAAGGGCTAGCGCTTATCAGACAGCAGCCAGGCAGGCGTAACAAGCAGGGAGTCTCCCTGTGATCTGAGTTTCTCTCTGAAGCATTTCTGTGGGGTGTTTGTGTGTATGCGAGTGTGTGTGTGTCCACACAGATATTTGTCTGTGTGCGCGCCTCAGATATAAAGTCCCATATTAATAAGGTGTAAGTCGGTAATGAAATGATGAGACTTCAAATGAAGGTCACAGACACTTAAGGAAAGACTTGATGATGCATTCACTGTCTTTGCCGGCTGCGTTTGATAACTTTCTGATCTTTATGCTTGGCTGGAGCAGCTTAAGGGAAACTTCAAAGATTAGGCTCATTCAAGTAGGAGTTAAAATTTTGAGCTCAATCAACAACAATTTGGATTGGGTCGAAAGGATAGACATTATAGGTACGAATGTTAATCAGGTTCTCCCTGTGTCTGTGCCTCCTCCCACAGCCTAAAGACCGTGCTTATGGAGTTAATTGGTGACTCTAAATTGCCTGTAGGTGTAGTGTGAAAGGTTATTTGTCTCTATGTGTCAGCCCTGTGATGAGCTAGTGATTTGTCCAGGGTCTAATCTGCCTCTCACCCAATGTCAGCTGGGATTTCATTCCTAGTCTGCCGCAACCCCGATGAGGATAAGTGGTTACAGAAAATGAATGGACGGTAATCAGATCACTGTGTAAACTGTGCATTTCTAGTTAGGAGAGCAGATAGTCTTTTCATATTGATAATGCAGGAATGATTTGGGACGGAGGCAGGAGAAATATATGTAGAAGACCTTAATGAACATTTTTTAGCAAGCTCATGAAAATTGAAGAAAAACAACAGAGATTTAATACAGAACTTTGTATTACAAACCTACAGGCGCCAAACCACATTGCAGAGCACACGTTTACTCTATAAAGTTATAAAACAGACTTTTACCTAATATGAAGTTCACGTCACATTCCTGAAGATGTGTTATGAGAAAGCTATGGTGACAGGAGTGTTACCTGTGTAGTATAATGCTGAACAGGAAGGTAATGTGTCCGTTACAGTGATAATCTGAAGGATTCTTGCTTTTTTGGCAACCGCTTCAGTAATTACCACTAATTGTTTTAGTGTTTTGCATAGGGGGGCACTCACTGCATCTTCACACTTTACATTTCATCTCCAAACACGCTGCTGTTACATTAGAATATTAGAACTTATCAGATGTATCTAGTTCTTTATGAAATATTATACATGGGAGGAACCCTGTTATACTGTCTGGATTCAGACAAGGCCTTAAGTTACCTTGTTTGTTTGTTTAACCAAGTATCCAATCATGAGACAGTAACATGTCTGCTGAGTCACCACTGGTCTATAATGCAGGTGTGATCCGGGGAACACTTTGCCTTTAGAAAGTCGTTAGTCATTGTGCAAACAGCATTAAAGTGAAACAAAGAAAGGATTAACCTTTGAGAGCATAAAAGCAATTTATGGGTAGAAGAGCAAATGCGAACAATAAAATAATAAAATACTAAAGTACTTTGCCTTTGCTGTGTGTCATGGACCAGCTGCAAACAGCGGCATATTAATGCCTATGTATATACAGTTGGCATCATTTAGTAGATAAAATATTCCCCTTTCTGACTTTCTGAGGCCCGCAGTGCAGATTTACTTTCAAATGCACCTCTAGAAAAAGTTGCCTTTGCTGAAAATGCCTGGCCACAGTGTGTATTTCCTAGGAGGCAGGAGAGCTAGAGCGGGATTTATATAAGTTCAACTCTTATTTAGCCCGTTCAATAGAGAGGCAAGGAGACAGGCACAAACATGCATATAATGTGATAAAGGAAGAGAGACTGACAAAGCTCCCAGCATAGCTAACAATAAGACAGGCAGGAAAAAATTCTATTGTCACATGTACGAAGTGTGTGAATGAAACAAATGACCCTATTAGAACGATTATATCACTAAGTGGGACAGAGAGCCTAATCAGGTTCAAACAGCCAACAATTTCCTTAATTAGAATCATCTCCTTCTCTAACTGCACGTCGCCGTCCTATAGTCCATGCCCAGCCACTCCGGACTGTACTGCCCTTTTTAAACCTGTTCCCAGCTCTGCAAACAACTCAGATACAGAGTAGTAAAACACACACACGCAGACAGAGAGAAAGAAACATCTCTGCATATGCACAGATATAGAGGCGCAACAATGACGTACATACTGACTCATCAAATCATGCAGCTGAAATAAAAACCAAATCAGACCATTCCACCTGTGAAGAATATGTGAATCTAGCTGCAACTTCAGGCCTGAGAGGTAAAAAGCAAACCACGACCCACCTCTCCTCTTATCTGTCCCTTTCTCTTTCTCCCACTTCTCCCTCCCTCCTGCTTTCTCCAACTTCCAAAACACTGACTCGCTGTATAGCTTGTCGCAGCAGCCACCTCACTGCACCCTCCCGATGTAAAAAAAGGTACACAGCCTGCACACATCTTGGCACCAAATCAACAAACACAATTCCACATTGCATCTTTCCATTCCAGTGGCAGCTGCGCACACAGATGTGTTTTAGTTGATATGAAAGATCTCTCTTCCTGCTGGAGCAAGAGCACTCCTCCTATGTCTTTTCACTTTCTTTCACCTCCACTCTCGCTCCTCTTTTACACACCATGGACCGCTGAGTCTTTCTCTCTCCTCTCTTTATAGTTTTGTTGCTACCGTCTCTGCATCTTTCTCTCATCCAAATCCTCTCTCAGCCCCCCCTGGGTAGAACAGCCCCACCTTCTCTTCATGCTTTCTTTTTATCTCTTCCTCTCTTTCAGCTCCCCTGCCTTCGCTCTCACTCGGGCTGTCTTAAAAGGTATTTGTCATCACTGTGTACATGAGTGCCGATGGATGATGCCCTCGAACTAGGTTGAGGAGAGAAGAAGGGGGATGCTAAGAATGATACAATAAAAGAAATGCTGTATTCGGACCTCGTGCTAATTACCAAACTGCCCTCTCCAGCCTTTATACATCTGACATAGTGTTAGCCGCCATGCCACATTAGCATCTCTGAGAGGTTGAACTTAATAAGGGCGCTTTCTGAGCTCAATGATTATCAGCACAAAGCCAACATTATCATGCTGATAAGGCAGGTACAATATTTACAATGTTAATCATCTTAATGAAGCATGTTAGCATCCTAATGTCTGCTAATTAGCACAAACGCTGCATTCACTCGATATCGACACAACAGGAAGAAGAGGAAACGCTTTCTTTACTACAACTTGATCCAATATGGTTACCCCAGCTGGCAGCCTCAGAGGTGATGTCCTGAAATGGGCTTCTTTTGTTAACATTAGTCGCATTTTGTTACATGTGAAACCAGATACAGTTTTAGCTATGTTGAATTAGCTGAATGATGCGGTCAGATTTCAATGATAGCTTTGCAGTCATGTGGCCACCGTTTTGTTCTTGTCACCAAAGTGGGAGGTACCATAGCTGTCAGAAATGTATTATATCTCTGACTCATAATTACATTCCTTTCCACTCCAGTGCTCATTATTATGGTCTGAATGATACAAAGTGATCATAGCGTAAACACAAAATACAGCTGAGGCTGATAGGAATGTTATGGCTGGTATTCCTTTAATCAAAGTCTTGGGATTATTACAATTCATCCTGAAGGGGAATATGAATGTCTATACTGAATTCCATGGTAATCCATCAGTAGTTGTTGAGACTTTTCACTAAAAAGCAGAACGGTCTACCTCATGGTGGCGAAAAGACGTTAAACCATCAGTTGAGATTATTTCAGTCTGGACAAGCCATATCTAGAGCCACGCTGCCAGAATGGCCAAACCATCAGCAGAGAGACCTGTTCTGAGATAAGCAAACCTGCGTCTGATATAGTTGAGATCAGGGCTCTTTCTTCAGGCAGGGAATAGGAGATATCTGTTCCACGTTTGTGACAAACGGTGGATGTCAGAACTCTGGTTTCCTCATTAACAGGCACAGGTAGTATAATAGGGGCTCGTCCTTGGCTTCAAAATAACAATGATTACATGTGACACCCGAGCCGCCCATGGCCGCTGGCCAAGAGAAGGACGAGGCAAGACTATGTAAGAAAAGAGCCACAGTGCTCACACAGCAGAATAGTTGAAGTATCACTTTTCCCCATCCCATCTTCTCTTGTTTACATCACTTTGTGTCTGCTCTTCACTTGGCCTCACTAAATCACTTCTTTCTTTTTTTTTACAGAAACTCTCTTTTTCTGCCAAGTGGGCTAATCAGTGCATTCATTCTGGGTTAGGTGGTTAATTTGGGTGAGCTACCTCAGTGAAGGAGCACGTTGGCGGAGATTGAGCTGTCATATCTGTTATAAAGCTCGGGTTAAATGAGGAAAATTACCTAGTCTACTTTTCAGTCAGGTAACAATCATGAACCAAAGCCAGTGTGGAATCCCTTTCATGCCTAGTCGGGGCAGACTACTCCTTCAGACAACCACAGACTGGTTATCTAACTGGCTGAATTGAGCATTGTCAAGGGGGAGATTACGAATTATGAATAAGCGAGTGGTGATGATGAATATTGTGGAGTGAATAGCAGCCTTTGTGAGGCAAACAGACCTCGTTGTTGAGTAGTGGGCAACTGCCAAAGTGGAGGAAGAGTTTTCTGATTAACACACAGAACAAAAGGACACGGATTACATACAGCAACACATGCAAGTGGTCATTTCTGTGGTTTATGGAGCAGTCTGAATGGCCACTGTGTAGTGTTTTTGGAAGACAACAGGTTGGATATTTGGATACAGCATGGCCAAATACCGTAAAAAATGTCAAATTAAGAAATATACTGTAGTTTCTTCACATCTGTCAGTTCAGTCTGAAACTGAAGCCAGCAGCTGGTTAGATTAGTTTAGCATAAAAACTGGAAAACTGGGTGAATGTCAAATGTGATGCAAGCTTTTAATTGGTAAGTAGACTCTATTACCTTCAGATTGAGCCATGCTAGCTGTTACCCCAGTCCAGTCTTTATGCTAAGCTAAGCTAAGCTAACCGACTGCTGGCTCCAGCTTCATTCTGAACAACTGGTATCTTCCTTCTCATTTAACTCTTGGCAAGAAACAAATACACAACAAATATGCCAAATTATGTTTCTATTTCTTTATCTTGCAAGTTTAACCTTTAGGCGAGGGAGCTGCTGCACTACCATGCAAATTTAATCATTATGACACAAATGTTTTTCTTCCTGAGTGCACAGAGGGTCATATCGAGGAGCAAACAACTCAGGCATTCAAAGAAAACAGACTCATGCATTTTTAAGTAGCTTTAATAGAGGGCATTTGTGTCTAATGTAGGCCTGTTACTAACTTACTGTACATCAAATCTAGCAACCCTTTGTCCGGCAAAGTTGTAGTCACAACTATTTAGAGGAGTTTTATTGATTTATGGGAAGAAATATAAAATGAGATTGATTTCATTGAAATTGAGGGGGTTCAGTTAGTGTCTGTGTCTCAGGGGGTCATTCATAATTATAATTATTATAATTATTAGATAATCAGGCACTCTAGCGTAGTGGGACATTCCAGTAAACATCAGGCAAACTGGGTATTTCTATCCACTTCAGTAATTATGCTACAAACTTTGGCAACAGAAGAAGAAAGGATGATCAAAAAGTGAATTTCAGATATTAGCAGTGAGTCAGTCAGTCTGAAGCCTGTGACTAACCAATCTGTATGATGGTACGATGTGCTATTCCTGGACAGGAAAGATGGGAGGGAGTCAGATCAATACCCAGAGGAAACCAGTGATTATTGCTATACATTGCTAACATTACTATACCATTTCTCCCATTTCCTTTCCTGCTCAATGACAAGTAGAGGGAGACATCTTTAATGATTCGGCTTTGATTTCTCTTTGCTTTCAAAAGGGAGCTTGAGCAAGATCTATTCAGCATTTCATCCTGATTTATTCAGCACCAGAGTTTCTACAGAGGAGCGTTAGGAAGGTCTGAAACACTATACACTGTTACAAAACGGATAAGATAGAAAACTAATACATTTGTAAGCACAAGTAGTACTGTAAAAGCAGCATAGGATGTTGTTGTTTCATTTAAATCTACAATGATGGTTAATCTAAAACAGGATTGAGGAAATGCAATCCAACAGGAGCAACTGATTTTAGTTTCTTTAAAGCCGTAAAGCTGCTGCATCTTTAATTTGATGAGGCCAACGGCAGTAAAAAAAATAAAAAAATAGGCATATTAATTACCCTTCATTTTGTGAATGGAGGCACTCTAACTCAAAGAGCTTCACACAAACAACAGGCTGTTGACTCTTAAGCTTTAATAAATCTGATTCCAGTCATGAACAAAGCGAAAAACTGGAGATATTTCGCTCTCAAAATGCAAATACGGATGTTCCAGCAGTGGCAATGCAGTTTATTTTTCTTGACAGCCAATTTCTTCAGGCATCATCAGAAACACTGTACAACTGCAGCCTTCTCATAGCATTTGGCTACGCAAAACGGCAAGGAGAAAAGAAGAAAAATAGCTGCAGAAAGCATAACACAGAGCACCAGAATCGAGATTTCCTGACCATATGACAAAACAATGTGTAGCCAGATGACACAGAGTATAATGTCCCTTTTTTTACGTAATGGTGTGGACTGAGCAGTAAACAATAAGGCAAAGAGAAAAGAGAGAACAGAGGGGTGAAAGGCATGAGAAACATATGAGCGTTCCCGCTCAATAAAAGCCTGTACTTTTCTGTTGCAGGCTTACATCAGTCAACATTGACAATGCGCAAATAAACGAGCTGGCACAGAACATTCCCCCTTTGCAGTAGAAAGACTTTCACCAAATTCTTACTAAAAGGCAGCAGCCAGAATCTGACCAGGCTTCTCAGAAAAGGAACAAAAGATGCACGCAGAAACTTCACAAAAAGAAGAAGAGAGGGAAAACAATTCAGTACTAATTACACACAACCACTGACCCTTTCATGGATGAGTTAGTGCTAACTTATGCCTGGCAGCCGCGCTTTGTTTAAACCAACAGAGCTTTATTTAATAATCTAGTGCAGTGGAGAACACAAAACTTCCAAGGATACTACAGATGTCAGACTGAATGATAAAATAAAATGATGCACAAGGCAACAAGAATATTTCCATTTGATGCCATGGTGCAGCCATAAAAACATGGAGTCTTGGGTTTAAATACTTTCAGTGTAAATGTCAACCGGCTTCAATGAGGAGGAGCTGAATCAAGCTGATGGAGAACATATTTGTGAAAATTATTAGATGGTTTGGAAATGTACTCAAGTGTACCAGACTCTTTAGTCAAGAGGCATGCTAGAAATGTATCAAATCACAATTTGAAAAGAATGTCACAACGTGAAAGGCGTCACTCATGGTGATGGATCTAGAGAGAATTATCACCCGAATCATCAGCCGTCCTCAGCTTAACGCAGCTTTATGGCCCTTTCAGACGCAACACAATTTGTGCATGCACTTCAACTCACATTTCATCCTGGTTTAACGGGCTGTGCTGTGCTGTGCTGTTTTACTGTATTGGCTCACTCTCATTGCTTAATTGTAGTTTTTGGCCACAGCAAGCGGCCGCTTTCAGCGAGAATCTCTAAAACCTCACTGTACGGCGCCTGCTCAGCATCAAAACAAGACAGACACAGTAAGCCGGTGAAGACAGTTCAGCATTTAGCAGCTAAAGAGCCTGAACTATTTCCTTTAAGAGTTGGCAGAGAAAAAAAATAAAAAATAGAATTAATATTACATTTGCAAGGCTAGAGACAAAGCTCCAAACTGCTCACAAGTTCTCATGTTAAGAGTTGATGATATGAGAGTTGTGTCCACTGCTATTCCTCACTTCTATATACTGAATAATGTTGCCACTGAATTTTCTCAGTAATAAACAAATGAGTTTTTCAGTTTTAACTTTGTTCAGCTCTCCAATGCCAGAAAAGCAATATGTTCAATAAGACTACAAATACATTGTATACATTTCATGTGTCATTGATACTTGCTGTAACAGCTCAAACTATAGGATGCTCAGTCCTTGGCTCCACAGCTGTTTTTGAAGGTTAATGGCACTGACTTCACAGAAAATGATGCCAGCACAGAAAGTGACTTTTAAAAATAATGCAGTGCCTTGTTGACGGACGTTGCTTCTGGAAAGCATGAAACATTAACATTGTACGAGGACTTCTATATCAGCGAGGAAAACAGATTAAAAAGAGAAGGTGAGGAAAGCGAGAATGCTTAATTTTACGGGGAGGAGATTTATTGGGGTGAAATCTCTGGGGAGAGCCCTGTTCCAAGCTCTTATCTGTCATCTACAGCTGTGGGCTCTATGCTAATGTATGAACAGAAACAGTGTTGTTATCCCCATTACAGAGCTGCGCACAAGTTACTTTCTCTAATGCTTCACTGGAGGATAAGGGGTGGAAGCTGATGAACACTGATTCACAGGTGATACAGGAGGGTGATGATGGAGAAGATGATGATCGTTAATTCAACCTCTCTACCTACCAAACACATGTAAAAGTACTATACAGCAACTAAACAAAACAAGTCAGAGAAGATAATTAAGAGTAGTATTAAGAGAAACACGAAAGATAGAGAATAAAGACCTACATTGCAGTGTGATTGTGCTTTAAAATCCCTTGCTTCTCATTGAGTGGCTCTGTGCTGACACTGACATGGATAATATGTCTATTTATTAGCTGGAAGAGAAAGAGCTTTTCTCCCCCATGTGCTGTACGTTACACTTTCATAACCCTTTAGCCTTCTCTGGAGGCTGCAGAGTGGCTAATGTGGAGCAATTCCCCACGACCGAGGCTAAAAACAGCATTCTTCACCATGGTCATTGTATTCTCCTGGCTTTGCTTAGCAACTAACAAAAAAAAAAAAAAAGAAGAAATCAAATCCAGGCCTAGTCAGTACAGTCACAGAGGACAAGGTGACCGAACGCACTTCAATCCTACTTTTTTCCCTTCAGGAATGCAATATCAGTTACACACAGGAGGCTGATTATTGACTCTGCTTTGATCGCAGAGAATGAAGCCCAAACTTGCCGATAAGGTCTCTGCGATGTGTCACTGCTTCCACGCAAGGCAGGAGGCGGCTAACACCAGCAGCACTCGTTCTTTGCATGCAATGCATTAAGCCCTGGAGTGTGCATTATCGTTTTCTGCTTACAGTTTAATAATCTTCATGGCTATAAATGGAAAAGTGTAAGTTTCCAGAGAGCATGAATGAGGATTTAAAACTTGGTTGGCTAGAAGCAAAGAGGCATTATGGGTGATATGATTAAGCCATTAAAAACTTGAGAATCTAGGCCAAGTGAATCACCGCTGGTAAGGCAGATGGTTTATCACCACTCAGGCAAAGTGTTTGTGACTTCCTAAAATCTACCCACATATAGTGTCCCTGAATACACAGCAGATATCTACCTACAAGGAGATGCTGTCCCCTAAATGTGTCTGATTGTACAGATCATCTCTACATTTGAAAAAAACGAAGCCAAAAAAGAATCAGGTAACAAAAAGGCACACCGAGATGTTGACAGGAGGGCGCGGCCACACTGATCCGTCACTAAACGGATAGAAATGCAACAGAGCGTGCCGCTCTCGGTTTGTTTAAGAATTTATCTGATGCAAGGAGCCCTTTCTTATTCTTTCCTGTTTAGACACATGATGGTAAACGTATAAGCCGTCTCCCTGGAAATGGGCACAAATAAAGCAGCATCATCAGACCTCTGAAAAAAGAGAAACAGACTGACAAAACATATCAGCGTGGTCATATCTTTTCAGTTTCATCCAAGGTCGCCTCGATTTTTTTCTCCTCATATTGATTCTGATGCCTCGACTCAGACTACCTGCGGAGACACCATGCCGTCTTTTCCCAAATTTAAACTCTGAATACCAAACAGAGTGGAACTCATTGGCGTGACACTAAAAATTGATTCAACAGCCGACTGGGACTGAATGAATGTATCTGATGGCAGAGAAACTGAATTTTGACCTTGATGAAACTACATTTAATGTGGGTCTGTCACAGCATGGCCGATTCATGATCCGCTTAATAAGGTCCATATTGGTGTGGATATTAATCCGGCGTATCAGACTGGTTCATTCCTAATCCTCACAGGAATACGCAGCAGAAAGATGAGTTTAGGTAGTTTGCCTGAGCAGATACAGTCACTGTGCCTGGAAAAAGATGTAAGCACCAGCCACACAAACTAACATCATCAACGGAAAAGCTTTAAAAATGATTGCAGCACTAACTGCAGTGTTTAGCATCAGCTGACTAGTGCCTACTTCACTGTAATTATCTCAATTTTAAGGCAAGCTGCTCACAATTAATATGGTGTGTTATCCCAGCAAAGAGCTTTGCCGGATGGTCTGCGTAATTCCACGGTGAAATATCTTTCCCCATCAAGAGCGGGTCTGCCAGAGTGATCTGTCACTTGTGCGTTGGACGGCACGTGAGGTTAATAAAGCTCCAATGTTACAAGCATCAAGGTCACCCAACATAGAGGCGATTTTCCTCTCTCTCTAACGCAGCTAATGTGTAGCTCGGCACTTAGGAGAACAAGAAATGTATCTCTACAGTATGTCGCGTGCAATGAATAAGAGCGAGATAGGCACAGAGATGCAGAGAGAGAGAGAGAGAGGCATTAAGTTCAGAGTCATTAGGCACAACACACTGCTGTCATATCATACTGCATTACATTCATCAGGACCTTCATCTGTGAAGCTGTGGGAGGGCACAAAACCAATGGCTCAGTCTGCTGTGAAAAACAGCTCTTCTTTTAGGAGGTTCAGTGTCATGCTTTTCCCTCTCAATACTGCCCTGCCTTACGCTGCTGTATTTAAAGCAACCTGTGTGACACTGAACCTGACTAAATCTGTCCGAAGCAAAGCTGAGGTATTCTACTTGCTTAAGAGGCAGAGAGAGCGAGTGAGCAGAGCCCTGGCCAAGACTCTATGGATGAGTGCAGATCCCTGCTTAATACGTCTTTCACATGCATTTTGCAGACTGTAAAGTGCATGTATTAATGCCAAGCATCAAGGATGGAGTTTAATAACTTTACGCAGCTGAAAATGGACTCCTCAGGTCTCGCCACTGCCTCAGAAAGGCCCTCAATATGAGATCATAACAAAGGGTTTCAAACTCTTTTCAGATCGACTTTACTTGCTAAACCTGCACACTTTCCTATAATTTACAAATTGAAACTTAATTAAGTTCAGCTAAAAATGCAAAGACATTTGTTTAATTAATAGCTAGGGTAGCCATACCCAGGCATGTGGCTACAATACATCAATTACTGAAATATTTTGGACGCGGTCCTGATGAGACAATTCATTCTATTCAGCTGTCATCCCCACACCATCTCATTAAGCCCCAAGTTTCAGTGACGCAGAACAAAAAGCACTCACTGTGAATTAAATCTGAAGATCAGAAAAAGGTCACTTGTTGTACAACAGGTCAAATTACACAGATTCTCAGGAGTATACGCAGAGATGCCGCATTTCATATTGTATTTTATCAAAATAAGAGTGAATCTAATCGTATATCCTGACAAATGTCCTACATCCTAAACATCCAACTGCGCTGGCTGATTGGGCAAATTACATGACCCGATTTCCATAACATAGAATCTTATCAACACTGGCCTCAGAGGGAACACAGACTAATTGGCGAGACTTTTATGTTGCCTTTTTCTAATGATGGCCTCTTAATTAATCTTTGAAATGCCGGCTTGTGAGTGTTGGAGCTACAAAGGAAGACGGTTGAGAGGATCAAAGTCATTCCAGTCTACTGTGGAGGGATTAGGAAAATGTGGTGGAGGCATGGAGACAATCAAGCACCCGAGCCTCCAGTGAGGAAAATCCTTCCAGGCTGCAACCAAAATCTCAACCGGAGAAATCACCCTGACTCACTGCTGTGCTAGCTGACTGACACTGACACGTGTGAGGGCGGTTATGTGATATCATGCTAATCCCACTGAAGTCCCCAATCCTTTTCTCTCATGACCCATGCAAGGAAATGTACAGGCAAGCGGGGGCAGGAGGTTTCAAGAGGGCAAGAGCCACTGCTCTTAGCATTTCTGAAACACATCCTGGCTTTGATACTTAGTGTAGATACTAGTGTACATGATACATGCTTTCCATGTCAGTAATAAGAGTAATAATCATGACAATAATGAAAAAAAGTAGATGGTGTATGGCTAAATTCGGTCTCCAAAGTTGAGTTGATAACTATTACCTGTGACAGTGTTCATTCATGGAGAATGAGTACAGGTGTAAATGGTGAGCCAGATGCAGCTTGTACTCATATTATTGTGATTGTTTAACCCTGCAGTCAGTGCGCGTTGGTCTTGTTTGTAATCATGTAGCCGCTATAATAAAAAGGCGCTTAACAAAGCAGTCTGATTTTTCTGGAGGGGAATTCAATCCCTCTCTTGTGGACATGACATTTCTCAAATTAGCGACAGATGAGTATCTCACATCAAAGAAACCCCATTTTTATGGGTGTCAATTAAAATTCCACAAGTTTTCAGGACTGATTACCAAACAATACCTTTTCAATATCATGCTCTAAGAACTAAACACGCGCAGCCATAGACGACTACAGCCTAAATAAAATTGGAAAATTTCTGATTTTAAAATCAGGAACTCTGATCTGATCAAAGGAATCAAGATCACTAATCTGACGATTCGATGGCAGCTTTCAGTACTCGACAGTTCTGGATCCTTGATGCTACAGATGCATTTCAGTCAGTGGCAAAAAAGTACTTAATGCTTTAGACAGATGACCTCATTTATGCAGGATCTGGTACCAGTAAACTGTGTGTAGATGTTTGCTATCTCCCAGTCCTTCTCTTTATTCCCGGTGCTACATCTAGCTAATGGAATAACTGTAAAACTGAACTAATCTTCACCTTGCTGACCCTCCTGTAACCCATTCAAAAGGCCCAGGTGCCACCACTTCAGCAGGATTACATCAGGCTGCTCTAACAGTCAGTAGCAGCCCCGCTCAGGTTACCTTGACCAAGTGTGGAAAGGAGCGCTCATCCGCTGCCAGCCCACTGTTCCACTGCATCACTCTGCAGCAGTACTCGCAGGGAGCACAGAGGCTGTCTCTGCACCCCGCACACAGGAAAACAACCCTGGCTCGGCAGCTGAGACTCTCTACCCAGGCTAATATTGTGGACTGTTCCAAAAATAACCCTACCTCTCCACGACTATAGCCTATTCAAATCCACTATCAGTGTCATGGAGAGTACACAGAAAAAATGTTCATTCTGCTTTCCCAGTGCAAGAAGGTAAATAATGTTACACAGCACTGGGGTCTAACTCTAACAGATTATGGTAATGTATTGTGAGAGGGGCAGACTTCATGGCTCATTAATATAAGAAAACATGCACCTGCCCCATCCAATAGCATGGCAGCTCATAGTGGGGCAACAACATGGAAATGGACAGTAGCAGTCTGTCTAGTCTGGCTATGATAGTTGAGAAAATCCTGGGTGGCATCAAGTTGGTTACCTGGAGGAAAGGTGGGCAGCTCTTACAGATAACACCAGAACTGAGTGCAAACCCCTTTAATAAAAACAACTAGCAGCCAGTAATAGCCAAATATACCATATGGGGATGCTGTGGAAAAAAACTCTAGCAGCAACTACTACAAGTACCCACAGGAATACTGTGTGGATAGGCTCGTCTTGACAATAACCGACAATAAGGTCAAATCCAGACACGAGATGAAGCCATTTTCCTAAAGAGACAACATCATCTCAACACTGCTCATGTTATAAACCCGCTGCTGTGCGTGCATGCAGCAGTCAGAGGCATTATTTATAGGCCTGTGGTCTGATCAATTGGTATTTTTGGGACGCCCTCGTGGAGACAAAAGAACAGTGCCGCGAGGTGCGCGGCGGTGCGGTGTTCGTCTGGTTTCTCAACATCACGTTCACCTGCCCTCTCTCCTAAACCGCATAGTCCGTAGCCAAAGAGCCACACTCGACTCACCCAGTACACCGGAGGAGGCTTGCGGCGCGGCAGCGCCCGGCTCCGGCCTCTCCGCGTCTCCCTGCTGCGCTCGGTGTCGGTGCCGGGAGCTCTCGGTGCCGTCGCCGGCGGTGGTCGCACCACTGGCGGCCGCCGCCGCCGCTGCAGCGCCTGTCCCCGTGTCGGGCATGCTCTCTATCAGCGAGGCGCGACGGAAGATGAAGATATTCTCCGGGAAATTGTGCAATGGTATCGCATCTCAAGAGGAGGGCAAAGCATGGGTGTAGCGCGGCGGCTGTCGGGGGTCCGAGTGAAGGGTTAAATGAGTGTGAAAGTGATGTGAAGGTTGTCGGTGTCGGTGCGGCGGCGGTTCATCCTGGTGGTACTCTGGAGCAGGATGCGCGGCTAGATGGAGAGCGCTCCTCAGACGAGAGGAGGGACAAAGAGACTGAGGGAGGGCGGGGGGGAAGGGGGGCTGGGTGACACACACACACACCACACATAACAATTCACTATATTCTGATGATTTTAAGAGTAGCCTATCGTCCAAGATTGTGTCAGCAAGGAACTCGATCATCAGAAATTAAATTATGAAGTCAAGTTAAGTAGCTGTCATTAGAAAGTCACTCCCTGCACAGCCCCCTTCAAGATTTTAAAATCATACGAACATATTTTTGGAACATAATAGTGAATTTTCATAGAGGCTGTTCATGTTCGTGATCTCGCCTTCCTGCGGGAGAAATGTATATTTATCGCCCTGCAGTGACCTCGGCCAGCAGCCAGGCTTCAAATTGGTGCCAGAAATAGAATCCGCTTGAAGGCAAAAAGCCAGACAAACAAAATGCATGGTTACACACATCCTAATATTACACTGGTGACCACCAAGATGCTCTTCCAGAGATGTACGTACGCACCTTTATTTAAACACAATAATCCTTTCAGCGGCAGGTCTCTCAGGCAGGCTCCTCTGTGAGTTAATGCACCACCCTGTCCTGGAAGATTGAATACATTATGACTTATTTATTAATGCAAAAATATGCTCATATATTAAATTTTTTAGCGACACTCAGGTTTAGGGACAAGTAGCTCTACACTGAAGTCCACTTCAGTCTATGCTGTATAAAATTCATTTTTATTGCATAAACTGCTGCTTGGTCAGTTCATCACTATATCATTTGTGAATATCAACAAACTACAAGCCTGAAGCCTAACTGCATATGATCTATGCCAAAGCAAACATACACATCCTCCAAAACAAATGCTGATCTTCCGTGAATTACCATATTGTACAGTTTTACAATCAGTGGAGGAGTTGTGTGTAGGAGACGTGTAGGAGGGTGGAAGTAATTGGTTCCTAACAGGGAGAATTTCATTATCTTTAATCAGTTCACAGTGGGATTAACAGACTTTTTGGTCAGAACAGATAAAGATGTGTGTATTGACGGTGCGTAACAGCGGTGAGGTGGCAGCTGCCACGCTTTGTGCACACCCAGAGCAGACAATAAATTATTGAGATCCCAGGTTAAAGATTGCTCTCCTGGGCCTCAGGCCTCTTTGACATGTACACAATCTACCTCCTTGGCCAGCCCTCCCGGATGTTTCACTGTACAGTCATGCAGGCAGGCAGCCCTCCCCTCCTCCTTGCATGGCTCACAGCTCAGGCAAGCACCTCGTCTCTGAGCAGAAATTCTGCTTACTCACCACCCTCTGGGCTGACAGCTGCAAGGAGCTGCAGTGGAGCACACACACCAGTGCACATGCAGTGTTTACTCTGTATTTATACTCTGATAGGCACGTATGTAGGCCATGAAGAATAGACCATAACACCCCAGAGTTTTTACTTCAAGACATAAAAATGCATTTTAGAGCACACATAGATAAGTAATAATTTAACTTTAACCTTATAATGATAAATTAACAATGATGAGTTGATTTACAGTAAAAATAAATAAATAAATGCAACTGCAATAAATCCTGCCTCAAAAAGCTCACAATGTTCAAGTTTTGTTGACACTGTTTTAGGCAGGTGCTCGATTAACTCTGTGGTCATTCCAGCGACTGTGGTGAAGAATTAGTGCATACCTGCATGCAAAATTTAAATTTAGCACATGTCAAATGTCAGAAACACCTTTGAGTGTTTACTGAAAACGAGACAAATCCATTTTCTGTTTACCACTGCTATCATCTCTGTTTCCCCAGAGAGAGTCACTTTGCAGGATCAGGATGTCAGAAGGTCACCCCCCATTTTGTTTGTGTTTTTTCCCTTTTATGGAAAAAACAAACAGACGAGGTACGTGATACAGACACACTGCATATGCTTCGATAGCAAGGTAAGGTTTAGTTCTGCAAATCATTCAAGTTTGTTGTGGATAAATCAAAAGACAAAAATAAAATATTAGTAATAATGTAGTGTATATTAAAAGATGACATAACAAGAAGATCACATCAAACATCTCTTCATAGTATAGTATGTGTGCAAGTCTTGTATGTATGTGTAGGCTCTAATAGATAGATAGATAGTAAAGAGCAACGGTACCTACACGGACCGGATTAAGTGGCGCACAGTAGGCGGGGCTTATTTTTGAATGACATGTTCTGAACAAATCAGACACCAGAACCTGCCACCGTTGTGGAAAATACTGACCAATCGCAGTCAACAGAGGGAGCACCGGCCTCACCGTGGTAAATGTGAATGGTAGAGGACTAACGTTAGCGGCAGCTAATGAAGTTTTACAGTACACTTAAAAGGCCACAGACGGTACATTGTTTCCGTTTACCTGCCAGTGCAGTGACAGTTACAGTCACAGGTTACTCCACCATAAGCTTACAGTGGCATTAGGGAAACATCATGATATCAAGGACAGAGCATGTTTCGCAGTGCCAGTCTCTAAAATCAGCCCCACGAGAAACAGCAAGTACATGAGACGTTTAGTGTCTTATAAGAACAATGCTGCCGTCTGTTTACCACGGCATATGGAGAGCTGCTGTCCACACACTTTGGACAAGGTTTGTTATCTAATTTCAACTTTCTGTTTTTTAGCGTATGTTGCTTGTAATAGATATTGACAGAAGAGTGAAATCTTGAGATTGAATGGTCTCAAATGCGATTTAAAGGTGCAATCTGTAAGGTTTATTTATTCTATTAACAGAATACGGCATAAATGGAATATTATATTCATAACGATGTCTTTATTACCGCCTAATCGCCTGTTTTCTTAACCTAGAATGAACCTCTTAGATATACAGAGGGAGGGGTCCTCTTTCATGGAGTCCACCATGTTTTTTACAGTAGCCCAGAATGGACAAACCAAACACTGACTCTAGATAGGGCTTTTCACGAGTTTCACAGCCACCATAGTTTTTCCTACACAACTGAAAGGAGACAGTGAGGGGAGGGATATTCTGCTGTCTGCAACCTAACTGCTAGATGACTTTACATTTTACTTTTCATCTCTTTACTTTATTTATTCAGATTTTTTAGTCTTGGCACTCATTTAATCATTTATCTCTTCCCTGTTTCCATCATGCAACCATAAAGCTTTATATTTATTTGATTATTTAACTAACAGTATAATTTTTTTTTTTTGGAAATCCAGAATGTTTGTCTCTGTAATAATGTATAGCAAGCCCAAACATATTAGGCTATTACATTTAATTATATCAGATCAGAAGTTACAGAGTGTCTTACAGAGTGTCTTACCCTTTACTCATCTCCATCAGAGGAGCTCCACCTTGCAGACTCCTGTCCACTGCTGCATTGGCTGATGCTGAGACCATCTTTGCGTTATCGTCAGGCCATGGCAGGTGTGGGGTGGCTGTGGTACGCACTAGTGGTCCAGCCTCAGCTACAGCTCTGAAGCGTATGGCTGGGCTCACACGCAACCTGTCCTCCCCCGCGCACTGCGCTGTTACGCAGCATCGCACACCCCCAATCCAAAGAAGTGTTGGACCGTGGACTTGTCCTCTGGTTCCCAGGTCTGTTTCTCACACATTTCTTCTTCACATTTCTGTGATTTTCAGTGTGGATGTAGTGGTTTTTTTTCACATCATGAGCTGGTTTTCTTCTCCTGCTGAAGTTATAATCAACAAAAGACAATATTATAGTGTTATAGTATATAGCATAATGTGAGATAATGCTAGTGCAGGGGGTGTTTTGTCTTGCATCATATGTTAATATGAGATATTTATATGTTAAAGGAGCAGTGTGTAGGATTTAATGGCATCTAGCATTGTAGTTGCTGATTGCAGCCATCTAACATCACCCTCTCCTCAAAAACACGAAAGACCCTTTGTCAAGTCAGTTTGTCTGTTCTGTAAAACTATGGCTGTTCAACGTGGTTTAATCCATGAAAGAATGGATCCTCCTACACTGAGGCTACTCTCAAGTGTTGCAGCCACCGTAGTTTTGCTTACATGACTCGGGTGCGTGAGGCAAGTATTATTCAGTTGTTTGCGATGTGCAGCCTCACCGCTGGATGCCAATAAATCCTACGTTCAGGGCCTTTAAGGGAAAACATGAATGCTAAACATTACCTTTCTAAAGCAGGTTTCAAGTGTCTGCATGTTGATTTTTATATTCTGTGTAAAGATATGTATATCCTCAATGTAAAGATAATATTAAAGATGTAGTAAATGGGCTTGCCATTTGGACTTACTGGTCTAGAAGCTAGAGCTGCTGTGTTTTTATCTCTAAATGTCTGAATTCAGTAGCATTGGGTTATAACACGTTTAACGTAGGTATTCCTAACATTTTGCTCCTTGCGCATGTTTAATGACTGATGGATTTTGGATGTTTACACTATGTTGCTGTCTCACGTGTGTTCATGTCGTCAGCTCCTCACAGTTTCACTGGAGAGGACTGTGTGGAGTTCCACATCCACGGCGGTTCTGCTGTCATTACTGCTGTCTTACAGGCTCTAGGTAACACACAGATTATGAGATTATTATCATTATGAGTACGATACAGCATTATATAACTTGATACAATGCAGGACAAAAACACAGTGTCGTGTGATCACTTTGTAGGCTGCTTATAGTATGTGTCACTTAATAATCTTACCAGTCTGTAAAAATATTAATCACATTAACTGTTCGAGTCATGTGACGGTGCATCACTGTGACTTTCAAAAGGAAAACTGACAGCATGCCTTCCTCTTCCTAAGATCATTATAATATGTGCTTTGGCAAGCGTGGCATCCTGCTGTGACAGTATTGTACTGCAGTTCTCACATTGGCCTTCCAGAGGGCAGTGTTGTATAAATCAGAAATGGGAATGAACGCTTCTCTCCAGTTAATCATTACAATAAACATTATTACTAATTAGAAATTATTAGATAGTAAAACATTACAATGTTGTACGAGGCGTTGCTGAATAATTATCATTCTTAAAACTGAATGAAAGGTAGTGAGAATGTTTATAAGATGATAACTAGCCAGCAGAATGTAAAGCATATTTTTTCTCTAGTTAAGAGATCATGACCTCCATTTGCCAAATGGTTTTGTGCTCGCTATTGTCTCTTGTTGATGAGGCTTGAAAAATGGCTTTGAGAACAATGAAAATGTCACCTCTTTAACCTGCGCAATTGTGCCTGTTTTCACTCCTTGTGAACCTTGAGTGACACGTTGACCCTGCGTTTGATCCTGCTGCGTTTGTGTGTGTATGTGATGCGTGCCCACCTCGTGCCTCATACATTTCTTCATGTTTGTATGCTGTGTGCGTCTTTTGTTTGTGTTTCTCAGGAAGCGTGCCTGGCATGAGGCCTGCTGATGCCGGAGAGTTCACGCGTAGAGCCTTTCAAGCAGGGAAACTGGGTTTAACAGAGGTAGGTCAAGAAAAGCGTGTAGAAACGTGCAATTGGGATAAAGAGGTCAGAAATGAACAGGGATTTCAGATTCGTGAAATGTCAACAATGAAATTTCTTTTACATATTTTGCCCTTTGAAGACTTCTTTCAATTGGCTGTCAAACATAAATATGCATGAATAAATCCACTGGGCTTCTGTAAACTGTGTTGTTTTTTTTTCTTTTTCAAAATGCAGCTAGTATTCATGCTTACATACATCATCACATGCTCATGAAACCATATAACGCTGATATAACCCTACTTAGTAGATATGACGTCCAACACATAATGTTTGAGCCATTCAGTTATTCAGAAAATGAAATCATTAGTGCTACAAATAAATGTAGATAGTCATAATAAAAAATGCATAGCAATCATAACTAGTAAAATCCTCGTTGAAGGTGGAGGGGCTCGGGGATCTGATCCATGCTGAGACGGAGGCTCAGAGGAGGCAGGCCCTCAGGCAGATGTCAGGAGAGCTGGGACGCCTTTATCAAGACTGGAGCCACAGACTCAAGCGGGTAGGTACAGGCGGTGTAGACACTTTCATTATAGGCAAGGTGATGTACAAACAAAACAGGCACTGTGGGCTTAAAGGTGTCGGTGTGTGACAGGGGCCGAAGGTGTGTTATACTTAGTCTGATCTTAGATTGAGCTTGAACACTTTCTTATTTTTTGGGTTTGTGTTGGTTTCCAATGCTACAAGGTGTGCAGATTACTTTTTTTGCCTACTGTATACAGCAGCAAAACAAAATTTAGATTTTACTGATGTTTTGAGAAATAATAATTTCACTACATCAAATTCATCTGTGGTGTAGAAACCTGTGTGTGTGTGTGTCCGTGTGTGTGCGCGCCTGTGCAATGATCCTCCAGTTTCTACATGGTAGACTGCCCATCTCTATTAATGTGTGTGTGTGTCTAATGTGTTTGCTTCAACACGACTCAACCACCTTTGTACCTCATTGTGATTCAGACCGAGCCTAACTCTAACCTAAGGTGACAGGTGAACAGGAGGGCTTAAGATAGTCCTCATGAGAAACAATTTTATTTTAATTCTGAATTGGTGTGATGGCAGAAACAAGCTGAAGTCATCAAGGTCTCCCCAGAGAAACTTTGTCCATGTTTGTGTTTGACATTTCTCTGAAAACAGTGTTTTGGAAAGAACTTGTACACAGCGTGCTGTAGGGCAGGCCTCAGTAGTTTCACAATCAAACAATGCTTTTTGTTTTTTGTGGCTGATGGATTAAGTTATGGGAATATGAAGCTTCCTGTTTTGATGCCGCTGCGGTACGTGCAGCACGTGTTTCTGTTCGATACTGACAATCAAAATACTAATCTGTATGACACCTGTAGATATTTATCTTACATTGTAACCAGGACTGGAAACAAGGAAAAGCCGAGAACAATGAAAAGGATGAATGGAATGGAATAATAATTTGCTTTAATTTCACTTCACAGACGGGAAACCCATCCTAATATTAAGATGACAATTTGATAAATTATTGACACTTTTTGCTGGTATTATTAATTGATCATATTTTTGTAAAAGAAATATATAAATATATAGTCTGATTCATGTCGACCTACTGAAGGTTCAGCATTCTTAATTTGTTAAGACTGTTTGTACGCTGCCTTGTTTTATAATGTGATGACTCAAGAGGCTGAAGAGATCAGGTCAGTGACTCTGCTTAGAAAAAGTGAAAAGAAAATATGTGTTCTCTCCAAGCCAGCACTGTTTTGGCCGCAGAAGAGGGTCATAGCTGCTGAGAGACATGGTTGAGCTGTTAACTTGGACTTTCCTGAGGAAAGGCGTTAATAAACATTCAAGGGCACATATCTATTTCTTTTTCTTTTTTTTTTACTTTCTAAGAACGAGATGTTTTATTATTGTATTTAGTTTCACAGCTGCTGTATATCTGTCATTTAAGACATGAACCCAGTAAAGACTCTGATATATTCAGTGCAGCAGTGTTGTTTCTCTATGTATTAGGCTGTTCTGTATACTGTATGTATAAGTAAGAGTGGTGGAAGAATGGAACACTTAATAGGAGACAGTATAGAGAGGTATGAGAGGTAGGCAGGAGGTATTTGATTTGAATCTGCAAAGTGATTATGAATTAATTAATTTGTAAAGTGATTTGTAATTTCTTTCTTGGACCAACCGTTCAGAAAATATACATATACATATTACACTTATTTGTGTCTAATCCTGACAGGTTTTGTTTTCACATCTCGTTGAGGCAGGTTATAAAAGCAGGTCACTAACCGCACATGACCCCTTAAATTGAATGGATGCAAGCCAAACACGCCTCTACTGTGTGAATGTTTTGAAGAATATAGACCAGTGATCTTTCAACACTTTGGCACCAGATCTGACCAACCGGTCCAGGTGGTCTCCCTTGAGATACTCTGCTAAGCTGCTTGTTGGCAGTTTTCTCAGGGTGGTTCCTAGAAGCGGTTCAAGCTTCCGATCATTTGGAATTTGATTTCTGGGAATCCAGTTAATCAGAAGTATACCATCTGTATGATGTTCGGGGTCAAAGCTGTCATTTGATACGCCAAACAATGCATTTTTTTTTAACTCTTGGCTTCCCACTTTTGTGAATGGATTAAAGTATGGGGATCTGTGGCTTCCTGTTTTTGAGCAGCCATACTACTATTGTGTTTATGTTCTGCAATGTCAATCAAGATACTGATCGGTGGAGGTTTTCCCCTTCTGTTTTCTAGATTTGAATTTATCTTTAAAATGTGGCGACGGTGTAAAGTGGCAACATGACTTTGATTTGCTGCGCCTGATTTTGAATTAGTGAAAGAGTCGAGGAGGCCAATTGATTGTTTAATGTTTATATACTACATAAAGATAAAACAACAAAATGAAATGTGGGATCACAATAGGGAAAGATAGACTTACTTACTTTCTTACTCCATGAGTGGTAGGCTACCTCTGTAAACTGGGCTTGTGTCAGATACTTCATCAAAGTGTGCTGAAATAATGAATGAACAGAAAAGTAATCGGTAGCATTTTATTGTGATAATCAAGAAATCATCAAGTGCAGTGTCTCTCAAACTTTTTTAATCTGCATACCACCTCAGAAAATATCAGGTTCTCCAATTATGCCTTATGTCAAAATACAGGCGCGTATGCCAACCCTGTTCAGCTCTGGAGAGGTTACGTAGCAGAGATGTTTGTTCCTAATAGCAACATTACTTATTGTTGACTGTCCTGAATGTGACTGGGTCAAGAACCGAAGCTAATTGGGTGGAACAGCTCATTTTATCTCTCCGTCACATTTCGTCTTGTGAATAATCGTGGAAGCATGCATGCTTGTGAGACATGCATGTGACTCTCAGCAGGCGAATATTAAAACAGAATATTAATAAAAATGCCTTAATTAAAATTGCATTCCAGCTATCTCATATTTTATTTTCATTTCAAATGTTGCAGTATTTTGATTATATATAATAATATATATAATTGGTAACATTTCTTATTTAATTGAAAATATATATTTCAGAGATTCCGCTGAAGTACTACTTCAGCGAGCCGTTCATTAAGAATAGATATTTGCCTGTTTAAGCTTCTTAAATGGGAGGATAATTGTAAACTAAAAATCTTGGCTTGTTGGTTGACCGATTCATCAACAACAAAAATAATTCTGCAACAAAAAGTTGCAGCTCTAAATCAGAGCAGCTATATTACAAAATATGAAAATATTTGAAAACAACTTTTAACAAATGTGAACATCTTCTAATTAAAGGTGAGGGTGTAGTCAATCGTATTTACCTTTTTTTACTTGCAGCACATGTACTATATGTTATGTACCAGTGTAATTAGCTGCATTTCCTGTGATGGCTGTTCACCTTCAAACACTTACAAACGACATGTAATAATGTCACGCTCATTTCAGCCTCTGCCTGTCTCTCCTCTCTGCTCTGTGTGTCACACAGTGTCTGGCTCATGTTGAGGCCTTCATAGACTTCAGTGAGGATGAGCTCATCGAGGACGGGGTCTTAAACCAAGGTACGTATACACTTTGTCCTCTAGAAAAATAACGGGGCAGTCATCCCCTGGGCTTTCAGAGGGAGGTTGGCGGGGGGGTTAGTCAGAGGGCTCTGTTTCTCTCAGAGGAGAGAGGGGTTCAGCTGGCTTTTCCTGTTTGCATCTTCAACTGGCCATCGAGTGTTTTTGCCGCACTGCAGGGAGAAGCCATAGACATCAAACTGCTCAAAAGACAATTTCCTTTAGGAAGTGTGGAGAGAAGGCCAGGGGGACAGTAGAGGCATTCGTCTTACCTTCAAAGCCAGCTTGTCATGTCGCTCACAGGAATAGTGCTGTCAGCAGCACCGTGCAATCCAACTGTTGTCTCTGTGCCCAGGTTTCCCATGCTCACACTGTATGTGTGTGTGTGTGTGTATGGATGTATGTATGCGAGGGATGTCCCCCCCTGAGTCTGTCGCCTGCTGTCTGGCACTGGCAGAGCTCTTCAGAGGCCTCAGATGTTGTGAAGCTTTGACACAATAAAGCCTGGGAACTACTGTTTGTTTTGGTGGCACGGAATGTAGGCTCACGCCTCAGAGTGGCAAATAATAATAGACTCATTTCCAAAAATAGAAAACCTGGCATAAACCCTTTCCATTGCCACCTGCAGACAGCAAATGACATGATTTATGTCATATCTGTAAGTTTTCTGATGTTTTATCTCAGGTCATCCCAAGTTAGATTGATTGACTCAATAAAGGTTTTAAGAAGTTAAGAGGTTGTCAAGAAAAATGACGTATCATTGATGCATTGTATTGTCAAAAGCATTTTTCCGCTTTAGTCACATGCGGAAAGAGAGAGGTCCATGACCCATTTTTCATCCAGACGAAGGGTGTCAGACACCGGAGGACAGGCCTTTTCCCTTCAAAGGGCAAAAATTCCTTTTACAAGGCCATGAAAGTGAAGTTGAACGTGAAACCTTCGTCACGTCCTCTGTCTTCAACCCCCCACCCCACAGTTGACAGATCGGTGTGTGATCTGCAAGCAGAGATGGAGCGACACCTAAAGGATGAGAGGAGGGGCGAGCGGCTACGCAGTGGAGTCCAGGTAGTCATCGCAGGAGCCACCAACGCAGGGAAAAGCAGCCTGCTGAACACACTTTGTAAGAGAACCAAGTCACCCAGCACACACACACATACGCACATCATGAAGGGATTAAGATTCAAATTTACAATGTTTTAAATACGAAACTATGTTGATGCCATGGTTTGGAAGGGCAAGAAGGCAACATCTGTCAAACTCTAAGCAGCATGGATGTGAAACTTGTATTATATAGCATTAAAATAAAATATGTAATGTGTATGTAATGTATGTAAAATATGCATATAGCATTCAAATAAAATATCCATACACAGAGTATGGAGAGAATTAGAAGTATGAGAATTATATTTCCTGGACAGGACATGGTTTAGGAGAGATAAATCTAGATACAAGAAGCAGCCTAACTTTGAAATACGCTGTAAGGTTGATATTGAGGTTAGAATTATATAAAATGAAACATCCAGTTTGTTATTTTTTTTAGAATCGAGCAGAAGATGCGCAGAACGGAGCAAAACTTGTGACATAACAACCTCTCTGGAGGCTCCATTAGTTGATGTCCTGGAGCTTTCGATCAAATCACACATCTTTCTCAGCAGATGGAGTTTGCCCAGTTGTCACTTTTCTGAGAACGTGTGTGTGTTGTATGAATGAAAAGTCCAGCTACTGACGGATCTTGTGCTGAGGTTGTTTTATCAACCGCTACCTCTAAACTGTTTTATTTTCCTGTCACTGTTCGAGGAGCCCATATTTTCACATGAAAGGTGACAGGAAGGTCTATCCAATTTGTTGTACGTGTTATAACAATAATCTCTTCGTCATACAGGAATGTGAGCTAATAATCACAGCAACACGTCATCTGTGAACTCCCCTTGGCTCTTTTCTTTGGCCTTTTCAAGCTTTATTTCTGATAGAGACAGCTGAGGAGTGACATGAATTCAGGGAGAGAGAGACGGGGAATGACCTGCAGGAAAGAAAACTCTGGACTTCTGCAGCAGGACTGAGCCTTCGCACCTGGGGCGGCTGCTCTACCAGCTGAGCTAAACGCCGCTCCTACAATATTTTGACTGATAGCAGATTTTTATTCCTTCCGATTTTGTGTCTGTATGCACTCCAGACAACCTTGGAGTCATAGTCTGCAATAAATTGCAACTATTTGTATATAAATTCAGACGTAAACGCTCATTATTTTTCACATGAGATGAAAATTGCAGCGTTTCAGTTTTCCCATTCTAAATGAGTTCTTGTGTATCCACAGCCTTACGTAGCGCTTGTTGTTTATGGTGTAAGGTTGTGTGATTGTTTAGGATAATGTCTCTTTAAATCATCTAAAATCACTTTAAATAAACTGCCTTCAGAGGGCACTTGGCGGTGTCTCCTCACAGCTTCCTATCAGAATAATGGGTGATATATCAAACTTCAGATTAGATCCTGTTATTGTTTCCTTTTCTGATTAGTCTTCTCTGCATCCTGGGCTCACACCCGGTCAGCACAGGCTAGTAATAATGAGCTGCGAGCGTTATTTGAAGTGGACACATACGTGGTAAGACTACGAAGTTCCTGGAGAAAGACTTAAGAAAGGATGACTGAAAATATCTTCTATTGTCTAAATATCTTCTATTGTGTTTTGCGTTTGACAGTGCAGTTTTTTTTAAAAAAATGAGACCTGTATGTAGAGTGCAAATGTTGTATCAAGTGGGTGATGCTACAGGCCAATATTGGATTATCACAGAAAATACCTCTGCACACACGCTGTATGTCAGCTAATGTGCTCAAAAAACAAAAGGAAAATAGCTTGAAGCTATGTAGAAATGAGTTCAGTTTATTGTGGATGGCAGACTTAGTAATTAGAAATAATAATTACTATTTCATATTGCCGCTAAAGCTTCTTTACATCTTATCTACCTATTTATCTTGTCATGTCTTTGTCCCACTAATGGGCACATTGTCCCTTTCTGTATTTTTATTGTATTTAAATATACCTAGCTGCTGTGACAACCTAATTTCTGTCTGACTAATTAAAATCTTAATTTTATTGTAATTAAAAACACCGGCTTCTAGAAGAAATAATTAAAATAGATTTCGGATATCTCTTTTTGTAAAAACACTATAAACTATACCTACTATACTATATCTGCATACTGCAGTATATATACTTAGTATCAGAGACAGAGACGGTAAGTCGGACATAGACAGACCTAACGCTTTGTTGCTTTTTATATTTTCGTGGTATTTGTCGACAATATAGGCAACTTTATCTTTTTTTACACTCAGGCCAGAGACCTGCAGCCATTGTGTCTCCCATCGCTGGCACCACCAGGGATGTTGTAGAGACGGCGCTGGACATCGGCGGGTTCCCTATCCTCTTGAGTGACACAGCCGGCCTCAGAGACAGTCCAGACCTGGTGGAGAGAGAGGGAGTCCGCCGAGCTCGGGAAAGGTAAATATTCACATAAGTAACTGAACTCTGTTTTGCTGCTTTTAAAATTTTAAATGAGACAGAGCAAAAAATCTTGAGAAACTGACGCTTTGGCCTCGGCTACAGGATAGTCGTATATGTAGAGGACATGTGTCTAGAGCACAAGGACATGCTGCTTCAGCGACTGCTCACATGTATCATATAACACAGAACAAGAGCCGGGGGACCGATGGAATATGTCCTTGAAAACAAAGGAGGGAAGAAATAAGTCATTTGTTTCCCTTGTACATGCTACATTTTTGTGATGTCTATGTAACCTCCACAGTTTATATTAGTGCTGAGCCATGGTTATAAATACATGGGACAAACACTCTCAGGAGGTTACGTAAAGAAGAGCCTCTTTACCTCAAGTTTTTACCATTAAGACATTCTTCATGTGTGGTGTTTAGAGTGGACATATACGGCCATTCAATGACAGCTGCTTCCACTGTTTGCATGAGGGAATAATAGCAGCACTTGTAACACTCGTCATGTTTCTTCACAAGGTGATGTTAGAGAGCAGGAGGAAAAGCATAAACCTAACAACACCTCATGTTGTTCCCTCAAGCAGGTGATGAATAGGATGATGTAACACGACAATTAGGTGTTAAATCACTAGATGTACAGTTGGGTATTCAATATGTCAACACTTTTCTTCTATAAAACATATTTCTAATGCCGCTTTTTACATGGAGTCTAAACAGACATTGGTATTAACTTAATAAAACAAAAGAAGGATCTTATGATGGTAGAGGCAAAGCGCTTTCCCAAGACCTTTGCACAGAGCATTGTTGAGCAACATAGCAATGGCACTGGTTACCGACAGATCTCTCAACTCATGATGTACCAGGCAAGAGGAATCTGTCGCCATCCACCAGGACGATGAGGGGTCACTTGAACATTAAGGTGTTGGACTGGCCCAGTCAATCACCAAAGCTTAAACCCAACAGAACATGCAAAGAACTGATGATCAAGATGCACCAGCGGGCCTGCCCTTAATCTTCAAGATTTACAAAAACTCGCCAAAATCCTGTCTGAACACTGGGAGATTAGTTCTTAGCTGTCTTTTAGCTGTCATTGCAATCAAATAAATTTAACTTAGCATGTTCATTACTTTTTTCCTGTGTCACTCCACCTTACTGCACATCACCTTTTATGATTTATTGAGTTAATAGCAGTGTCTGGTCAAAATGTCATATGTATAGCTGTGTTGGAAGTACGTTTAATAAAGAAAATGTTGACATGTTGAATACTTATTGCGCCCACTGTATATTGAGACCAAAGCCAATGAAATTTGTTTAGCGGCAGAAGATTTAAGGGGACTCACTTTACTTTTATTAGATAAATGTATTTATAAAATCATGACTATAGTCTGAGCTCCAAATATACCATTTTCAGTGCAAACATTTTGTAATTCCTTGACTGTTTGTTTAAGTTATTTGGGCGACCTGGTGGCTCTATAGGAAGGGTGGGCATTTTGTGTTCAATAGGGAACTTTCTGTGCAGTGAGCAGGTCAGAGGCTCGTGACCTGGGTCACTACAGGAAGGATGTGGTAAGTACAAGCATCCGTTGCTGCTGCCTCGCTGTGGGACCAAGGTGCAGGAGTGCACAGAGTATATAAAACTGAGCACTACTTAGATATATTGCAATAATGTAATATACTGTAATGTTTGATGAAACACAACAATAGCTAGCAAAGCCTGAGGTGTCTTACAATGTGGAAAATGTGTTTTGTAGAGTAACTCAGTATTTCTCGGGACTGAATATTATAATATGGCAACAAATTTTGTTGAAAGTTGAAAATTTGTCACCAAAAAAATCATAACTGCATAACAGGCACCACTAACATCTTTTCCATGTGTACAGCAGAGCTAAGTATCAACGTCAGCATGCCACCATGTATAATATTTACCATGTTCACCATTATAACATTATATTGGTAGATAATTATGGCCAAGAAAGTAAAAATATTCGTCTTACCCAGGACAGTCGAATGAGAAAACTGTGACTTAACTATATAGGATCCTTTTAGACAAGAATGACGTCATAAAAATATAACAATAGTGAGATTTTAAGACATCTGTGTGAACGTTGTTTCGATCGTGTGAATAATTTCAGGTCAGTAGTCGAGTCTACTTCTTTTTTTTCCAGAGTGGAGCAGGCAGATCTGACTCTGGTGGTTGTGGACTGTGCTCATCTCCCCTCTGATGCACAGCAAGCTGCAGCCTTCCTTCAGGGACACCTCACGAGCGTCCTGCCCGCCCAGGAGCAGCCTGATACAGGTATGGTCTCCTCTGCTTCTGCTTCACCCGGACTTTTAGTGAGGCTTGCAGCCATATTTTATTTATTAAGACTTCAAGCACAATAAAAAAATAAATATGTACGAATACGATGAAGTCATCTTCTGGTAACATTACACTCAGAGAGGCAAAAAACTGCCTTAAAACCTAACCTTAAACCTTAAAATGTTGCTCTGTTTGCTGTTCAGATCAAGAATGTAATTTATCATGATTGCAGTTGTTGTTCGCTCACAGCTCCCATCTGGGAAGTAATTTAAATGCTACTTGACCAATGGGAGTAGTAATCTAGAGAGTACAGGCTTTACTGAACTCATCAAGAGTAATCAAATAAAGAATCTCCATGCCTGAAGGTGTGCAGGTTGAGTCATTGGTATTGATCTTCCTTTCTTTCTCACCACAGTATATCCCACAGACAGGTTTCTCCTGGTTTTGAATAAAACTGATCTGTTGCCCGAGGAGCAGAGGCAGAAGCTGGACAGGGAGCTGCGCTGTGTCTCTGGGCTACCTCCTGTTTGTTTGATCTCATGTCACACCAATGACGGACTGCAGGACTTCCTCACAGCGCTGCACAGCAGTGTCAAAACTCTGTGAGTTGCTGTGATTTACAATGTTTTGATGTATCAGAGCTAAGGCTACATACATAATTTAAATGTTGCATCAGAAATATAGATTTCTTATGCTGGACCTCTGTTGCAAGAACATGGAAGGTCAGCACGTCACCAAAATCCTAAAATCTGACTGTTGATCTTGTTTTTACCATTACTAGATCAAAAATCCAAAATAAGCACAAATATATGATATGTTTGATTACTCTGGTTCATTTTGTTCTCTAACTTCCTCTTTAGGTGTGGCGACCCTCTGTCTGGTGCCCCCACCCTGACCCAGGCCCGCCACAGGGCCCATCTGCAGCAGTGTTTTGCGGCCCTGGCTCAATACCAGCGGTACCGTGACATGGACATGGCTCTGGCAGCTGAGGGTGTCCGGTTGGCTCTCACCAGCCTGGGCCGGATCACTGGACGGGTCGGGGCAGAGGAGATCTTGGATATCATCTTCAAAGACTTCTGCATTGGAAAATAGTTGGATGGGTAGCAGCAAAAACATGAAATACACGTGATAGCCTGCTCAGAGAGGAAGGCTGCATTCTTGTGATGGTCCCAGAGTATCAGTAAAGCCACAGCCTCGGCACCGTGCCAGCAGGCTTCGAGGCTCAGCAAGAGTAAAAATAATGAAATTCATGTTCTTGGCTGCAGGATCGCTCTGCTCCCAAGACACAGAAATGTTTGTTTTCTGTTGATGCTTTTTAACAGACTAAAATAGTTTGAGCGTGAGGACAGGTGCCTCAGAGGCCTCATATGCTCGTAATTTAAAAATAAATTTTGAAAGCCTTTGATAGGTGAATATTGGGCTCTTGGGTTGCAACATAACAGCCAAGATAATTAAAAATAAAGCCAGCACAGACCTCTGCAAGGTCATGGACATAGCTGGATGTTTACTTGGACTGCTTGTACTTTTGGGGTGAGGGGGCAGGTATTATTTCAGCTGCACCCCCTTGTGTGTGTGTGTGTGTGTGTGTGTGTGTGTGTGTGTGTGTGTGTGCGCGCACACAAGGAGATAACTCAGAATCTTTGTACAATTTTGATAATACATTTTATGACTTTATATTTCATTTGTTGTGTTTTATATAAACAGTTATGTGTCCTGCTTGCACGCATTAGATACAGGCTTTCACATTTATTTAAGTAGCAAAAAACTGACTTGTGATCAGTGTGTGAATGATCCACATGGCTACTCGAAGGGCCAGTGTGTAGGATTTTAGTGGCATCTAGCAGTTTAGTTGCTGATTTCAACCCCTCGCCTCGTCCTCTTCCTCCTAGCGTGAATGAGATTCTGTGGTGACTGCAAAGCACGTGATAAACACTGAGGCCCCATCTAGAGCCAGTGTTTAATTTATTTCTTCTGGACTGCCATATAAACATGGTGGACTTTGTGGAAGCATTTGTAGATATAAACGGTTTATTTATATATTTATAAAAACAGAATTCTTTTTTTCAGGTGCATGAAAACACATATCCTCACAAATCCTGTAAGTGAAGCCCCTAAATCTTACACACTGCACGTTTAACACCAAGAAAGTTATTTTGCACATAATTGTCTCTACCGCCTCCTGAAGGAAATCTCTCTTTGACTGCTAAATGTGCCAGGACTGACTGTTCACCAGCTGGTCACTAACTTTATCCGCCTGCTGTTGGTGCTGTGCATGCAGCATGGAGAGGCGTCAAAAAGCAGAAACCAAACGGTTTCTGTTAAGTCGTGGGCTGTAAACCATATCCAAACAATGAAATCCACAGAGCAGAATATAACAGACATATGTTATGTAAAGAAAGTCAGACCCACTTTGCCTCCGTGCTCTGTGGGAAAAGGACGTTTTTCGAGGCAATGCTCTGTGTGCCCTTTGTTCCCCTGTCAATCTGGCCTCGATCAAATATTTATGTTTCCTTGTTGAACTCCTCACCCTTCTTCCCCAGTTGGTTTCTCCTCTCCCAGTCTCTGACGACATTTGCCCTGCTGTACACCAGCATAACTGCCTGTCCGTCTCTCGCTCTCTCTCTCTGCCTTTTTGTCTTTCTCCACTCCGTCTCTGCTACCTGACCTTTCCTCTTTCCATGCTGCTCTGTCAGCCTTTTTGTCCTCTTTCATGTTCTCCGTGATTAATTACAACATGGGGGAAGTTTAAGCTAAAAGTGGGAGACTTGCTGTTATACAAATTAGAGGCAGTCAATTTCGGAGCCTTGTGGGTTGTCTTTGAAGTAGCGCCTGATACGCTCTTCTGGATCATGTCTACTGCAACTGTGAAATGTTGGGTGGTATTGCCAATACAATACCTGGATTTTTTTCTACCAGTACTAAAAAATCACTTTTTTGATACCTTACTTTGAGAAAAATAAACATATTGTGGCATCAGTCTCTTGCTTTGGTGCTTTGGTGCATGGTGGCAGATTGTAACAGTATATATGGATTGCCATGACATTTTGTGTGAACAGTGGTGGTCCCCAGAGGATGGATCCTTATGACAAACCTTCATTTATCCAGTGAAATCTCTTAAAAACAAGCCAATTGAAGCTCAATAAAAAGTGGCAAACAAAGTTAATATGGTTCAATGAATGAACAGCTGATGAATGAACGGTACTTTTAGCTTTCTGCCTGTCCGTTTCCCGTGTTTTTGATTAATCACTGTCCTGGATACGAGTCTGAGTCAGTCATGAAGTCTGTGTGTGTGTGTGTGTGTGTGTGTGTGTGTGTGTGTGTGTGTGTGTGTGAGAGAGAGAGAGAGAGAGAGAGAGAGAGAGGGTCTATATGTGGGATCGAAAACATTTCAAGTTAAACAAAGGATTTCCTGAGAACAGGAGGCACCCGCACTCACCTGTAACACTCCATCCACATCCACATCCATCAGTGCAGTGAGCCTGGGAATTCATCTTCATTGGTTTTCTTATGTAACGTGGAAAGATTTGTTTTGTCTAAATGACGTGTTTCCTCCGTGTTCGATTCAAGCTTGTCCAAAGATCCAAACTAACCAGTTCTCAGCGATCAGACGGTTAAAAAAAAGATAATAAAGCAGCATTCTGATCTCTGTTGCTGCAGTTTTCCTAAAAATTCTTCAAACGCTGCATGTTTATGAACGTGAACTTATCTTGTGTTTTTTTGTTATAATTCACCAAAGAATTTTAGGCATGACGGCACAAAATCTAGAATAATCACATTTGTTGTATTGTTACAGTGTAAGAAATCAAACTTTGAGGCCTCAATTAAGTAAATAATAAATCAAGGACACTATGAGAAACTAAGGAAGATGAAAAACAATGTTACATATTGACACAGAGCTACAGTTATCATGCTAGAATTGAATTTTAGAAAATATTTTGCTTGAAATTTTAATGTGTATGTAATCATAGGTAGATTTGTAATAATTTTAATATATCAATATCTCCTATAAAGAAGAGATAAGCAAAATATGGAATATAATTTTTCTTTAAAAACTAATTCTATTCTTTAAATGTAAGGGTGCTTATAAGACAATAAGACAAAAACATAGTATTACTTATGTGTTCCCTCAAGAACCTTACATGGGAGAGAGAAAAAACTTGATGATTGATATATTCATATTCTAATAGGTCTGTTAAGACCCTAATATCTGCATACTGCAGACACTTTTTTCAATGTAATATTATAACTCCACTCATAACATGTCTTTAAATGAGCTTCTATTGCTTCATAAACTTTACAGTTTTACATGTGTAGTGGTAAAGAGTCTCCCAGCCAGATGCTGAAAGCATTTCTTCTGTACCAAACTGGAACCATAATAATCATAAAAAAGTTCCATTAAAGTGCCGGGAAGTTTCCAGCTACAACTACATATGCTCATCGCCTCATGCTTATGAAAGGAAGAGGAAGCAGTAAAACAGTAATATAACAGCTACTATACTGTACCTGTAAAATACTCCATAAAATTGCAATTAATAGACGTATGGTCTGAACTTTAGCCATTAAAACGTCAGCTCTCCATCTAATTCATGTTTAATTCCTTCCTCCATATTTCTGACACACTGTGTTTAGGACTGCCAATAACCCCGCAGACGTGATGATGTGTTTACGACATGGTTGTTGAATGTATTGACATCCGGACTGCTGTAGAAATTCAAACATGTGAATCACTAGGAAACATAAATGCAGCTATTTTAGGAATATTCTGTTTATAACGGACAAGTGTGCAGCTGCCGCTGCTGCCCAAAGTCCTGTCTGAGTCTTTGTTGTATTTTTAGGGCCAAAGAGGCAAGAGAGACCGAGGACAATAGAATTAACGGGTGAGTCATTTCATTTTAATTTTACTTAAACCACAGTGAGTGACACACGAGAGGAAATATTTACACCAGTGTTGTGGAAACTTTTACATTTACCTGGGTAGCTACCGGGGCTTTTCACAGCAAATGTTTAAACTCAAATAATAAAGTAAAACATAGAAAAACATTTATTCCAAGTAGAGCTAAACAAAGCATGCACAGTCCGGCAACAGTAAATATGTCACTAATAGGGACTCAGAGTATTTACAGGTTGTGTTCAAGTGTGTGTATCAGGAATATCTACATGTCCTTAGAAAAGGCCAAATGTTGATCAGTAGGCACAGCAACTGGTGCCTTCAGTTGTTACTCCTCTGGTTGATTTCATCTCACCTGAAAGAGAAAACACTGATGATTAGAATTACATATTGATGACAGCAATAGAACTGAACATCAAAATACTAATGTTCAAATGAGAATCTGTAGGCAAGGGACCAAGAGTTTGGCTCAATCTCAGAATTCTTTGGCCATCATCCGATGATGATGTAGCTTTTTATCATCATTCATACGCAGATATCTGTTCATAGAGATTAGCAAAACCGTCTCTCGCTATTCATCGCATATCAAGTTGCTAATCAGGCTGCAGAGGAAGTCTTGGCCCGGATATCCATGATCCATTTTCCAGATGTCTGCTGACTACACCGGAAGCCCAAAACATTAGTGCCAACACCTCGTAGGCTAACCCGTCAGACGATATGCTGAGACTAAGAGCAGCCATACAGAGCTGTTAGCAATGGCTGTAGATCTGCTGTCTCATCATGAAGACCACCAAAGAATTTTATTTTATTTAAATTTGACCTCTTTCTCTTTACAGTCAACGACAATGTGACAAAATATGTCATTTACTGTAACTGGACTTTGTATACATAGTAATCTGATTTCAGTATTTATTAAATTATAAAGTTTTACCATTGGAGTTTTATTGATGTTAGGTGCTCCAATGAAAGGCCGCTGCTGTGCGGCCGCCTGTACGCCGGCAGGTCTGGAGGCGCCGGGCTGTAAAACAAATAATATGATTTCAGTGTTATTTAACATCACACACAGATATCACATTTGCACAGTTGTTGTTTTTTTTTCTGACACCTGTGCACTAATAATCAAAGAGTCTGAAATGGGAAAATCTGTGAACTTCTGACTTCTTCAAAATGGTTGTTATCTTGCCTGTCCACCCATCCTGCTCCTGCTGCCCTCAGATTCCTTTTTTCTGCTGAATCCACACGTACCACCTTATCTCTGCACTACTGTCCGTATAAACAGTGATGTAAATCTTATTTAAAAGAGCAGGGCTCTATGGTTCTCATGTGCGTACAGTGATATAACCAAATACATCTTGGAGAGCAGCAAATACCTGAACTTTAAACGAGAGGATTTTTATCCAGTTGCATAAGTAGTTACATATAATGTAAATCCTGTGTTTTTACCTTGGACTGAGGGAGCGTTTGTTGGAGGTTCTGAATCTCTTTATCTTTAAGGGCCAACATGTCTTCCTGCAGTTTCTTCTCGTCTCTCAGTCGTTTCTGTTCAAGCAGTAATTTCTCCACCTGAACAAAACATGAATGTGCTATTTTAAATGGAAAACAACATAATGATCATTTCTCTTCTTTTTAAATAGATAATAGTTAGATAGTAGTCATAGTTTTATGACCGGGGAAATCAGCTTATTCCGTGAATCTCTATCTTGGTTCCCATTTCACTCAGTCACACGTACATCCATGCACGCATTCAATCTACCTGGTCGTCATGAGTCCTTTGCTTGAGCTGCAGCGCCAAGGTGGCCTGAGCGGCAGCCTCCTTGCGGCTGCTTTCACACCTCTGCAGATCAGAGTTTAAATGCAAGTTGTGCACTTCCAGACGACTGGACAAGTCTTGGATGTCTGCCACCTGGAGGAAGAAAATCATTTATTTTTTAAAAATAAATCTGGTTTGTGTATTTTCCCATGTAGGTTATTGAAATGGTGTCTTCTAAAGGACTAATGTAAAATTACTTTACTTATGTTCAATCACATTCAACTTGTTTTATGTATTAATGATCTTTTCACATTTAAGTTACTGTGACATCTCACAAGCAGCCTCTGTGGCCACTTCATTAGGTATACCCGCAAAATACAAAATGCAATGCAAACATTACCGTAATATTTATTAAGGTAAAAATCTTGTAGTTTAAACTCAATGTTAAGTATATTGCATGTAGCTTGTACAGGTGTCCCTAACAATGTGGTCCGAAGTGTCGAACTGTGCAAATTAAAATTTTAGACAGTGAGTCAATAAGACTTGGAAAAGTAAAATATGCAAAAAGTGTAATGGTAAAGTTGTACTGAAAAGAGTTCCTGTATGAAAATAACCACAAAGACCAAAAAGACAACAAAAAAATGTTGGAATACATTCCAAAGAAGTTCCATTTGAGTTTTATCTGAGTTTTATCTGAAAGAAACATTGCTTAAGAGATGCTTTTGTTGCACAGTGCTATTGTGTCAGCAGGGCAACACACCTCACCTCCGCTTTGACATGCATCAGTTCGCCTCAGAGGACGTCTGTCTCTTTAGCTAGATTTGTCATGAGTGATGCAGAGGGTAGACTTCCTCCCCTGAGAAACTGGCTTCCCTTCCAATTTGCTCTTTGGAATATTCCATGAGCTTTGTGGCCAGTTTAAAGGAGTGTTGACAGAAAGTGGTACAAACTTCCAAAACTAAATAATTTCTGCACTTACAGATTTTGAATGCAGAAAGCTTCACGTGCAGACAATCTGTTTCCTACTACCGCAAAAGATACACTCCTTGAATCAAACAAAATAGGTTGTCCTCACCCTGTTGCCGACTCTGTCTAAATACAGCTGGAACTTATTCTCCACATCTCTGGACAGGTTGGTGCAGTTGTTTCTTATCTTCTCCATTTGCTCCTGCTGCCTGTCACAGGTGAGGTGAAAGGTCAGCTGGTGGGGAAACAGGTTGTTTATCTTGTTCAGGAATTCCCTGGTCACCGTTTTGATCCCATCCAAAGAATTTGCAAAGTCCTCTTTGCACTTCCTGGAGTTTAGAACAAGTTAAACACAAGCGTTAATGTGTATTCAATGTTAATATTTTCAGTTACACACAGAGCATACAGACGAACAGGTGGTACCTGGTGTATGTAGTGTGCCGCTCTTTCAGCATGTCGTTCTCCCTGCGCAGGGTGATGGCATCCTGGTGGTGCGTGTCTCGGTCTTTGAGGGCGTTGTCTCTCTCCTGGCTCAGGTAGTTAACAGTCTGGGTAAAGTTTGCCTGAATGAGATTTATCATAGCTTGCTGCTGGGCATTGAGGCTCTGCAGAGTCTTCATTTCACCTGGAGATCAGTAAAAAAAAAAAAAAGACTATTTTACACTTTTATTAACGCTGCCGTTTTATCTGTCAATACACTATTGTTCAACTGAAAGGAATCTTGGTTGCCAGACAGAAAAATCTGCTTAACTGGGAGCAGTTAACTTTTTAATAAGTCTCCTGTAAAAAGTAATAAACTATTATAAACCATCAATGAAATACCAGCCAGAGAGTTTTCATAACCCAGCAACCCAATAGTTGTTCTAGCTGATCTATTAAGTATTACTAAATTATTTATTGACCATTATTAAATCCAAAATTCCAGTTTACTTACTCATCAACTTACAAGTGACTTATTAATATTAGCATTATTGGCCTTATTATCATGTGCTGGAATATTCGTTTTTACTTAACTGCATTCAAACTCAATTTACTTTACTACCATCTTGTCTCATCTTAAACCACAGACTTTAATTTGACTATTTTTTTATTACATGCTGATTATTTTAGACTCACATTAATTCAATTTATCTGATGCAGAGAATGTTAATCAATAAAATAACATTTTTTCACACTGTTCCAACACTATCAGAGCATTAGACTTTAAAAAAAAAAAAAAGAAAAGAAAGAAAAAGTATTTGAGTACATACTGTTGGCAGTGACCATGATAGGAGGCTGGATCGGAGTTGTGGTACGCAGTGACATCATCCTAAGTGATCTCTCACACATACTCTATAATTGGAAAAAACAAATATATATATGATATGTGGGTTCTATATTATTACCTTTATGACCACAAGTGGTGGAATTTGAGCTCAAAAGTATTTAACAGTATAGACAATTATAGACAACAGATCGATTCTCATATGGGAGGATCTTTTGCTTTTTCCAGCCACAATGCAATACTTTCATTTGTAGTGGTGTATTTCTAAAGAGTGGTATTAGTACTTTTACTAAAATAAAGAATCTGAATGCTTCCTCCACCACTGGTGCCCAACAGGAAAATGACAACAATGTCTGAGGAAATAATCATGCTGTACAATTTGCACACTGCAAACCCATTTCTTTTGTTCTCCTGTAAAGACTGTTTCTCAAAGATGATGAACAGGTGTTAAATCAACAGCCTGCACAAAATGACCTGCCGCTCAGCACACCTTCACAAAATATTAATCAAGTCATCCACTTACTTGTTTCAGTCTTAGCGCGTGCTCGGTGTTGTTGAATTCAATCTTCTCCTTTGCGAGCTCTTTCTCCACAGCCTCCTTCTCAGCCGTGCGAGCTGTCAGCTGAGCTCCCAGCTCAGCCTTCTCCTTTCTCAGCTGGATGTTGTTCTCACTCAGCCTGTTGAAGCTCTGCTCCAGCTCCTTCAAAATAACAGATCACTCAGCATCATCATTTGTGTATTTTACAGCTCTGAACATGTTCAATTAAAAGATAATATTAAAAAGTAACATATGCCATTACATATATTTTGAGGGGGGTCTTTAATATCTGACAAAACAATCAAAGGTTACTACAGTAGGAAAAATCACTCACCTCGACCCTCTTCTCCTCTGTGGATTTCTCTGGCTGTCCGTAGATGAGGAAGAGCACCAGGCTGACGATGATCAGAGACTGGATCAGAGAGGAAAAGAAGAAGATAATCCTCATGTAGTAGCCACAGCTCTTTCCTTTAGGCTTGTGCAGGGGCTCCCTTGCCTCCAGGCCAAATTTGGCCCGGGAGTAGCTGGAGCTGTACATGGCTGTTGGAGGTGAAATGGTGACAGCTGTTTTTTGGAAAAACTAAACAGGAATTGTTTGCTAAAATCCACAAGGTTTTCTTGTCTGATGTGGTCCTCTGAAGAACAGGTGCTGAAACTGGAATAAAGAAGAAAGGCCAGCAGTGAAATGTTTGTTTCTCTGTCTTCTACAGCTCTGCCAAACTGAAAAATACAGGCACAAATGGCATGTATGAATAGATGTAAACAATGACCCTTAGGTGTGTAAAGGGGCCATATTTATAAATGCCGCTGGAGGCACACTTCCAGTCCATCCTGCCCTCACCTCCCCTCGCCACCCCCCCCCCCACCCCCCTCCTCTCCTCTCCTCATCGACCTCTGTCACAGTTACAGCCTCTGGTTGCACCACTGTCCAAATAATCACAAATTGTCCTACTGGTTATAACAAAAGGAGACTGTAACAAGTGGAGGATTCAAATGAAATTTAAAAAATCCTGTCAAAAACACTGCTCCAGACCTGCAGTAACCACAGTTTTTTTTTCTTAAAGAAGAATATTCACTACTAATGTACACGATCAGCTAAAGTGAGTTTTCAGACTCAAATTGGGCCAGGTAGTGCTCCGGTACAGGAGTGTCTTGAGCTTATAACATTTACCTATGAGGTGTGTGTGGGGCGAGGGCATTTCCTTTTGTGCCCCACGACCGCCCTCATGGGTGAATCCAGACAGGCTGCTTGGTGTTCAATCTATAATAATGCATCATAATTTTAGATAATCATGTTTTAATATTTGTAGTACAGTAAAAATTACAACATCCTGTGATTTTTTTTAAAGTAGCATCAAATCTAAATATTCAGGTTAAGTACAAGTAGCTAAAATTTGTACTAAGGTACAGTATTCAAGGAAATGTGCTTAGTTATTTTCCATTATGGTCTGCCCAGGATGTAACCAGGAAACCAGGAAAGCTCACCCATCAGTGACAACTACTACAGATTGACACAGAATTACTGATCATATTCCCCTGGTGGTGGAAGAACAATATAAAGTAAGGAGTAAACGCAGAAAGTACCAAACTGAAAACAAAAATATTCCACCATATCCTGTTCCAAGTACGGAAAGGAGTCATGGCAATGGAGGAGTGAAAGAACGAAACAATAGGGACCTGTCATTCTTCGGGGATGAGGGAATAACAAATTCTCCCTGTAGTACTGTGCTGTTATCTGCAGGGATGACGTGTGGACCATTTGGCTCGTCTGGGGAAGTGGGTGTGAAAGGGTAAAGGTCCGCAGAGCTGGGGTTTTCCTGCTCCCCATTGTCTCTCTGACAACCTGTCCTTACAGGGAAAAAACTAATTTATGACGGTATGTCTGAGTGACAGAAAAATGAGTGACTATCGGGAGTCAGGACAGACATCGGATCAACTCCTGGAAAAAAACAGGAAACCAAACGGTCGAAGACTGAGATAAAAAACACCTCTTAAGATAATGAGCAGACAATATATAGAAGATATATCTTCACCAAGAAACCATTAAAGTCTTTTTCGTGGCAACAGTGGAAAACAGATGAGGCTCTCAACAGTAGCTGCAATAACGGCTTAATCATGCAAGCATGTAAGCCTTGACATCCAGAAACTGGAGTGACACTGATCATGAAGCTTGACAGTGAAGAGTTCAGCTGATCAAATCATAAAAACATTTAGCAAAAATGACTTTTTAGAATGGAGGATGTAGAACATGGAAATAAAAACGAGACTATACTCCGCCCTCATGGACCACAGCATCTTTTTGACATAGCCTTTGAATACGGTAATCTCTGGAGGGGATTTGCTGCCACCTTCTGATAAAAACATAGAAAGCACATATGAACATGAAAAATATGATTAAACATGCCTTTTTTTTAATAGCCAGAAACATCTTCCAAAAGCTCATCTGTACAATGTGTTTCAAGTGCAGCTGGACTGGCAGTACGAGGGGCTTTTTTTCACAATCCATCCATCAGTGCCACAGAGATCATTGTCAAAAAAGGGGCCATATCTACATTTCTTTACATTCTTTCATTGTCTGAGTAACACAAGACATACAAGAGTGAAAACTGAACAAATGATTGAAAACAACCCCTTATAAAATAAAAGAAATACATTAAAAAAGGCGACAAAAGGTGGAAATTACCAACTAAAAGAAGAGGCAATGTTATATTACACATTACAGTTTATAACTTCAAGGTCTCAAAGGGTCACATATGGAAAACTGTCACAGGTCTGATCTGATTTCTCCCTTTAAGAGTCACAGACAGACGTGGTCTAACATTTGAAAGAAAAAGAAAACAAATGAAAACTTAGATTAAGAAAACCTGATACTTCCGTCATCATTTTCTTTTTTATTCCTGTATCCTGTGTCTGGACTCTCTGACATCCACTTCATCATCTAACCCCCAAGAGACCTCTAACGTTTCATTACAGTTTCATTTTATAACTTCCACAGCTTAAACAGTCAATGACTCATTCATTGTTTTATGGAAACGGGATGACTGAGTTAATCAGAAAACATATTCAGAAGAATTATTGCTCTACAGCAGTTACTATCAGGTAATAAAGTGAACTTGGAAACGTTTTTCTGATGAACTACAGTGTGATTTTCTCAGAGAAACAGGGCGTTTTGAGTATATGCTCATTTAGACTGTTGCCTCAATGTCCTGAGGGTCATCCCCCTCCAGAAGGCTGTAAGACGCGTGGCTCTGGAAAGGTCTTTGTAAAGGGTGAGCCAGAAGTTTTGCCATGCAGTTGTGCAGCTCGATGGCGGGTCCACCCAGCGAAACCTCATAACGATAGCACATGCCCTTTGAGTCCAGGTTACAGAAAGATGTGTAGTTTTCCTGGAGACAGAAAACATACCACAGTTCCAATGAAGCGCCGGTGAAAATCTAAACCACCAGGTGAAAAGATATTCAAGCAGGTAGCAGTAGTCTAACACATACAATACCTTAGTTTTTCTGCACTACTGACATAGAATAAGGATTCACCACCCAAACAGACTTGAGCCAGCATGCATCCTGGTACACAATCAAATCTGATTATAGTTTATCAGCTTTTTCACTCACCCTCCAGCTGGTCTCATCCCCCTGCTCTTCCATCCCGTTATGCAGGTAGACCACATCAAAGAAAAAATAAGGAGACTGCAGCATCTTCTGTGACAGGAGACAAGAACAATCAACAACATGCCAAGAGAAAAAAATATTCAGGAGGGAGATCAAATTCACATTAAAAAGTCTGGAAGGGGGATTTCTCAGCAGTCCTCACACTTACACTGACAGCCTCAGAAGGGTTGAACTGAAGCTGTCCCGCATGACGGCTGTAGATGAGCACAGTCCTCACCACATATGGAGGAGGGACAGTCTGAACGTTCTCCATCAATGGAAGCTCGATCTTCTGACGACTACGAAGACAACAAGATGAAGATGACCTTCAGTAAACACATTTACGTCACGTTTCATGTATTTTACGAGACTGAAAAGGTCTCTAGTCAGATAACTTACATCACATTAAGAAGATCTTCCAGATCTACAGAGGACAGTTAAGGTTTAGTTAACAACTTTAGTGTCTGCCTCTTTAATGTCCTACATTCGCCCCAGGGTAGAACATTTATTTTCATCATTTCAAATTTGGTTTTGAATGAAAGGATACTGAAGGACTCGCACACATTGGTCTCAAGGTCATACAAACAGCTGCACAGCTCCCTGGGGTCAGAGGTGAAGCCTGACAACTGAGGCACATACATATTTACATGAGAAGAGGAACAAGAACAATATTCTAGAAAAATAGATGTTGCCTAGATATAATGTATAGGAACTGTACCTAAGCACGTCCCCGTACTCACCCACAGAGCATCATCATTGACTACCACCAGGGCAAACTCATGGCGTTTGTCTATCTTGTGTTTAGTTCTGACAAACATCTCAATCATCTTCTGGCATATGTTCAGGGCGTTTGTTTTAGACCTGAATGGAGAGACAGCCAAATTAGGCAACAATGATAGATGAAATGAAAATAAGGTTGACTTCACTGTAGCTTACCCATTAAAAGACTCCAACTTTGGCAAAGACATCTCTTCAGAAAGGTCTAAGCAGATGATCTGCCATAAGGAACACAAGAGCAGATAGTGAAAGCCTTTAGGTAAAAATAAGCCTTTATTTCAAGTGAAACCTATAGTGAGCCGTGATGTGGACCTACCACTTTCTCTGGACAGTTGACACGGGGAACTCTGAGCTGGTACTCTGCTGGTGGAGGCACAGAGGTTGTCAATGTGGGCTGCTGTTGTGTGGACTTTGGCCTCTCTTTGGCTGCAACAGCAGCAGTGGATAGTGGCACTGTGGCACCGGCTGCAGCCACTGCTGTTACTACAGCAGCAGGGGCTACAGTCTGAGTGGCAGATACTGAGACAGTTGTGGTGGTGGAGCTCGGAGGGCTGTCGCTGGTTGAAGCCTCACCCTCTCCCTCAACACGACTTCCCACAGCGGGCTGAGTTATGTTGGGGTTACTGTTTCCTCCGAGGCTGCCTGTGCTGCTGCGACGGTCCTCAGCACCTTCGGGATTGGAACGTGTCCGAGGTCGCAGGTCCACTAGACGCTCCTCTCCATCTGCTGGGCCTGGCTCTGGTGTCTCCATGGATACACAGGTTACTAAGGAAACGGAGTTAGTTTCGTTAGATTTTATCCAAACCTTCCTCTATATTTACCCTTGGTTTACTGATATTAAAATGTAAATAAAATTCAAATTAACCAAGTTGTCTTTCTACCTGCCTCTCAAAAATAGTCTAAACTCATAAATCTAAAACACATCTAGTGGTTAAATTGCAGATTGCAATCAACTGAATAACTCTGGCCTCACCACCCTCCTCTCCCAAGGCTGTAGGAAAATCTATGGTGGTTTCAAAACAGCGTGAAAGTGTTTGTCCATTCCAGGCTACCGTATAAACATGGAGGAACAACATGGCGGACTCTGTGTAAGAGGACCCGCTCCCTCTGTAGATATAAAAGCCTCAATGTGAGGTAACAAAAATAGTGACTCTTATTTTCATGAGATTATACACATTGAAAACATTTATATATGAATAATATACTCCATTTCTGCATATTCTACTAATAAATACATGTAAAACTGTATTTTCACTTTCAGACAGGTACACAATACACAAAAGTACACAACCAGGCTGCGATATTGACCGGATATACTGTGTATAGCTAACTGGACAAACAAAACAGAGGCGTTTCAGCTTTACAGGGTGGCTATTGTAGTTTAAAATGCACGAATCAATGCGTCCAGACAATGACTTGACTAAAGAGACTGAGAGAGCCAGGTGATGTTGAATGATGACAGCGCAGTAGCAATGTGAGTTGTTAGCTTTGGTTTTAGCTTTAAGAAGAATTATAGCAAAGACTCAACACGCATGAAAGGTTTAATGTTAAAATGAGCGAGTAGACTTACGTGATAAAAAACTGCCACACTTCTATTATCCAAATAAAGTGAAACTCATTGAGAGTTGTGAAATATTTCAAAGACGAGCTAACATTTGTTTTGACCAGACAACTTCCTTACCGGAAATGATCTAACCCGGAACTGCGAAGTGTCATGGCATTATGGGTAATGAAGTTTAGTGTTTCTCTAACCTCTTTTTCTTGCTGTGCTGATGCATTTTGGCTGTAGTAGTTATTCTATATGCAAAAGCGGACGTAGTGTGTGAAACAAAATGAGTAAAAAAATGAAAAAAAATATATAACATTCTCCGTGAATTTGAATCTATTTTGTGAACCACTCCTGCACATATTTAGGAGGTAATGCACAGAAACTGTCACCAGGATGGAAAATGTGTTGTGTAGCACCAGATTAAAAACACATCCACATCCTTGATTTAATACAGTCAAGCTAAATTAATAGGGCAGATATTGTCTTTGCAGTAAACAGATCACCCTCTAATGTCTATTAATATCAGTGTCTAAACTGACTGTAACTTCATGCATTTTTCTTATTACACCATAATACACACAGAGCCGCCACAGTCTGTATCCACAGTTTACACATAGCCTACTAGAAGCTGACTGTGGACAAAACAGGAAAGTGACGGGGGAATGGGTGGGGATGACTTTCTAAGTGTTTTCCACTTACTTCATTCATCACACTAAACACTGTTGGCAGACATGGAGAGAGCAGACAGCAGGAGTGCCTAACTAAGTATTGGAAAATACAACAACAGAAAATAACGGAACTTAAGAAAACATTCTCTCCTTTTATCAGATGTTTAATTGTAGGCAGTGAACAGCCACAACAGGAACTAAGTCACTGCTGCAGATGTCAGGATCAAGAACTATGGAAGTAAGTTGAAAATATGTCGCTTATCATACAATGTTGCATGACTTAGAGCATTATATGTTTACCTGTTTATTTTGAAGTATACATTATATGTATGGTATCCTTCACATATTTCAATACTGAATCTGAGCCTATACATTGCTAGAAGCTGTAATGATTAAGAGTCTGTCTGATAATCTATACGAGCTACATGATTCAACAGCCTTTCTGTGACTCAGAATAGGAATAGGTGGGTATAGTGACTGTATTACTGGCTGGATAAAGAATTTAAAGTATGTCACCAGCTATCACTTAAACAACAATATAGTTAGAAAATTCACATAATCAAAAGATAGGCGTTGCAAATTGTATGATGTTGGAATTTATAGGCATCCTTTATAGCAGAATAACAGAGAGACACTTTGTTCTAATTTCATGTTTTAGGCATTTCACCGACATTCTTTGTCCACAACAAAAGATAGTCTGGTCCACAAATATTTGCTAGGCAGGAAGTTGGATCTCAGGATGTTTTAGTTTCCTCCTTTTCCGCTGCTTAAAACAATAGCCACTAAATAGTGCAACAACAATGTCTAGTTCAAGAGCATAACAGATTTAATGTGGATTTGTACTGAGGAATTATTTTGCAAAGTACACTTCACTGAATGATGATTACTCACAGATAAATTATTTGTATTATCTTGGTACATACATGTGTATTTGAGTAGAAGTAGCTTTAATTCTGACAGTAAAAAAAGCTTAAATAATGAATCAGATTAGATCCATCTAGTCATTTTCTTCTTCATGTCTCTGCAGGATTCCAGCCTGGTCAGATGTTACAGCCTGGATGCTGGGTCAGGGTGTGACAGAGAGGTGATGACACCATTTGACCCTATGACCTATGACCCTGAGGGCTCTGACCTTGCTGCAAACGTTGAGCCTACACCAGCAGAACTGGCTCAGTGTGAGGCTGAAGTGGGCACGCTGCTCAGTATCATTGCTGAACTGAACAAGAAGATGGGGTCATTAAAGGCACCAAGGTATATGAGCCATACAATGGATCATATTTTTTGTTTGTTCTTATATATTTTGCACTAATAAATGACACATTGGTATTGAAATACACACAAAAAATATAGTGGTACTTACTAGCAGAAATATTAATGCTGCTGGTATTCTGCAGTGAACCAGGTGACCTGAGACCACCAAGACCATCCAGGCCTCTGGTTCCAGATCTCCTGTCCCACAGGCTGGCCAGAAGCAGCCCAGAGAGGAAGACCACCTCTGCTGTCACATCAAAGCCTCCACCGACTGGCCGAGGTTGAGCATAACTGCCTTTATTCAGCACAATACATCTTTTGGATGCTGTGCTATATGAACCTGTACTATATGAAGGGGATCTTACCTCCAATCAAGTTGGATGAGAAATTTTGTGACCAAAAGAACAACTGATGTAATATTTTAAACAATATCAACCTATCTCCATGTTTTCATTGACAGGAGACATTCTATTCTGGTAGAATACAAAACAGCCCTTTCCCTCATCCATTATGATTATTTGCACCTCTGCTGTTTTCCACTAGGGGGAGGCGGTGTAGTCTGGACTAAACTCCAGGAGGTTTTGTCATCAGTGGAGGACTCCATCAGCAGTAAAAGGTCCTGGGCTGCCCCCATCACAGCTTCTGACCATGACAAGCACCAAGAGCATCTGAGGGCCGCCCAGGAGAGCTGGGTTAAAGCCACTCAGGTATTTAAACTGTAACAAACTCTTATTTAATATATGTGATTTTGGGGGGGAAAATGGCAGCTACAAATCTTAACTGAAACTAGTTTACGGACAAATTTCACAAAATCAACGTAATCTATGGAAAAAAATAGGTTTAATAATTTGGTTAATAATATATTATTTAAATTCAACCACTGCTGTGTCTGCCTGAGTTTTAATGGATCAATTTAGGACAAAAATATGTCATCGTTCACATGACTCACATCAATCATGTTAATAATTTTGGCTCACTGGTTCCAGATATTGGAGGACATGGAAAGAGAGTTTGGGATTTCATGCCCGTCAGGCCTGTCAAAGGACCAGTATCAGGACAACATCTTGAATCTGGACAAGCGTGACCCTGCTCTTCGAAGTATCTTGCAGAGCCACCAGGAGGAGCAGGAGAAAGCACAAAGCACTACCAGTCAGATGGAAGAGGAGAAGAATAAGGTGGTAGATGTTTTATGTTCTCACTTCTGTGCATGACAGAAGTATGGTGAAATATAAAAATACCAAAAACATGAATCAGTCTAAGATGTTTGAGTAAAATTTCTTGGTGGCAACAATTTATGGAACTTATAGTTATAGTATAGTATATAGTCATAGTGATGTTTAAAATTCTACCAATATTCTGAAACTCTGTCCCATATCTCCATATTCTATTTAAAAGACTAAATATTATACGAATTAAATGATTCAACACAAGTTCATCAGGACTAAATGTATCCCCCCTTCTGTTGTCTTTCAGCTGGTTAGTCTTCATAAAGCCTGGAGGTCAGGTAGTCGCTCGCCTTCCTACGGGCCCCCTTCTGGGGCTCTCAGTCCAGAGTGGGCCTCTCCTCCCTTTCCTGGTTCACCTTTACTCCACAGAAGAACAGCCAGAGCTGTTACACCTCTGTCTGTGGGTGGAGATGGTTCTCCACTGGGCTCTGTGAACTCAAGCAGTCCTTGTCAAAGCCCCATCGGCCTTGAGCCTGAGACCGAGCGACTGAACAGGTGAGTCTGAATGAATAAATATGTTTTGCTTTAGTTTAGGTGCAGCTTGTGAAAAAGGAAAAAATAACGTGTGTCTCTTTGCTCCCCATTCATCACTTCATCTGGTTGCATAACGGCATGCAAAGATAATTTTCCTTCCGTGGGAATATTGATTGATTTTATTCCATTTTTATACCAATATAAAGGCACAGACAAGACAGTGATGAGCATGTACACAGGATTGTAATTATCTTATCTTATCTTACCTTAACTTATCTTAGTTTAACTTAGCCTAGCTTAGATGAGATTAGTTTAGCTTATCTTAACTTATTTTAACTTGCCATAGCTAGTTTGCCCTTCCAAAATTCATGCCATGAATGAATGTCAAAAATTAACTGGGATCTCTGATTGTTAAAATTGTGGCCAATGTGAGCTCAGAAGATCAGGTAAACAAACTACCTATTATAGACAAGTTGGCATTGCTACATTGACCTGAAAATCTTGACTAGTGAGGTGAAATTGCTTTTTTCCTTCACATAAGGTTTATTATTTGTAGAATTATAACATTTTATAAAACAAATATGTTCCACCCAGTGTTTGCTCTTAACTCTCCTCACCCTCTGCTTTATTTTCTCAGGTACATTGAGAGGCTGAAGGCCAGAAATGAACGACTGACTGCAGCTCTGGAGCGAAAGAAAGCAGAGTCAGAACAGATCACTATTACACTAAACAGACTTGAGTCCGACTGCTCTGCCCTGCAGATGGCTCTCAGATACTGGTACACACATAAAACACACCTGACACACAAGTACAATGGCCTGTCTGCACGCATATCATTTGTCAGTAACGTTCTTTGACGTTAGTCAAAATAATGAATTTGCACACGTCAGCAATCTAACAGCATTAATTTAGGTTCTTCTCATCGAGTGAGGTTGAATTTTGTCTTTGTGGTCGTGATTGACAGTGACGAGTGTGAGGAGGCCTACAGCGAGCTGCTGTCTCTTCATGACGCCAAGAAGCAACAAAGCATTCCTCTGCACACAGACTCAGCAGGTGTTTGAATACCACGTTTTATACACTGTTTACAACTCAGTGCCCGTATTCACTTACACATACAGTAGGTATTCATGTCATCCACACACACACACACAAATACACTGTCAGGCTCACAGTTTCTCCTCTCTTCAGAGGAAGTCGGTGAAAGGCAGCAGCCCGACAGTTCATCAGCTCAGCTCAGGAAAATGGAAACTGAGGAGCTGTCCACCTCTTTCTCAACAGCAGGGGTCACAGAGGAGATGGAAACTCAGAGTTACACAGGGCACAGGTGACATTTGAAGTCCTCTTTGTAAGCACAGCAATAGGAATGGGCAGAAATGCAGACTGAAATTGCAACTAGAAATGACAAAACCATCGTACTGACTAAATGTTTCAAAGGTTTTGGCAGGTCTCTCATTACCTGTAACCCCACAGGACACCTGAGTGTGTAGAGCGAGAGGCTTTTCTCCGTCACCAAATTGAGCGCCTGAAGATGGAACGGGCAGCCATTTGCCTACCTAAGCCAAGCCCAGGGGCTGAGGGCAAAATGAGCCCCGAAACTGGTCACCCAGCTGGATCAAGAGGTGGACATGTGACTAAAGACAATGCCAAACCTCCTGATACCAAGAAAGAGAAAACATCTCTCTTCTATGAACTCATCTCTGTCAGGGTAGGAGCTGTGTGTCTTGTCTACATCAAGATGGCAAAAACAACTGGAAAAAAAAACTATATTATAAAAAATTATACTATAAAAAAAATATATTGAGGCAAAATCTATATTTGTTTCCTGACTGATTTTTACCTTTAGATAGATCTAGGCTTGCTGTTTCCCTCTGTTTCAAGCTAAGCTGTGCACTATTATATAGTTTAAAGAGCCAAATAACAGGAAACCAATTACAGCATTGTTACATTATTTATTACTAACTATTGAGCACTATATTTACTGTCCACCATTTCATTGGAGTGTCTGAATAAATACTCAGTGAATAAGGTGTATATATATTGCTGTTGATTAACTACTCAGCGTTTGTTTAGGAGTGAAGTGAATGAGATGAAGTACACAGCGTCAAATATGGAAACATACAGCACCGCAAACAAACAAAACCAATAAAACTCTTTGTGTTCAGGAGGAAATGTCAGACCTGCGAGCTCTAATCCGCCTCAAGGAGAAGGAACTGAGGTGTCTGGAGTGGAGTTTAATGGCTCAGAAAGCTCAGGAAGCAGCTGGAGCGTTCGTTCCAGAAGGCATCAGAGAGGAGCTTGAGGATCGCAAGGCTGAACAACAGGTAGCACAAATTAATTTAGCAGCAACAGAGGCTTTTTTTTTGTTAATTTTCAAATAATACCAAGTCAAGGTGAAATGAGCAAGAGGGAGCAGGACGTTGGTCTATAGTGGCAGACCCGATTCAGATCTGGGTGTCCCACATGGGAAATCATACATCCACCAAAGCAGAATCCCTCCAGGCCAAGAAGGATATTTTGGTTCTACAAGGTCTTCTGCTGGGCTGTCCTGTCGCCGCAGCACAGATTCATACACCATACACCTCCGTCACTGTCACAATGAGAAAGAACTACTTTAGGTTAACACATTAGCTATTACTGCAGACACTTTTCTTCCTCAGTATTTATTTGGTTTAAGAACAGGAAATATCTGACTTACAGACTTTATCCTGTTGACTATTTCAAAAACGCGTTTGCCTCTGATTGATGTTATTGTGTTTGGCCTCTCCAAACAGTCAGATCAGTGACACCAACAGTCAGATCAGTGACACCCTACTGGCCGCGTCACAAAGACCGATCACTCTGAGGGGCTGCATGATGATTAACAGAATGGGAAATCACCTCTCCAAAAGTTTTCTCTCTCCCCTTTGATTATTTCTTGTGATGTATTGAATCATTTTACTCATTCAGGCGTCTCAAATTCAAATGGAATACTTTGTGAGAGTGAAACACATTTTTTTGGTTTAAGTGCACACAAAACTACAACAAAGGATATTGAGCAACATTGCTTCACTTTAGATGGCCACAAGCAAATAGGAACTATTGCTTTAGGTAACTATGGTTATCTATATCTATACAGATCTGATAACAGATAAACCTGATTGAATGTCATGTGTGCAGAGGCTCTATGAAAAGGCAGCCAAACTGGGTAGTGATGGAGACAGTCGCTGATCCTCGAACCAGACCCATTCTGAAGGAGCTGCAGGCCGTCCTGCAGAGGTAAGACATCATCATTTTTGCCGCGCGCTGTGCCGTAGTCTGATGTTTAAAACATAGCACTAACAAGTGAGTGGCTGGTTTTGTCTTGCACGTGCATGAAAACAAGTTTGTTCTCTCAATAAAAGCACCTATTAAATGTCTTATATACAGTATATTTTTAAACATTAGCATTATTAGGGTAAATTCATGAATATAGAATTCTGAATATTGAGAGATATAAAAAGGTATCTGATAAATGCAGCGACTGTAGCAAATGAATCAGCCCAACGTCTGTTGCCTGGTTTTATTGGTTGCTTAGGAACACTATCAGCAGAAATGCAGACTTTAGATATAAAGGGCTGTGAGTTTTTTTTTTCCATCAGGTGCTTCAGAGAGCATCCTTTGTCTCCTTTGACCTCATGTAGTGAATACTTCTAAATAAAGCGCAGCTGTTCACACTCCACATTCGCTAGAATGCCAAGGACACATCATAAACACGTTTATGACTCTTTACATAGACTTTATATGATTTCTGAGAGGAAACATCTTCAGCGCCTTCAGCAGTAATGAACAGACGTGATGTTCTGGGATGAAGTACATTTACTCAAGTACTGCAATCAAACTTCAGTGTGCAACAACACGAGAGCTCTATTGGCAGTAATATGAAATTCATTGGTTCATTAGCCTGAAGGTAATAATTGCTTTGTTTTCGTTTATGTTAAACTCTAGATGGGTCCTTTCACATTTCTCATTTCCCCTGTATGCCAATAAATCCTTCACACTTCAGCTTTAAGCACAAATCTGAATCTCTTTTTATGCCCTTTCTTCTACTCCGTCACAATTCAGAGGGTCTTTTTTCCCCTCTACAACTGTTTGACAGCTTAAGTTACTCGGAGAGTGCAACCACTGTTCACTTTAATTAAAAAGGGTTTGTGACAAATTCTGTTCATTTTGCCATAGACGGCATTACAAATTACCTAGCTCGCATGTGTTAACAAAAGTTATTTGTGTATCCGCCTCGTGATTCAGATCTTGTCTAGTATTTTCTTGAGTAAAGGATCTGAATATTTCCTCCACCACTGTGATTTTACTTTTGTTTTCAGGGAGCAAGCCCTGAAGAAGAGATTGGCTTTAGTCCAGGACTCGATGAGCACAGCTCTTTCAGACAACATCTCCCACAGGAGGGACAATGGAGAGCAGATTGCTCGTCTCACACAAGCTCACAGGTAAGTATTGCAGGAAAGGTGTTTAATAGACAGCATGTCTTTGTTCATCTGCAACATTTTGAATCTACGACCAAAGCTAAAAAGCAGTAGTTCTGCAGTGTGAGTGTAGTGAATTGTATGTCGGTGGGTTTCCTCTCTTCCAGTAAAGCCTTGAGTTCGTACCGGCAGATTCGCAGGAAGTACCGTGAGCAGGTGTGGAGGCTGGAGCAGAAAGTGGCAGCCATGACGGAGAGTCACCAACACCAGAGTGGAGCGCCGAAAGCTGCGGGAGAGGCCTTGGAGTGGAGGAGGGAAGAGACTGTGCTCTGATCCTGTGATTTCTCACTGATGCCATCATCAACAATGTGAAGTCCTACTGATTTTAAGTGTATTTTTATAATTTAAAATGATTGTACCGTTCAGATAAAAGCCTTGTCACTGCAGAACTACAGTTTTTTTTCAGCAATGCTAGCTGCCTAGTTACATGAATGGCAGCGGTCCACCATCGCAACTGAATTATCTCAACACCTATTGGATGGATTGCTGTGAAATTTAGTACAGATATCCAGAGGGATGAATCCTAAAGGGTTTGATGATCCCCTGACTCTTCATCTATCTCGTCGGGTCCTTTGGTTTATGAAATGACCTTCCCATCAGCCTCAGCTGTACTCTGCATTTAGTGCTAATTAGCAAGTCTTAACATGCTAATATGCTAAATTAAGATGGTGGACATGTTAACATTGTGAGTACAACGGTGTGAGTACAGCCTCACAGAGCTGTTAGTGTGGCTCTAGATATGTTGTCAACCCATCAATGACATACCACAGTCCGTTCAGGCATTCATTGACTCATCCGAGGTAAATATAGAGTATGTAGGGCACTAGAACATGGAAAGCACTGTCAGTTGTGCCTTTTCAACCCTTGTGAGAGTTACTAATAAGTTGAACAGGATTCCAAAGCTTAACTTGTCTAACAGGAGTCACACGTCACAAGACACATGCCTCATTTCAGAGAAACAGCTGCCATGCAGTCATGAATGTGTTAGGCTGACTCAAGGACTGACCCCACCGAGGACCTCGGGACTGACCTCGAGAGCGCACATGTCCTTTTTCCCGTACAAGCCAACTTTATGAAGCCAGCCGTGCTGCCGTGACAAAGCTCAGAGAAGGGGGGATGGGTGCCAGGACAATGGCACACATGCACACAAAATGTACGGCCAGCCCATTTGTCTTCTTAGCACTTTCATAGTCAGTTTCATCTCGCTCCCTCTGACTTTCATTATTTTCATTTTTCATATTTTATTTGAGTGCTAGAACAGAACTAGGCTGATTTGGTGACTTAATTTAAGACAAAATTAAACTATATATTTATGACCTGTGTTTAAAGACTCATGACTTCAGTCAGAATGAATGGACTGGGGGTGAGAACCACAAGCAGAATAAGGAAGTCAGTGAGTAGTAATGTGACAATAAACATGTTGAAGGCTCTGCAGCGACCTGGAGGTAAATCATACTCATGTCACTTTCTGGGACAATTTGCAAAAAAATATTCCAAACAACTGTGCTATGATGATAATATAGTGACAGACAACAACAAAGCTATAACAAGAAATGAAAAGGCTGACCCTCTAGGAATAAAACAATGGGTTAAAAAAGTTCTTTAACGATAAATCATGACTCACAGTGGAGCATCAATTGTAAACTACTCACTATCATTCCATGCGTTCTTCTTTCTTGTCAAAACCTGCCGCCTCCATTACCCACAATGCAGCTTGACCATCAGCGGCTTGTTCTGAGATTATGGAGAGTTATGCTCATAGTGACTAATGCATCCGTGAGCTGCTTGCCTCAAGTAGAGATGAGGCGTGGGGCAGGCTACAGATGTCTGTTGAGATCACTACTTTGTAACTCCACATCTTTTGAGATTTTTTTAGTTAAAAAGAACTATTCGCATGAAACAGCATAAAGTAAAATGCTGTATTATTAATGAATTAAATGTTATAATTGGAAATATGTAAAGTATATCCAAGTTCACCTTGATAATTCTTTGTATATGTTGTATTGGTGCCTCTGTCACATGTTTTCAGATTTAAACATTTGAAAGAAAGCATTAAGACATTAAAACATTTCTGGGTTTGGTCATTGGATTTATGGCAGCGGGAGAAATATGGAATAATGCTTTATCCTTTATAAAATTCCTTTTATGGTATCGTATTGGTATCGGGGATGGATATCTCTAAATCTGTACAAATATAACCATAACTATCTCTACAGACGATATGTTTTATTGTAATATGGGTGTACCAGCTCTTTAAAAACCCAGCACTCTCTTGCCTTTCGTCATACCCATCCTCCAGTCTTTATCTCTCGCTCGCACCTCCCTTTCCTCTCCCTCAATCTTCTCTCCTCACTCATCTCTCAATCATCTCCATCCTTTCTCCCCCCTCCAGCCGACCCTGTGCCCTGACCTGCCCGAGCCAGTCAGCTGCAGCTGTGACCAGCGGTCAGGAGGTTAAGGCAAAGGTTGAGTGTCACACCCACAGGGTCACAGTGATGCCTGGCTGTTGTGTTGCCTGTGAATGGAGAGTTCAGAGTGCCAGACGATGTGGTGAGCCCCTGACGCCCTGACTCTTGCCTGAGCTTGCCCTTTCCCGAGCAGAGGTCAGCGCAAAGGGCCTGTCCTCACCGCTCCCCCTGTACCTCCAGGTCACCATCACTATTGTTGTAATAGCTGCCATTAGAGCGGCTGATACAATTATCTTTCCATTTTGTGTTCGCTCTCTCTAAGATCTATGTTAAGCTTCTGAGTTCATCAAAGGTTTTTTATACAACATGATTGTTGTAACCTCTGGGTGACTCTTGCATCAAAGAGGCCACATTGTGCCAAAATGTCCCATGGAGAGAAAACAATCTTTATATTATGCGTGGATCAATTATGTGCATTTATGCAGTGATGGAAGATACTCTAGATATATAAAAGTACAAAAACAAACAAATATAAAAACACTGCACATACTACTGCAAAGTACTGAATTCAAAATATTACCACCAAAATATACTTCATGTACTATCATTATAAATGTGTAATACATATAAATAACATTTTACTGCTTTACTAGTAACTACTGGTGATTGACACCTGATGATGGTGTTGTAGGCGATGTAGTAAAAGGTACAATTCTTGTTCTGAAATGTGACGTGTGAAGTACCATTGTATAGAAATTGTAAATACAGGTGTCTCAAAATTGTACTTAAGTACAGTACCTGAGCACTTGTTCTTAGCAACTCATCTCTCTCAGTATTTCAGCATCAGGCCTGTCATCAGGTATGATTTCATGTACATATACATATACATATATATATGGTGTTGCATTAATGTGTAAGTAGCATTTATTTTTAATATATAAGGTTGTAGAGTAGAGTAAGTGTTAAGTATCAAATGAAAATAACTAAAATTGTACTTGAGTACAGCATAGTAAGATTGCCCCACTGGAACTCAGTGAACTCACTGTTCAGACATTTCAAACACTCCAAAATGTCTATGTTGAATTAACCTTGTTTTAACCTTGATACAACATAAAAGATCTAATCTAATCTTGGTCATGATAAAATGATTGTCGGTGTGTGATGAAGCAAAAGTGCACTAATGAAGAAGTGAGATAAGAAAGTCAAACAGGGCACATGAGAACAGACAGAGTTTGGTATTTAAACAGTCGTTTCTTTTAGACGTATAGCGGCTGTAACATTGTCATCTGGTAACATTTAAGCACTGCATTTCTGGACACAATTCATCCCCCACATGTAACAGCCAGCATCCGAGCCTGTGGATAGGGGAGTGTTTCAGTGCCTGGGAAAAATACTCAAACCATTATTAGACAACGACAGAGGCTGTCAATCAGGGTGGGGGTGGACGCAATCACACGCACACAACCACGAGTGGGGGGGCAGTGACCTAGGGGTTTTAGGTCAACTCATTTACTCTCCGCATCCGTTCCTCATTTTAATAAGTTGTCCCTCTGTAAGCTGCATAAAGAGATCACAGCCTGCGCCTTCATCCCTGCCCTCTTTCTTTCTCAAAGCCATTAGCTCACCTGTCACAGCCACTCCATATCCCCTCTCATCTCCTCCTCCTCTCTATATCTCTCTATTCTCTGCCCCGTGCTCTGGGACGTTGCCACGCTGACCTGACACCTCTCTCCTGAGCTTTCGGACACCAGCCTGCCCGTGGAGAGGTCAGAAGGATCGGGTAAAATTGGCAAGGAGAAGCATGAAAGAGATTTGACCTCAATCAAACGGCCGATCACATCCACTTTGTGCTCTCACCCACTCAGATAATGACAGCAAACAGCTCAGACCAACAGGCTTTCTCACCTTCACAACCTCCAGATAAAGAGTGTTGGAGGTGCAACTGACTCTAATTATGGGGATTTTCATGGTAAATCTCCTAAAGCATTTCAACTGCTTGTCTATAGGGTTAGAAATTTGACTGAAATTCTTCCTGGATCAAGTCAGGGAACATCAAACTATAAGATATTTTATTTTGTAGTTTGTGAAATATTGACAGATTTACACTTAGTACATTTACTGCAGACTACTGGGTGACACCAAAAGGCTTTGTTTATTTTGTGCTTTATACCACGATGTGAGAAAGAAGTTATTTAACAAAATATAGATGTTAAAATTTAAGTGCTTTACAAGGCAGTGGAGCAAACAGGTTAAGTTCCAGAAACATAAAATTAAACAATAAATTAAAATAAACGAGTAAGAGTAAGAGGGAAGACCCAGGACTATGTCTCTCGGCTGGCCTGGGAATGCCTTGGGGTCCCCCTGGGAGAGCTGGACAAAGTGGCTGGGGAGAGGGAAGTCTGGGTCTCCCTGCTGAAGCTGCTGGCCCTGCGGCCCGCCCTCGGATAAGCGGGAAAAAGACAGACGGACGAGATCGATCAATAAAGTGAGAAGATACACTTTTTCTCTCAAGAACAAATCACAGTGTCGCAATCATTTCATGAGAAGAGGCAAAAATATTTTGTTCCAACCATATGGGCAACAAAACTAGACAAGTGATTTTGTTTTGGCTTCTTTCAGCTTCCCTCTTCTGTGTGCAACAGTCCTTCAGCTTCAGGTGCACTAGGTGCCTACCTGTTGTCAGAGGCATCCTCACAGCCCCCTTCCCTCACAGCCCCCGGGTGTTCAAACCGTTTCTACACTTTCTGTGTACTGTGTACAGTGACATAAAAATAAAGCAGCCAAACCTGAAATAGATTTTGCAGGACACTTCACAGGTAGCTTTCTTCACACTGAGATGAATTTATCTTCTTCCATTTTGCATGTCACCACTGGTTTCCATTTTCCTTTCCACTGATCGCACTTCAGTATGAAAATAAACTTGCAGAGACTTGACGCTTACTTGAGAACGGCGATCCATTTTTAGATTTTTTTTTTACAGTTGCCAACATTGTGTTTGTGTCATATGGTTGTGTACTTACAAGTGCAGATTATGACACAAATGTCAAAAACTGACAAAGATGAAAGTAGGCATGATGTTCACTGTTAGAGATGAACTATATTAAAACTACTAAAATGAATGCAGTCCTGCAATAAAGGACACTCAACCTCTGGAAGTGTTGGATGATGTGAGGATGTCATTTGTGGTACGGACAGGTGCTTCTGTTATTTGCCTTTTTAAAAGAAAAAACGACATAAATATGTAAAAGTATTGCATTGACTCTTTAAAGTTAATGTGAGTTGCAGTATCTGAACTAAAACCCTGGTTTGGTGGCTAAACGTGATACATACCTGTATGAAACATAACACCCATAAAGATGTATTTTGCATATTAACGCCAGTCTGTTGCTGGGAGGTCTGAAGAGTCTGAAGACAGATCAGTGTCCAGACCAACAGTGGATGAGCTAAAGAGGTCAGTTAGCTTGTCGGTCGGTAGATTACAGCAATAAGGTGTTTAGAGGGGAAAGATGGCGAGGGGAGTGGCCTTGTCCTAATCCAGTTAAAGCATTTGAATTGTCTTCACTGAGCTGATTAGGTTAATTTCCTGTCGTCCTAAGCATCTTAGTTGACCTATAGGCAAAGTCTGGCCAATAGTTGAGGGCACAATCAGGGAGCAACAGATTGGGCACAGATTTCCAAGAGATTGAAGATGGTGACTAGGAACATGATCAAATGTGTTGTGGCTGCAGAGAGCGTTAGTTTAAAGCCCTGTCTGAAAATGTCCGGCTTTTTGGATGGTTAGAAGACAGTTCATCTTTCAAATGGGCTGTCCGTTGACAGCATATTGACGAGCTGTCAATGGTAATAACTTTACACTGAAGCAAACATTTAGCTAAATAGTTTTTTAAGTATTGCTTACTGAGACACATCGGCTCCTTCAAAATCACAGAGCCTCCTGTGTTTTGTTTAAAATCAAGTCGAGATATAGAGATACCTTATGTCATGATAAATGTGCTGAAAAGCATGACAGCCATGGGTTTCAGTGTTTTGTTTATGACATTCCACTATGACAGGAACACAAAGCATAAAAGCAATCATAACCATCATGGCGCTCCATACAAATCAAGGAAAATTTGTATAAATTACACATGAGTGACCTCAAATATTTTGCTTGGTGTTCTCGAGGCATAGCCATAAAAAAACATTTGAATATTCCACACTTTATGTGATACTTAGGAACAATAGCATCACAGCTGACAGAGGTCAGTATTTGCAACTGTCTGAGTCTTTCTATGACAATAGACAGCAAACAAGGATGTGCCGCCTGTGATTTATTACTTACAGTGCTGTAAGTCAAGAACACTGGTAAAAATGAAAACTGCTCTATTTTTGTAATAACAATGGGCTGAATGACTATGGGTGATGTGAAAGGTGAAGTAACAAACCCACACCAACTGTGTAGTTCCCTTCAGCTTGTTTTAGCTTCTTTCAGCTCATTGTTCAGGTTTTACATCCCAAAGCTGAATTGTTTTTTGAATTGTCTTTCTCATCTTTCTCAGCTCAGCTATATCTCTGACTGCACTTCCTGCCCAGCACCAGACAGACACAGTTTGACACTAACTAGTGAACATAGCAGCTAAAGAGACGGGTACGTGTGAGGATGTCACATTGAGCTGTGGGAAAAAATGATCAACACTTTCCTGGCCAAGCAACTAATCAATTCATAAATCATAGTTGCAGCCCTACCTATTGATAACTAATATCTGGCTGCAATGTTGTGGGTCATTAATCCAGTTGCATGGGGGAAGACTGAAGGAGCTTGATGACTGACTGATCATTTATTAAGGTATTGCAAATATTCACGCTCAGGAAAGGTATCAACCAAAAGAACAATTATCAGACTTATATATAAAAGTTTTGTTTTGTTTTTTTGTTGTTTTTTTTAACACAAAATGAATGTATAAAAACTTCCATCACCAAAGAGAGCCAAGAACCAAGGAGCCGGTAAGTTATGTCAAGGTTAGGTTAGCATACAGGCAAGTGGGAAAAAGCAAGGCAGGCGTTGTTCAAAAATTCAAAAAGTTCAAAAATGTGTCTCCAGGAAGCTTACTAATTAACATGTTGTATCAAATTTCCTCTATACATAACCAGACATGGAAAAACTAACTATAACGTGCTTTAAATTGGTGTTTGTAATATATGTTCGGTGAACAGTTTTTGTACGATTTAAATAAATGAGATACAACATGTTATTTAGTGAGCTTCAGAGCTGCTGTAGACGTGTGTTTTAACTTTGGACAGAGCCAGGCTCTTTCTCACTGCGTCCAGCCTTAATGCTAAGCTCTGCTAATTGTCCCTTGGCTCTGGCTCTAGCTCTAGCACGTAATTATGGAAGTGATGTCAATCTTCTCATTTAACCCTGAGCAAAAAAAAAGTGTTTAAAAAAACGAAGAACAATTCTTTGTGAGAGATATCTTCATCTGGTTAAAAAAAAAAAAAAAAACAAGGACAAAACTTAAACAGCATAAGTGGTATTTCCATAAAGTGGAAAAGAAGAGGAATATAATTACTATCAGAGTTGAAGTGGTTGAGCGAAGGCTGTGGAAAGCCAAGGCTTCTTCTCCCACTCAGTTGCATTCAGTAATGTACTTTATCTTTGCAGGGGACACATGGGAAAAAAATCTCTGCGGCTGTTACAGTAAACAGTCCTATTGACTCCTCTGCAAACAATGGGTTGATAGCTTGTTCGCAGCGAACACAAGATAGCTGATTTAAATGACAACAAAGCAACACCAAATGGGAAGTTTCCCACCATCTCCAGCAGGTCCCGGTCGGGGAGGAGTGCAAATATTGATTGGACACCGTGTGTTGCTCTGGAGTCACCCCAGCAGATGTTTTTCTTTGGCAGGTTCCACTGCCCTGTGTATTTTAAATTGCTCCGTCATTCGCTCGAGGTCAAAGGCCCGAGGATGGAGAGAGTGTTGTGAGAAGTGAGAGAGAGGAGGGTGGAAGGGGGAGAGGCGATGATTTTTCCTCTGGCCTCTGGGCCAAAGGGCAGTGGGGCTAATGAGGAAGGAGCAGGGAGTCATGTGCTCTTGCGGGTTCACCCAGCGTTACTCCTCAGAGTTAAAGTTTAACCCTAGTTTTGAAATTCCTCTGCACTAACCAGTGCAGTTAACACACTTGTATACTGCCACCAGAGAATTACCGTAATAGTTTCAAACTAGGGTCACACACATGAAGGTACAACTCCCCCCCCACATGACTGTGGTACTTTACTCAGTTATCCAGTTATCCTGGTTGTATTTTTTTTAACAGGAAGATGTGAATCATTGCAGCAGGTTCATTCGAGCAGGGTAGAATTATTGCTGAACAGCTGATTAGCATCTCATAAAGCCTACAGGGCTTCAGCTGGTTAAACCTGTATGGACATATTAAAAGACTATGCTTTGTGTGTGTGCGTGTGTGTGTGTGTGATCTTATTTTCTATCTTATTCTGAAGGGTTTCCATGTCTTCAGAAGCCATTACACGACTTCAGCTCTTTCACAAGGGCGTAGCACAACTTTCATCCATGGATGTTATTTCCAGTATATTTGTGGGCCCTCCTCACGTGAGGTCCCCGTGTACTCAGTCCCTCTTTCTCCCCCCTGTAGTCACCTCTGCTCCTTCAACTTTAACTTCATTGTCTCCGAGGGGAAATTTGTCTTTCAGCCAGAAGAAACGGAGACATTAACACAAACCTAAAAAAAACAAAACATAAAACATAGAACAAAAATAAACATATGCAAAACCACCCACACACCCATAACTCACATCAAACTACGTCCATTAGTGCAAAGCTGGAGTACATCTAGCCATTATCAGTAGTTACAAAAGATCATCACCTCAATGCCACACGGAAGTGTGATCATCAGCTGATAGTTCAACAGTTTGATGATAAAAATTTCATAGTAAGCCCTTGATACTGTCAGTGCCAGTACACCGAAGAACAGATACATCAAGTTGACACTTTGGGAAATATTCCAGTGACAGCTAGATTATGTTTATTTGATGCAAATGTGCAGCGGTGCTTTGAATAACGAGCGCAAGTGTCATGTACTGTGGTGCCAGTTAATCACTGGAGCACAGAACAGAATATATTTTTTAAATTTTAAGTAAAGTGAAGGACAGATTTGAAGGGAATGTTTGGGTTATAATGTCAGAGTGTGTGTGTGCGTGTGTGTGTGTGTGTGTGTGTGTGTGTGTGTGTGTTGTGTTCAGGTGACTGTAGTGAAGGTTTCACTTTGATGGCTCTGGACTCCTGACTGTGTTGAGAATGCACAGACTCCACCACAGTCGACTTCATGCTGAGAGCAGCTGCATTCCTGACCTGCAGTTCAAAGAGCAAAGAACACACACACACACACACACACACACACACACACATAAACACACTCACTAACTCCCAGAGATATGTACCTGTGCACAAGGGCACGTGCACACTCTGCTTCGTACAAAGCACACACACACACGTATTTCAACGCACAGAGACTTCTACAACACATATGCACACGCTGGTCTTTCCTCACGCACACACACAAACACATTTGCAATCATGGACATTCCTGTTTTCACCTCACACACCAACGCTGCTGCAGGCGACAAAAACATGTGAAGGTCAATGGTGCAAACACCTTCATTCACACTGCACTTATCACTGTGCTCAGCTTTATTATGACAAACTGATAATACCCTACTATTTTGCTAATAGAGATTGTTATTAGTTTAACCCTGTTCATTTATTCCACGTGTCAGAGCGCATTAAGAGTGTCATGTTTTGTTTTTGAGTTTTTGCTTATAGGATTCATAGATTAAACTGAATTGAAATGAAGATTAAATCCATTTATACTATTAAATGAAGGCCAAACTCTGGACATATTCATTGAAAATCAGTGTTCCACAAAGAGCAGCATTTTCAATCAGCAAGATCAAGAAATGATCAGTTTTAAAATGTTTGAACTTCCTCTCCAAAATGTGATTGCCACACGTGGCAGACTCAAATTTACTTTGGGTCACAAGTTTTCAGGCTGTGATCAGTTAACGCATGACAAATGCAATTGTATTTTGCCACATGTTGATAAATGTTAATAAATATTGGTTTAAATTTTTTTTAAATTTCATTTAATAGGTTTGTAGCCACTGACAGTGATGTTTACATTTAACAAAATTATTTTCTTTGGTTAAGTGTTGCTTTATTTTGGACATTATTTTATTCATTTATTTTTGTATTTTTTCTTATTCACTAAAATGTGACAAAATGTGAGAGCGTTTAAGAAACAACAGATGACAGACTGATGTCAAAGTTGTACTCCTTTAACTCAGTCTTTACACATTCAAGTCTTACAGGTTGCCATTTTGTGAGCAAATATCAAACACACACATGGTCCAGCCCTTGCTAATGCACATACAGAGAGGCTTAAAGGAAAGCACTAATTCAACGTACAGCAGCTTAGCTTGGCCCCTGATAACCTCTTAACCAAACAAAAGGCCTATCCATGCACAATGAGTCTCGGTGTGACGGATGTGGGTTAAAGTTACCTTATGCTCACATTTTAAAAGGCTGCATTAACCTCACTGACTAAAATTGCAGAGGAGAAATCTTTCCTGTTCCTGCCAGCATTTTTTTTTTTTTTTAACAACTCTGACCTCTTTGTTCCTTTGACATTTATACATCTTCTGAGGGGGAAAAAATCTCTTTGAAGATCACAGAGGCAAAATGTTTTGTCATTCCGGGGAAATTCCTGTAAAACCATGTGATGAGCAAACACTTTTTGGTACATAGAGGTTCTTTTAACCAGGCATGCAGCAGTGAATACCTCCTCTGTGGGTTTTTTTCCCCTTGCGTTTGGAGGCTGTTATTGGAAACCTTGGTTGCAGCCTCTGATTGTTTATTTTGTCCTCCCTTTTTTTTTTCGTGGAGACCTTCACATGACAATGCTGTTGGTATGACAGACAAAGCAGGCCAGAAATTCCACAGAAGCAGTGCCAACTGCCAAGACGATGGATGAGTTACACAGCAAATTACAGTTAGGTTTGTAAAACTGAAGCGTGTAACAATGCTTTTGTTTGTGCCACGAATAATTTACAGTCCAACTTAAAGGAGGAGTAAGTTTTATCAGCATGATGAGTAAAACTATACTAACTGATAACATAGTTAGCGTTTAGGCAACTCAAAGCACTTTTTTTCGGCTCCGGGAAAGATTCAACAGTGACTTGAAGTACGACAAAGGTCGTGTTAAGTCAAAGTCCTGCACTTTGTACATCTATCGTCCAACCCAAACACCTCCAAGCACCTCCCTACAGAGCCTTAGAAAGATATCACCTCCATCACAGAAGAAAAGTTGCCAGGAACACAAACCAAGCAATTATGTTAAAATGTAAATAAGAAAACAAATTAGTAGTATGTAAGCGCAGTGAGTAAGTGTAACAGTGACAATTTCAGTAGGAACCTCTCCCGGAAGACATTCATGGTTCTGCACTTAGTTGTTAACACAAAAAGTGACAGAAATAGTTGTGTAACAAATGAAAAATGAGAGAGAAGTTAAAATCCTGCTTACTCTCTCAGTACGGCATGAAGCGGGATATCAGACCAATTCAGACAGCAGAAAGGTGTGATCGGTCTGAAGGTATTCGGCCATGAAGAGGCATACTGGCCTTAACTTCTAGGGCTGGAAAACAGTTGTATGTCTTTTGTGGCTCTGGAAGAGTTTGAAGAAATAACCCTGATGATGCCTTGGCTTTGGTTTGAGACTTTATATTTTTACCGGAAAGCCTGTGTTGCATTAACTGTTGGCATGGTTAAGGTCGGGGAAAGATTGTGCTTATGGCAAAGAAAATATGGTTTAGGCACAACTAGCCAACTAAAACACTTGGTTATGGTTAGCGAAAGAACACAGTTGTTGATTGCCAGTCTGTGGTACAAGATGAACTCTGGCCTGTTGGGCGCTCTACATGCCCACCCACCTACACACCATGACCTCCATAACCTTACTGCATATAGGGCACATTGAGTGGGCATGGGACATAAATGGTGAGATGCAGTTTTGCCCAGCAGGGAGACTAGGCTGGTTTTAAGAAATGAAACTAAAAGTAAGAATATCTCAACTTTCCTTCATCGATTGAAATTTCTTTCTTGCAGGTCCAACATAACTAAAATTATGCACACACAACTTTTTAAAAATATGGACACCATACCAGTACCATCCAGGATTCAGCCGTTCATCCTTCATGCAGACCTGTGAGTGTGTGCAGCAGGTGTGAAAAGGAGCTGCTGCCGTATCATATAACCTTCTGACAAGTTGCTCAACAACAACAGGCCCTCCCTGTTATTGTTGGGTCAACAAAGTTGGAGGAACTCTTTGGGATTAGAGTGAAGTGGAGAACAAGAGTGCGAGTGCCATGCGCTCGCCGTGTGTCCACCCGAGGACTCCTCTTTGTCTTGCGGCAGCGTTGGGGTTAACTCCCTCTTTGCTCCCAGGCTGGCCTGGGGTCAGGGGGGAAACAGGCAGCCAGTCAGGCAGCCAGGCATTCTTTCTATATGTGTGTGTTTGTGTGTGTGTGTGTGTGTGTGTGGCTGCAGCCCACTCTGTGCTCTTTGACTCCGCTGGCCTTATAAGGCATCCAGTGCCATGGCAACGGCAGGGCTTGAATAGCAGTGTCAAATCCCTCAGCACACAGACACACGCTCACTCTCCCTAAAGGAGGGAGCGAGGCAGAGACACAGAGAGGGGATTGAGAGATTGAGAGGAGCTGGAGAGGAGGCTATCTCTGGGCTGCTCTCCACTGCGACGTCTGGCTTTCACTACGAGGTCCATGACCATGTTTTTCCTGGGCTTGTTTGCCTAATTTATTCCTGCCGGGGCCAACAGAAAGAAAGACAGAAAGAAAGGCGGAAAAAGAAAAAAGGACGGGCAGAATAGTAGAGAGAGTGCAACAGTACACCCTGACTCGCTGACAGGGAATGCGGAGAGGTTCTGGCCTCTGGTTGTTACTGCTGGATGGACAAGCACTGACAAAACAAGAGGAGGAAGAGAGAGGCAACACTTTGTGGAGCTTTGAGAAAGGAGGCGCGACTGCGACTAAGGAGATTTCTCAACTCTTCTTTTGTTTTGGCTTGTTGTTTTCTCTTTGACATTTGAGCCTCTGACACCACAGACTCTGAAGAGTTGGAGGAGCCACAAGAAAACATCATTTCGCCACAGACACAGAAGAGGAGGACTTATTTGATGAACTTTGTTGCTACAGAGACCACAGAGACATTATTCTAGGTTTGAAAGGAGTGTATTATCTTTCTCGCCACTTCTTATTTTAATATCAAGTGTGGAATCAGCTGCATCTTTTCGGCTATTTATACAACGCAGAGGTGTTCCTAAACCAAAATACTTATTGTATAAAAGCTGAAGTGGCATTGTGGTCATTTCCTCTCAGAATACCAAAGAAAGAAAGCAATTTCCAAACTTCCCATAAGTTTTTTTTTTCCCTCTCTTTTGGGACTTATGACTGAACATTTCCAGAGCAAAGTCTTATTTTCCCTCTTCATCACTATCACCTCTGCGTCTGTAACAGCCCTGACAAGTCAAGAGTGAGTCTGGACTAGAACTGCCTCAGATCAGCAGATAACACCTCTGCATGGCAGGAACTGGTTGGACTAGTTTATAAGTTGGAGCAGAGGGCAGAGCAGTTTAACCCTGCTCGAAGGAGAGCTGTGTTTTATTTTCCTCCCGCCTGCCTGTCCTTCTGGGAGAAAGTCGTGCGCTGAGAGAGGGGCAGAGCTTCTGTTTCACTTGGAGAGCGACTCTGTTTTGTCCCTCGTCACCATGCTTAGGGATAGGTGAGGTGTGTGTTTTTTTTTTCTCTTCTTCCAAGGGGGGAGACGTAGAGAAAGTGAGAGGGAGGGAGAAAGAGAGAAGTAGTCAAAGTATAATTTATTGTTTCCTGTGAAAGGAGCAAGGCTGCACCCTTTTCTCCTGCCTGAACTCTGAACCATTCAATGTGTGTCTGAAGTTTTCTCAGACCACGGGAGCCATTGATCGGAGGTCAGGGCAGCGAACGCAGGGGTGAAAGACAAGAACAGAGAGAGCAGAGGGATTAAAGAAGCGAGAGAGAAAACAGCACTGGGAAGGACCTCCAGGTCATTACAACCAGACGGCAAAGGGGAGAAAGGTCAACACAAGGGAGACCGGGACAACTTTTTATCCCACTTTTAGATCTTCTTGGACAAAGCCTGCCTTTAACACAAATCTGGAACCACTGTTTTCTTGCCTGGAATCAGTTTTTTAAGACTTTGAGAGTAGTTGGTAGCTGGGGGACAGGGCGGGTCTGTGTATGATCAACTCACAGGGCTGCGTGTCTCAGAGAATATGGCCATGGTGAGCGGGGGATGGGGCAACCCCAACGGGGACACTAATGGACTCGGAGAGAAGGCTTACCTGAGGAGGGAGGAAGAGGACGGTTCACCTCAGGCCGGAAGCAGCGATGTGGACGTCGGGGATGAGGACAAGACCTGCGTGGTGGACTGCGTGGTGTGCGGGGACAAGTCTAGCGGAAAGCATTACGGCGTGTTCACCTGCGAGGGCTGCAAGAGCTTCTTCAAGAGGAGCATCAGACGAAACCTCAACTACTCCTGCAGGTAAGGGGCTGATGGGAGGTTCAGACTGATGTCTTATTTTGCTTCTAGTTGGAACATTAGATGACGAGAACACAAAGTTTATGGACTTTGCTCACATTGTCTTTTTGGTAACGCTGTACTATAAATTTGACATGTAATACACGGTTCATAGGTAGTTGTAAGTATCTAGGGTTTGTGTATATATAACAGATAGCAAATGACAAAATTGAAAAATACATTTGTAGTAACAAATGAAGTTGACTAAAAAGGTCTAAAGTAGATTTTCTTTTTTCATATAAACCATTATATGTCTGTTCACTTTCATGAAAGAGAGTACAGATTGGTCCATTCCTCACTCCAGAATGATATGTTCCAACCTTGGATGTGTCTCACAAACAGCCCTAGAAAGAAAAAAAAGAAAGAAATGAAAGCCCTGAAGGTCAGTCATGTGAGGATGGATTGCCTCAGAAGGTCAACATTCCCATTATTCTTCACCACAGGAACACAATGTTGCAACTCAATTCTCTGCTCTCACTAAGACTACTCTCAGCCTCAGAATATAGTTATTTCATCCATGTAATAATGTGCAGCTCTGAATGGATGGTGTCTTTTTAGTGAGTTTTCCGTGTCCGCGGCTGAAAAGGGCTCTCTGTGAAACATTGGCAGACCTCATCCCGCTGTAAAAAGCAACACAAGGGCGTGTAGGGCCGATGATTTACAAAGGTCACAGCCTTGATAGCTTTTCAGCCACGCCAGCTCACACAGTTGACTCATCACAGGGGTCAGTGTGAGAGAGGAAGGGAGGAGGAGTGGTGGGGTGGGGGGTGCAAATATGCAAATGACAAATTCACTTCCTTCTCACTTGTATTTTGTTTCCTATGTGCAGATCAAATCGAGAATGCCAAATCGACCAGCATCACCGCAACCAGTGCCAATACTGCCGTCTGAAGAAATGTTTCCGTGTTGGAATGCGCAAAGAAGGTATCAAAGCTCTGTCCTCCATGTGCACACCATGTTAAAGGTTTAGATTAAATTACTATGTGTAATAATGGGGGTCACTCAAGCCTACAGAGAATTATCACCCGACTGTGGTTTTCCTCAGCTCTATTTTAGCGTCTTTCGGCTCAATGTTTTGGTTTTATGACCCATAACTTTACTGTTTTACCGTCGCTAATGTTGCTCTGTAACTTCTGGATGTGTAAATAAGTGACTGCTTGCCAGCAGATTTGCCTGAAACTTCAAAGGTTTATGTTTGTGTATTATATGAAGTATTACGTTTATATAGCTGCCCCCTCCCTCCCCCCTCAAAAAAAAAAATCAATGAAGGCAGGTCCACTGTGTGATGCAGTGACATCTAGCTGTGTGTATGCTGATAGCAACACATATCCCGCTCCTTCGTAGCATAAAGGAGAAACTATGGTGTCTGTAAAATGGGCAAAGAATGCAAAAGGTCCAATCTAGGACCAGCGTTTTGTACATTTTGGGCCACTATAGAAACAAGCCAGTTCAACATAGATAGATATTCACAGGTAACAAAAACATAATGCTTCTTATTTTCAGGAAATTATACACTAATGAAAACATAGTTAAACATATTGCATTACGTTTCTGAGATAGATCCTTGATTCTTACATACTGGACCTTTAAGTAAAAATAGAAGGTAAAAACAGTGTAAACATACTGCTTAAAAGTGAAATGTATTACATTAATAAATGTACTTAAAGAATGTACAGAACTATCATCATAAGAATACATAATAATATAAAAGTTAAAGCACTTGCTTTGTAGAATGGCCACACTCATGGATGTAATGGGACAGTAAAAATTTAACAGTTGGCATTTTATTTAAGTACAGTACTAAGTAAATGGACTTAGTCTAAACCGGTCATATTGTTTCCTTTACATACCAACAAATGCCCTGATTCATGTACAAACACCCTTAAGCTAAGCAAAACACAAGCACGAATCCCCTGAAACACACCTCTAAATTTGTATATAATTATCAGAAATGGGTCATTCGCAGAGAAAGCGCTTACTTCAACAGAAACAGCCACTGACATTTGCCAGTGATCCAAGCACAATATTTATACTGTCAACCGAAGCATGTTTTCACCCCGGTGCTCTACTCCCTGCAGCTGTTGTGCTTCAGGGCGGAGGGGGCAACTAGAGGCAAACACATTTGATTTGCATAATGTAAAAAAAAACAACTAAAAAAAAAAGCAGGTTGACAAGTACACTCTGCTCCATCTTAGCTCATTCAAAACACATGAAATGCCTATAAACCTTTTATATCGATTTAATCACAGTTATGATTTGCCTAATTTATGCAAGGCTGATTAGCAGTAAGAAGAGATGATTCCCCTTTTGCCTGCTGTAATTATTTTCATTAATCACATCACAAACTATTTCAAACCCATTTGTAATTGTATTCTAGTCACCTATAACCTAACCGTACTCGTATTTCAGTCTGTGTCAGTGGATAGCACGAGCTGTCCCATACATAATGTGCACTGAGGTGACAGTATGCCAGAGGTTATATTGGGCCTGGTTATTAATGAACCATGCTGACTGTGGCCGTGACGCAGGTTGCACTGTTTCCACATTACCTGGAAAAGTCTTTCTGACCTTTAACCCAGACACGAAGGCACACACACTTTAAGTGAGATTTTGGCATTGGAATTTTGACTTGTGTATTCACTGTGTTCAAAACAGATAGCATTGTTCATTAAAAGTTTGGTACAGCTGTGCAGTTGTGCATTAACCTGAGACAGAGTGCTCACATTAGAATAGTAAAGCAGTCTCAGTGTTGGAACGCTGTGAGTGACTCATAATTAGATTGTTAAAGCAACACTATTTCACACTGCTATGAGGTACAAAACTCACAAGTCCACTCAGGGATTCATTTAAATAGTGATCTTATATCGTCGCTGTCCAAAGGAAGCTATGTACCTTCAAATTTGATGCTTTTTCTTTTTTTCTTTTATGGGCTAGGAAAGAAAACGTTCCTACCAAATCAATATAATGATTAAAAGCAATTTATTTGGAAAGCTGAAAACAAGGTTGCTGGTTCTTTCAGGGAAGCACCAGATTTTCTAAGAGCGACAGTATGTTCTTTTTGAGTTTGAATGAAGCTGATGATGAAAAAACCTTTCAGTCGTGTTACTTTAGGAATGTAAATCTATTTTCCACAACCTTCAAATCACTATTCAAGCTAAAAAAAATAAATAAAAAAAAAAACAGTCATTTGTGTGTGATTGAATGAAGAAGCATAGAAAACCTCAAAACAATCCACTACATGCGATATTTATTTAAATAAATGTTGAGTCCTCTTTGTGATAGACTAGCAATACTACAGAGTGTAAGAAACATCATTACAACCAGGTTAATTGCCAAGTAATTGCCAAGGATTCATTCAAGGTTACATAAAATGAAAGAGCCGTGCAGTTGTGGGCAGGCATGTGAAAAATGTTGACCAGTGAGATGTAGATCATTTTTAGTTTTTTCATTCCGTCTCTCCTCCCTCCCTCTCCTTTCTGCAGCAGTCCAGCGGGGCCGAATCCCTCCATCCCACCCAGGTATCAGCCCAAACTCCCTGGCAGGTGGGGTTGGAGGTCCAGTGCCAGGTCACATTGGGGCGGACTACTTCAACGGGCAGCCGGTATCAGAGCTCATCTCCCAGCTCCTCCGGGCTGAGCCGTACCCAAACAGCCGCTACGGGACCCCGTACAGTCAGGCACAGATGCAGGCATCTGCGAGTGGAGCCTCCGTCATGGGCATCGACAGCATCTGTGAGCTGGCTGCCCGGCTCCTCTTCAGCACCATCGAGTGGGCCAGAAACATCCCATACTTCCCAGAACTGCCAGTCTCAGAGCAGGTCAGTCTCATTCCAATTCGAACAGAGCATGGCAAATCTCACAAGTAGTATAACTGACTTTTTCAATTTTTCAATCGACCCTACAGGTGGCGCTGCTAAGGCTGAGCTGGAGCGAGCTGTTCATCCTGAACGCGGCCCAGTCTGCTTTGCCTATACATATGGCTCCTCTGCTGGCAGCTGCTGGTTTTCACTCATCGCCCATGTCTGCTGAGCGCGTGGTGTCCTTCATGGACCAGGTCAGGGTTTTCCAGGACCAGGTGGACAAGCTCAACAGGTTGCAGGTGGACACAGCCGAGTACAGCTGCCTCAAAGCCATCGCACTCTTTTCACCCGGTAAGTTCGTTAGATTTCTTTTTAGGTTACTTGAGTGAGCATAGTTGCTGTAACCGGATGACGACTGTAACTTGATCCCAAGTGTCTCCTCTAGAAAACTAAAACAAAACTGTCTGTGTGAGGTATTTGACAGGGTTCAAGTGTCAGAGCCATAAGACTTTGAATCTCTAGCAGCTGCAGGGTTCCTTTGATTTCATTCAAACAATTGATTGATTGATTCCTCTTCCATGCCCATTAAATATGAAGTTATAGCCAGTTAGCTTAGCATAAAGAGTGGAAATACGGGTAAATAGCTAGCTTGGCTCTGAGATATTCTCTGTTTCTTTACCTTACAGATGCATGTGGTCTGACAGACCCAGCCCATGTGGAGTCCCTGCAGGAGAAAGCCCAGGTCGCCCTAACGGAGTACGAGAGGTTACAGTACCCCAACCAGCCTCAGCGTTTCGGCCGCTTACTGCTGCGCCTGCCGGCTCTGCGCGCCGTGCCAGCCAACCTTATCTCCCAGCTCTTCTTCATGCGGCTGGTGGGCAAGACACCCATCGAGACACTGATCCGAGACATGCAGCTATCGGGGAGCTCCATCAGCTGGCCCTATGCACCAGGGCAGTGAACCCTGCTGACTCTAGAGTGACACAGGCTGAGATCAAATTGGGAATTAGAGCTCACAAAGATGACATACAAGTACAGATTGAATGTTATGGAGACAAATGGGATCTCGTTTAGATGTTTAGGGCCCTGTTTGTTTCAGCTTTTCCCACAATAGCTCTGTAAAGTTTGGTTGAAGTCACACCAACACTGCTTTCTGGGAAACACAAATGTGTATTTGTCTTTATATATATATATATATATATATATATATATATATATATATATGTTTGCAGCACTTGTCAGTTTTGCTCTCTGACCTCAGTCTGATCTCTCGCTGTGTCATTCTGGACAAAAAAAAACAGGGCTTTAATTCAACTGCAGACTCTAACACGAGGCCATGTGCCTGTACTACCTCCTCCCATATCGCCCCTAATGTGACTCAGTTTGTACCCAGGCTTTGTGTGTTTTCCCTTGTGTTTTTTTTTTTTTTAAGTTAAAATGAAGCCATAGCAGTGCCACTTTTACAGGCCGAGCGGGTCTAAGGTGGCAGCTTCGAAGCTTTATATTGGACATTTTGTGCAGATCATACCTAACTTGTCTCATGTTTGATATGTACGATGGAATATCAGACTTTGTTACCAAATGTATTTGTGAAGACTGCAAAATGTCACCTTGTACAACATTAAAATAAAAAAGATGCATGGACATTGTATTGTATACTGTACTATATGAAGTACTGTATATATAACACAAGACATTTCATATTTTAAAAGAAATAGTTCATCATTTGAGGGATGCGGTTATTCGCTTTCTTGCTGATTTAGACTAGAGCATTGATTCCATTTACACACAGTGTGCAGTAAATACGAAACAAAGCCAGAAGCCAGTTAGCTTAGTTTAGCATGGAGGTAGGAAGACTGGGAACAGGGGGGAAACAGCTAGCCTGTCTCTGTCCAATCGTAACTCTCTACTGGTTTCACATGAGCTGCTGGTTCCAGCTTCACATTTATCGTACTCTGTGTGCAAGAAAATGATTAACTGCATTCCTCAAATTCTTGAGCTAACCCTTTCATATCATATACAATACAATAATGTTCTTGCAGTAGTGATTGACAGGAAATGGAGGTGAATGTACGTGAATATACCCTGGCTCCTCAGACAGTCACAACCCTGTCTAACATTTTTACCTCAGCTTTTATACACCATGGCGTTGTTTGTCCATGTGCTAACGATAAATATAAAGGGATCAAGGTATCTTTATCACAGAAAACATAAACAGTAATATTTCCCTATTGACCCATCTGTGCACCAGACTTTGGCCAAAAAAATGTTTGTTTATGCTTGATGTAAGAGGACACTGAAAGTTTAAGCTTTTCTGTTTAATCTCTACAAACTGGAGAGTGTTTCCTTTGCTTTTATAAAGGTAGAGGTAGTTCATTTTGATATCTTGTTTTTTTCTTTCAAATGTGTGGCCCATTTTAAAAGCAGCGTGTTAAAGCACAGCCCAATGGACAGAGGTCACTTTCAGATAATTATTCTGCTTATGTAAGGTACTCCAAGTGTTGTAAGTGTCGTAAAGGTTATGGTGTGTGTTGGTGCTGAGATAATGGGTACTAAGAAGTCACATTCTTGTGTTATTGCCTTTAACGGCAGCTCAGTGTGACAAATGTGTTTCTTGCCAAATGAACTGACTGAAAGAAAGGGGGTAAACATGGAGTTTTTGTAATACCTGTTTGTTGTATCATAAAAAAAAGGCAACCATGGCCACGATGCCTGATGCTGTCAAACCACTTCACCAACAGCCCATCATGCTGTCCTTGAATCACTTTGTGTTATTTGTTGGAATATAAATATATAGTGATTTGACTGTGTAGCTTTACGTTTAAAAGAAGCATGTTTCTAAGATCATGCCAAACTTAAAAATGATGCAAAAGAAGTTCATACGGTTATTTTTGCATTACTATAAATAAAAGTATGCACATTCCTCCTGTGGATGACTTGAGTATGTGAGACATTAACAGACATTTCTAAGTTGAGTTGCCTTATTCATTCTTTGTGATATTTTACAGACTAAATTGATTGACCAGTTAATCTAAAAAATAAACAACAGATCAACTAACTATGAAAACACACGTTAGTTACAGGCAGACTTTTGAAGATTTCGTTCATACTGTCTTTCCAAATTGTCATCTGTTACATCATGTGTGTGCTTGTCCTCCAAACACTGACACTTTAAACTTGGCAGTAGTAGAGCCTGTGTTTGGATTTATGTAATCAGGTCTTCAGAAAATGACGAAGTAACCATGGAAATGGCACAGATATGAATCTAGCATACTAGTGTTTAATGAGGTGATTAAAGAAAATTGTGGTTGACTGTGGTGATATCACGGGTAGACTTAGAGACACAGTTATTGAGGATAGTTAAAGTTATAGCTACATTAGCATAGTCATACCTTTATAATGTAACTTACCCGAACTAAACTTCCAGAGATCCAGTCTTGGTCCGATGGTCTGCCATGTGAATGTCCAGATAAATGTTTTACACAACAGTTATATACTTTAGTTATATACTTAAGGATATAACTAAACTACTTCAGTCTCTCACATAATAATTGGTAGCCAGAGCCGGTGTTTCGGTTCATTGAGCGACTATGTTAACTGATGTTGTGTACAGTAGTTACGACAGCCGTTAAAACTGGAACAGAATACGTAGCTGTCAGACAAGACACCAACGACGCATCAGGTATATATATATATATATATATAATATATATATATATATATATATATATATATATATATATATATATATATATATATATATATATATATATATTTATATGTAAGGTTGTTAAAAATCTATATAATAAACAGAGAGGCATACAAACAGACAGCTACGTACTGTATCTTTCTATTTTCAACGGCTGCCGTAACTACAGCAACCAAAAACACATGCGGCTGACGGTCGGCAGATAACACGGTCACTCGTTAAACCGGAACACCGGACACTAGTTTATGTAGTTTATGGAAAGCCGGGCAGTTTCCGCGAGATGGGCATGATGTCATCTGGTACTACGTCATTAACAGCAAGCCTCCTCTGCGCCTCTGCACGCGCTCACCTGTTGCTGTGGAAACAGAATCGAGGCTGAAAAATATAATTATTTGGAGGACTGTATAAAAATACTGAAACACTGCTGTGTCTGTTTACACTACACAGAGAGGGACTGGATAGGGCAAACAGGCGTGGGTGCATGTCCCAACAGAACATTTCAAAACCCGTTTTTATTTGATATAAATACATTTTTTTGTCACTGTAGGTCATAAAACAAACTGAGCCGACAATACAAGTATAGTCTGTGATTGAAACCTAGCCTTGTCTCTCTCTCTGTCTGTTCTACATTTCTTTGTTCCTTTATTTTGAATTATAACCTATTTATTTAGCCCAATATTAAAAAGAACAACCTGTTTCTCTGTCAGTTGTACCAAAGAAAATAATAATAGGTTAAAGTGCAGTATAAGTGGTTATTCATATTTAGTTAGCTCTGTCCCAATTCCAAATAAAATAAATGACACAGTGTTGAAACAGCAATGGAAAGACCTCACCTCACATGTATAAATATTAACCTCAGATGGTCGGCCACCCTGAGCTGGGTTCTGCTCTAGCTTTCTGCCACTTAAAGGACATTTGTGCTTGCTCATGGTGGAGTACAGTCTAGACCTCTAGATGAGAAAAGTGTCATGAGATAACTTATGTTGGTGATTTGCACTTCTATCCTGCTGTGTGACGTTAAATTGGGTGTGACGATCAAGGTTGCACTGTGACTGATAACTTGTATAATTTCCTGTAAACAATTCAAAGTGTAAAGTGTAGAAACACGCACTGTGTACAACTTTACTGTAGCGAGGGACTGGGACAAAGCTCAGGTTAGGTCAGAGTGGTACCAAAAGAGGGCAGCAACAGCTCATGCTGAGCTAACTGTGATTGGAGTGTGATTGAACTGTGTCCTCCAACAAAGAGAAGTCCTCCTGCTCTCCCTGCTGGACGCTCACTGCAGCACACAGAGCCGCAGATACCTCCAAACGGGGAGGGTCAGCAAAACAAACTGAAAAAACAAGAAAGGGTCTCATCCTGTTAGATTTTTAGAGAATTAGAAATGTTTATTACTTACTGAATTCAATACTTTTTAAAGACATGTATACAGTTACAAAAATGGTCTTATAATAGCATCAGAGAAAATAAATTCATACAAAAATAAATGGCTCGCAAATGGTTTGTAAAATGACAACAATGTTCTTCATAAAAATACAAATGCATGACAAATTAAATGTGTGTTTTAACAATTTTATGACGTACACTAGATCGTAACACTTGCACATTAAGCGGATTAATGCAAACACGTGGAATCAGCAGAAATCATTTTCACTGGTAAAGAATCAAATGAAAAGATGAGTGTAGCTTATGTATAGTGACAGAAAACAGTTTGTTGAGGAGCGTGCATGATAGAAATACAAAAATAGGAAGTTTCTTTTTCTTATTTGCATAGCTTAAGCACATTTTGAACGGCCACTGATTAACAAAACAAGCAACTATGTGTCTTTAGTATGTACAAATAACAGATCATCACAAATGCTAAGATATCTGCAGAATCTAACAGACAGATACTGTAAATTTGTTCTTGGTGCAGGATTCATTGAAAGTATATACAATAGGACAATGGCGCACATCCGTCATTGGTCAGTTTATCCCCTTTTTGGTCTCACTGCATCTATGATAATCAGCTTAGACAAAACACCAGTACGCTGGGAAAATACACATGGTCCCGACAGAGTACAGTTAACCTCAATGACGTTTAAGTTAGTCACAAACACTGATGCAGAAGATGAGAAAAGCACAAGTCCATTTGTCACAAAGATAACGCTGTGCCAAGGCTTAAAAGAAACTGCATATTTGCTCGCTAACAAACCCGATGCGACCTGTCTCGCCCATTACTACGTTCTCTACAATACTGCTCCACCTCTTATCTGTGGAGATAAAACAAAGAAAACTGGCCAATCTGGAGAGCAAACAGAGCCACAGAAACTGAGCACGGTGTTATCACAGGTGACTGAGGGTCAGGTGACTTTCAAACAACCTCTCTCTCCAAACACGCCCTCTGATTCTCACAAGTGGCCCGAACACTGGAAACAATGAGATGGATCTGTCAGAAAAAACGGCAGTGTTTGCTGTGGAAGTAGCTACAGCCGAGGGCTCCGCTTCCATTTTCTTCCACCAAAAAAAAAATTCTTTATATGTAACTGAGCAGACTGAATGAGGGAAAACACAAGATCATCATTGTTATTAACACACTGCATGTTCCCTATGTATGTATGTCTGTATGTGAGTGTGTATCTGGTGTGTGTTGGTTCTGTACAAGTAACTTTGGTCTCAGGATGTCACAGAGTCTTCGCAGTGTGTTGGAGTGTATCGTGGCCTTCGTCTGAGTGTTTGCTGTGTGCACACAGGGCTGAGTGTCAGGCCTCAGTGGATTCATGGGTGGTTCCTGTCGTACTCCTTCACCATGCGTTTGATGTGGAACAGTTTGTGTCTCAGCCTGCGACACTGTTTCTTCTTAGACTGGTAGTCTGGTGTCTACAGAGCAGACGGAGCACAGATGAGTCATTTAACACAAGAAAGAGTCTATGCATGTGCGAAAAGAGTTATTTAACACTATACAGGCGACAATTTGCAGCCGGGTGTTACAAACAAAATCTGTAACACTGCTACAAATATGTATGATCAGATGCTTCCTCACCTGCTTCAGATCCTTCAACTGGTTATATTCTTCTGCTACAGCCTGTGGAAACACAAAAAACATTTGTTAATATCATATCCATACACAGACAAACACTCACACCTCACTACACAGGGTGTCTGTGCGTCCTATCTGTGTCCTTGCAATGTAAATTTGTATCTATTCAGTGATATAAAGAATTGCGGCAACATCCCTCATTTGTCAGGTGATAGAGGGCATATTTGACTTGTCCCTTTCCTGTCCTTGTTTTGTTGCCTCTTGCCAACTGAGGCTATCTTTATTCATGTTTGAGTTTACAGTGGAAGGGGATAATCTTGTATTCCTGGTTTGTAATTAAGGCTCATATATCTCCTAGATGTTTGCCTTTCTCATGAGGTTAGGCGATAGCTCCCGTGTATATCTGACCTGGTATTTGGCAGAGGTGTCATCCAGTGTGTCCAGCTGCCGGCTGAGTTTGTTCAAATGATCATTAATGTCGTCCATCTCAGCACACAGGCGCTTATATTCCTTCAGGTCGGCATCAAACTCTCTCTTATAGTCGTGACGCTCAGCATCAGATCTTATCGCTGGGTACGCACTGGAGCAGGGGAGAAGATAAGCATTAGCGATAAAGCAGTATCAGTCACTGGAAATACTTTCAACGTTCTTGCCCGAGAATATGACAACTTACATCACTGAGGTTTATCAGGTTTACTACTGAACCACTTCAACACTGTATACGGGTCAAGGTGGCTTCAACAGTGGTGTGTTAGACTCCCACCGGGATATTTGTTGAAGTCTGGGCAGATCGAACCTCAGCCAAATATAACTACTTTCTCATTGACTCCCATGTTTTGTACCTTTGGCCCAATTCTCTCATTGTGCCTGAGTTCAACCCATGTGAAGTGGCATGCCTCAGAGGATTAACTACTCTCCTGGACAGAGTGAAGCATATGCAGACTGTAGCCTTTTCCGAGCTTTGCTGCTTAAGCATCTGCGTATCTCCCCTTCTATTCTTTCATGTTCATATCCAAAAGAAATTTGAGCAGCGTTTCCCTGTAAATCATGTCGCTTTCTAGTCAGATTAATTTTCAGAGCGTACAGTTGTTTATTTAAACCACAGAATTCAGGTCTAATCCTGAGGGAGCGACAGTATTTAACTGTAATTTACTGTGTTCTTAGATGATGACCTTTCCATCTCTAATCCAGACAGTGTATGAGATACAACAGTACTGTGACAGAAGATTGCTTCGCACCTCTCCCACTCCTCTCCGTCCAGTTCATTCCCCGTTTCTCCTCCCGTGGTGTACTCTGTCTCGTACTGAGACTCATCCAGCTCGGGGTTGCGTCTGCGTCTCTTGCCCCTGTTGGCAGAGGGTTTGCGGCCCCCGCCAGTCCCCTCTGACGGGCTGGAGCTGGTTCCTCCACCGTGGGAGAAGGCTTCTGACGGTCTGCTGGTGGTCCTCTCTGAGTACCTGCAGGACAGCAACGAAAACAATTGTAATGACTGCCTTTTACTGGAAGCAGTAGAAAAGTTAGAGGTTAAAGATGTGACACTGTTGCTTTGCTCGTCTCACACACTCGACCTGTAACTTGTGGTAAGTTGCGGATTGCAACATCCTAACCTTAACCTTTCCTGCCTTGCCTGAAGGAGAAACTTTGGTGGCCATGAAACACGCGTAAAAGGCAAAAGGTCCTAGCTACAGCCAGCATGGAGGACCCTGTCCTGTCCCATTCTAAGGTAAACACAAAATCTATACTATATTCAGCCCCCTAAATCTTACACAAAGACCACCACGACCCAAATAATACCAGCAAGTTAAGGGATCTAATGTGAAACAGATATTTACTGATATGGCCCAGACAGACCACTAATGATTATTGTTGCTCACACTCTACAATTTGACTCTGTGTCATGTGGAGGGCCCTCGGTGACCAGGAAGCAAGTACAGCTCTTTAATAATAGGAAACCTGCTCACATTTTGGTTTGTGGAGATTTGTAGAGGAATCCAGCGGTGCAGATATTACAAGTTGTAACAGTAAAGGCTACGTTATTAACAACAGAGCGCACTGAAGGTCTTCAGGCTAACATTCTTCTGCTTATGAAAAAATGCCAGCTATGTTTACTTAGCGAGAGAGGAAATCATCAGCATAATATTCTGCACTTTGAACTGAATCAAACAACTTCAGTTGTCTATGTTTTGTCATTCTGAGCAGAGATTTGACACGAGCTGAGCTTGTTTTTCACTGGTACTGAGACGTAAATAAGAGTAAGGTAGTTGTAGTCACACACACTTGAGGATGATAATGCAAACAAAAACAGGGTGCTTGAGCACTCACGTCTAGGTCTGAAGAAAAGCATATTTGCTCCCAAACATCCGGCCTTTTCTTTTCACCGGAGATTTCAATGAACATGAAAAAAACAAGTTAATCCGACATGGGCTCAAAGGTCACACACAGAGCAATATGTTTTCACGGGCTTTAAAACAGAGCAGTGATTAGATATTACTTTTGTGAGTCACGTGTTTAGAGGTTCACTGTTTGTGTGGAATGTTACAGCACACGCACTCATATGTCGAAGACGCTTTTTTTTAATAGAAATGATCGTTTCTATTATCAGTTCTGCTCTTGGACTTTTCCAGTCCAGATACAGTAAAATAACAAGAGATTTTACAACTTCTTATTCTGCAACCTTTGTCATGGATCCCTTGTAATAAGCTGAATATGTATATAGAAAAAGTGATGACTGTTTCTATAATTATATTGCCTCTTTTTTCTGTCCCTGTGAAACATTAAAATATTTTTCATGACTCATCTCAGTGCTGTTTTAAATTTGATTGGAGGTAAATGGCTAACCCGCTCATCACTTCTAGCCACGTTTAGTCGTCTCCATCGTCAGAGGTGTGTGCTTCAATGTGAGTTAAGTATAAAAGAGCGTTGTCGAGTTCTAATTTCTTAATTTGTCTCTTCCTCCTGACCTAACAATGCAGGTGAGGAAGGTGTGGGAGGAGTCTAAGTGCTCTGCACCTTCATATCTCTTGAGCAAGAGATCAGATTTAAATTCCCCTCATTCCTAAATGCTGGCCACATTCTTAATTTCTCTTGAAAACATTACAATAGACAAAGACACCCTGACTTCCATTTCACTGTGACTTTATGTTTAGAAACATTAAAATCAGACAAAATGTGCTTCATCTGTTTTAAATCTAAACTGAAAAGGAGGGCCGAGAAAACAGCGTCACCCACTCGTTGTTGTCGTATAGATCTTCGTTATAGGAGCTGCTGTCCACCTTGGGTGGGGGGTAGGAGATGACACTGTTTGCTGAGGCGTTGAGCAGACCGGCTCCCTTCTCTGACACCAGCAGGGTAGGGGCGTCCTGAACGCTGCGGCTTTCCTCCACATTGTTCACCTACAGCAGGCAGGAAAAAACAGGAGGAACAGACTCAGCGAACGCAAACAAACAACTAAAGCACTCACAAAGACCAGCTGATGCTACAGGATCGTTTTCTGACTGACATCCTGTTAAAGACACCGTGATTTTCCTCCTCTTTTCCTTCGACCTTAACTCGAGGAGAAAAGAAAAGGAGCTAACCTTACACCAGAGACAAAATGATGGTAATTAGTGCCAAAAGTTTGAAAGAGCAGTCAGGCATGTAATTGAGCAGCACAGTCAAACTCCTCAGTGAACTGAGGGTTATCTGTTAGGTTCACTGTGCTGGAAAAGGTCAACTGTAAAATAAACCAACCACTAACTATAAATAAACCAAAACCTTTGTAGTCTCCCATAGCTTTCCCATATTTTAAGCCTGTTTCCTTGTAACAGATTAGTCAGAAGGATGTAATATATACACAGAAGGTATCAGACAATAAATCCAGCCATGCTTTCACTTGGTTCTATTGTTTTAAGTCTTCATGAACACCTGGAACGGACGTGCTCCTGCTTTCTTTCTTCAAACAAAAGGAAACTGTGTCTGTCATGTAAATAAGTTTAATCTGTATTTTCCAAGTGCTTCCTGTGAAGTCAGCTGGCCCACATGAGGGAATTCCTCACAATGAAGGCCTCAGGGGTGGTCACGGCTTCTTCCACGTCCACTGGGTCCAGTAAATTCATCAATGCCTTTCACACAACCTCTACACAAAGCAGTAGAGCCTAAACTTTCTGTTTCTTTGCTTTCCTGAAAACTTTAGCAGCACAAAGGAGACTTGAGACTGCTAAATATGTGACAAAATGGTGACTAAATCTTAAATAATTTGTTGTATAAGTAAGTAAACACGTTTAGTATCTGCCTGTGTGCATGAAAATACTTGTTGTGATGTTACTGAAGTAACATGCCGGATAATGTTCCTCTGAAATGAAACATCTGACATCTGCTCTGCCTGCATGTGTCTAGTGAGAATTTACTATTTCCTAAATTTATAAAAACCCTTCCAAAACATCCACCTCCCCCGCTTTCTTGGTACACATTACTGAGCAATCTCTCAAATTCCTCACAGTGAAGGAGTAGAGCCTAACATCAAGCCTAGCCCCCAAAAAACAATAATCATGGTGGGTGGAGTGCCTGGGTGAGCTGCCCCTGTTGCAGCTGCAGGAGAACCCTATTTGAAGACTGCACTTCATGTAAGAATCCAAACAATGCCCCCCTCGGTGTGCAGCGCAGCGGCTGCTGGGCTGCGAGCAGAGTATGTACGCACAGTAACAGTTCTGGTGGAGCTGCTGGTGAAGAAACACAAGAGGCAAAGATGGAGAGGCATGGAGACAAAGCGCTGGATGTTGATGAGGGGGGAAGGAGCAAAGGGAAGCAGACGAAGTGAGGGAGAAGTGCATGTTGGAAAGGAGAAGAAAGGAGGTCAAGAAGGCGAGGAGAGTCATGATAGAAAACAGCAGAATCACTGAAGCATGTGAGGAAAGATCTGGCTCTGTTAAGAGTGAAAAAATGATTTATGTAAGCTGCAAAATGTCTTCTTGGATACCAAAAAACACCATAAATTTCAGGCATGTGCTTCCTCAAAGATGATCACAGTTAAACTAGGGAGCTTCTACAGCAAGTTTCAATCAGCTAATGATTGTCATACAGCGGAAAAACTGAACTGAAGTGGATCTGTAAAGACAAACAAAGTCAGCTGCGGCTAAGCAAATAAAATCCTGAATGCCCTCAGCAATAATGTCTGATTTTTTAATCAACCATATTCTGTAACTGCTAAAGTAGAGTCACCAATTAATGTACTAAGTGCATGTCTTTGGCATGGGGCGACAAACCAGGTTCAAACCAGGAACCTTCTAGCTGTGAGGCAACAGTTCTAACCACCGCACCACCGTGCTGCCCTGATTTTATATAATTTTGTTTTCTGCATATTTTTAAAGTGGCAATCCTCAACAGGCAGACCAGCCACAACACTACGGAAGACAAAATCATTGTTTTCCATTCCATCCATTCAACATTCACTTCATTTGGTTTTAATCCACGTCTATGAAACCTGCCCAGGATGCTTTCACTCAACATCTGTGCAGCACTTCAGTGTTTCCAGGACACAGACAGCCCTGCAGAAAACGACTGATGACCTCATGCAGCAGACACAATGCGACCCCCCCCAGCCCGGGGCTAGCTGAATGAGGCCAGTGTGTGAGGTCATCAGAGTATGCCAGGCCTTCTCGAGCACAGCAACAGAGATGGGCCCGATCTCAAGCCAACCACCGCTCTAGACTGTCACTGTCCTTGTGTTTAAAGGGGCCAAACAAGTGTGATGACTCATTTTGCGGCATAGATACAATATGCAGGTAGCATAGCAACGAAGGGAAACACATAACTGCAGCGTGGAACATGAGGAAATGTGAAGAAAACTAGGACAGTAGGGCACCAAGAGTGCCTGTTTATTGAGGCAGTTAAAAAGATAAAATATGTAAGTATGCAATAATGACACACTTTGCCGGACCTGCTTTTCTAGAGAATAAAGTCTTTAGGGAGAAAGGTCAAATATGTTCCACAACCTACATACGTGTTTTAATCTTTGAGCTAGTTTGAATAAATAATGTTCTGACTGTAATCAATGACAGCCATCAGATCTTCTAAGAGCTCTTTCCCAACTTTTACAATCCACAATGTATCTCTGGCTATTTTTTTTTATATAACCATATTTACATCAGTATTATGTAATTTCTAAATGCAGTAACAGCTTTACACTCCGTACCTACAAGTCTGATGACATCAGTGAGCAAGGCTCCATTATCAGACACAAGAACACATGATTCACCCTGGGCTCGTCTTGTCTACTGTGCTCTGCCCGTACACCTCTGAGTGCATGATGCCATGTTCTAGGCAATGACAAGCACTCTCATAAACAAACAGCCCTATATAATCCATTATAACACCATGTCTGTTCCGTGCTTCTTTTAGTGGTTTACAGCCAGCGCAAGAAAGAAAGTGTGACTCACGGTGCTTCTTGTGTCCTTCGTGGACAGATTTGAGCAAATGATGGAGCTAAGCTTGAGTCATTTAAGTTGTACATATAAATATTACATACTGCAATATGTGCTTATGCGTGGATAGGGGAGGGTAGCTTGGCCTGTGAAAGCTTCCTAAAATAAAAGTTAGTTATGGATGTGAGACTGGCAGTTACTGTGGTCAAATAAACGGGGGGTGTAAGGTTGAGCAGACATGCTGAACTAGCAATATTTTGTTCTCTTGCATACTTGAAGATATTTTGCTTTTTATTTTTCTATTTATTTGTATTGTCTTGTACTTGTATTTGGCACGTGTGCAATGTATGCCACGTGTCTGCCTGTGCTGATTTGTGCTCTTGACATTCTCCTGCACTCTTTAACAAACATTGGCTGTGGACGTTGGGGAGAATGTTAACTACAGTATGTGCTGGAGTAAACAGAAAGAAAATGATCTACAAGCCACTATTCATTTACAAAGCAATAAAAACTTGCACACAACACAAGTGTACATATATGCTGGTGTTTCACACCAACTACCCTATCAGTGCCGCTCCCGATGATCAATTTGATTTCTGAACATTTGATGTAAACTCATTTGCTGAATGAAACAGGTTGGCAAGTCAAGCTAATATTCAACCCATATCTCAGGAAACGGTCCCATATGATTAGCTTGATGTTGACGTTTAAAAACCTGACGAAAGCCTCTCTAGAAACCGCCCACCCGCTTACTATCTTCTCAGGTGGTTAATGATTACCCAGAGTGAAACCAGGTAGTAGAACATGAGCAAACATTCGCTGACTGCTATCAGCCCTGACCCTGAACAAAGTGACTCAGTCAGAGGAAACACTGTCACGGTAGTATGACTGTTTCCCTACTGGATCCTATAAACTGATAAAGATCAATAAAAGATCTATCTATCTCTCTCTCCCATATATATATATATATATATATATATACACTACCGGTCAAAAGTTTTAGAACACCCCAATTTTTCCAGTTATTTATTGCAATTCAAGTCACTCAAGTCCAATCAGTAGCTTGAAATGATACAACGGTAAGTGGTGAACTACCAGAGGTTACCCAAAACTGTGTTTTTCAGTTTTGGGTACATTTGAGTACATTTCAGAACAATAACACAAAATGGGTTAACAATTGATAGCTGTCCTGCAGCAACAGAGGGTGACCAAGCCTTAAAAAGCTGGTGCTACTAATTCCTACAGATGTTCCAAGTTTGCTTTATTACTAACAAGCCCCTCTGTCAGCATAAAAACAGTGTTTGAACACAATGTGGTACCATACCCTCGTGAGCATCAGTTGAACAGTATTGTACTGCAGAAAGTAGTGTGTTGCTACAGAAATGGCAAGAAAAAGGCAATTAACAGTGGAAGAGAGACAGACCATCGTAACACTGAAAAATGTAGGTCTTTCCTACAGAGAAATTGCAAAGAAAGTCAAGGTGTCAGTGAGTACAGTTTCCTTCACCATCAAAAGGAAGTCAGAAACTGGGGCAAACTTTGACAGGAAGAGGTCTGGCAGACCCAAAGCCACAACTGAATCAGAGGACAAGTTTCTGAGAGTCAACAGTTTGCGTGATAGGCGGCTCACAGGACAACAGCTTCAAGCACAGCTTAATAGTGGTCGTAGTAAGCAAGTCTCTGTTTCAACTGTGAAGAGAAGACTTCGAGCTGCGGGTTTGACTGGACGAGTTGCAGCAAGAAAACCATTGCTAAGACGTCAGAATAAGACAAAGAGGCTTGCCTGGGCCAAGAAACACTGCCATTGGACTAGTGAAGACTGGAAAAATGTATTATGGACTGATGAATCAAAATTTGAAATCTTCGGTTCATCACGCAGGATGTTTGTACGGCGTAGAGTAGGTGAAAGGATGCTTCCACAGTGTGTGGCTTCAACTGTCAAACATGGAGGAGGAAGTGTGATGGTCTGGCGTTGTTTTGCTGGATCCAGGGTTGGTGACTTGTTCAGAGTGAGAGGCACCCTGAACCAAAACGGCTACCACAGCATCCTGCAGCGGCATGCAATACCCTCTGGTATGCGTCTAGTTGGTCAGGGGTTCATCTTACAGCAAGATAATGACCCAAAACATAAGTCCAAGCTATGCCAGAACTATCTTGCGAAAAAAGAACAAGCTGGTAAACTTGAAAACATGGAGTTGCCAGCACAGTCTCCAGACTTAAACCCCATTGAGCTGGTTTGGGATGAAATGGACAGAAGAGTGAAAGCAAAGCAACCCACAAGTGCCACACATTTACGGGAACTTCTGCAACAGACATGGGAAGAACTTTCTGAAGAATATTTGATTTCTATTGTAGAAAGAATGCCTCGTGTGTGTTCAGCTGTTATATCTGCCAAAGGTGGCTACTTTGATGAGTCAACAGTTTAGAATACATTTTGGTCTATAAATTGATTCCATAATTTCTTTTTTGACTCCAATTGCTTATTTGTATTATGCTTTCACGTCTGAGTGCAATGAGACATTCAACGGCATCATTTTCAGTAAAAACACTGGAAAAATTGGGGTGTTCTAAAACTTTTGACCGGTAGTGTATATATATATATATATATATATATATATATATATATATATATGTATGTAGGACGTTCCTTTTGGACTTTAGACTCATAAAAACGAGACGTAATCTGGTGAATAACATCGCAAAGCCAAATGTCAGTCATATGGTGCAACGTGTCAAAAATAGCATAAGTGACAAATCAACCTCAGGAATGTGCAAGAATCAGCCTGGCTATTTACTGTATCTGCATCACCACACTCACCTAACCTATCTTTATAAGTGATGACTGCCTCAGTGAGATGACGACCAACGTTCTTACCTGCTTTGCATTGTAAAAACAGTTCCTGAACCTTCTATGCATAAAAAAAAAAAAAGCTGTTGTTGTTATCATCTAAACGAGTCTGCGGGTGAACATTTTGTTTCATCAGCTTTCCTTAGGCTGGATTTAAAAACCTCTGTGACCCTGTTCATTTGACTGCAAGCTGTGCATGTACAATTTCAGAGTCAGTTAGGGTCACAATATGATTTCTCTTTGTAAATCCCACATAAGCCCGGTCTTATTAAACGGTGACTACCGTCCCATCGTCTCTTACCCATTCCTCTACATCCCTGCCCTCTGAGGCCTTCCCACCAACGAGAGGCTCTTCCCAGTAGATGTTTGGTTTGCCGTAGCGCCAGATCTTCCCTCGTGTTTTGTGTGCGAAGAAAGCTGCAACACCGAAGGCGATGACAACCAGGAATCCACACACCATGGCAACTCCCTAGAGAAGCAAGAACATGAGAAAAAAAATCTGGAACTTTGTCAAGCAGATAAACTGTAAGATAGAGCTGCTTTATCCTGGTACGAGGAGTACACAAACACACTCGTGAGTCATTCAGAGATGTACATATCACAGTTTGTGGCTCCATGTACCCAAAAATGCAACAAGTGACATACCATTACCAAGCAGTGCAGGACTGATGACACTAGAGGCTATAATATATTTTTCAGCATTTCTAAAAGCTTTATATGAATAATAAATTTAAAAATATTTATTATTAAAGACATCACTTTGAGCTTGAGCTGAAGTAAAATCTGATGGGCATATCAATCTGAAATGAAATTTTAGGGCCTCTACTGATCATCCAACTCAAAACACCTTCCATAGAAACTACTAGTTGCACCTCTCACCCAATCAATTTAAAACCATGTCACAAATGTTCAAATGAGGGCATTGCATTGTCTTAACTCTCACCAAACACAGATTCAACCCCGTCAGCTACAAACCTCCTGTGGGTCCACAAAGCAGTAATGGTAGAGGTACTGGTTGTACATGGGGAAGCCTCCCACTCCTCCCATCTGTGAGTAGCTGGTCTGGTAGAGGTTCTGGCACATCATAAGCATCGGATTGTACATCATACTGGAGGAGCCCTGGGCCATCGGGTTCACCCCGACAATGTAGACAATAGTTATGATGCCCTGAGAAAAAAAAAAAAAAACATGGCAGGTTAGTACACTGACAGTCATATTGATATTTACAGTTATAAAATCTATAGCAGCGCTCAGTCCTCAGTATTCAAGTGATGTCATGTGTCATGTCATGTGAATTTAGCAGCAATCATATCATTGCAGTAATTTGGTGAACATCCCTTTAACAGGTACAGAGTACAAACAAGCCACTGATGATTCTCTAGTGTTTTCTATTCCAGCACTATGTTCATGGTGCTGGAATAGCTGGAAACATCTAAAACATCCACATTTTAATGGATGTTTGGTATAGTGGTAAATGTTGTAAATTATATTTAAAAAAATATATAATGTGATATAATAATAATAATAGTATTAGTAATAGTTTAAACAAAAATCATGTTAAAAAAATCATGTGAACTTCACTTGAAAGTATTTGAGAGCAGCAGGAAGCAGAAAGATGTCAAATAGCAGATGGCAAATGGCAAAAATAGATCTGTGTTGACATGTGTGTAACCACTGTAAACAAGCACAACACTGTGATCTGAACGGAGTTAAACTGTGTCTGCAGGACCCTGTTTCTGATTAGACTTCTGGTATTCAGGAATTTTCAAAAACACGCACATTTAAATGCCGTTCATAACAGAGGAAGGCGTTTTCGCCTTTGGTTGGGATGATGGATGAGAATACAAATATTAAAAATAATCATGTGGCGCTGCTGTGAATTTAATTTTTAAAAACGCCTACAATGTCAAACCATATTATATATGGCAGCAGAATCTAAACAGAGGTCAACAATCTCTGTATACAATATGATGCAGGTAAGACTGAAAATGAACTGCTTTATTGTTTTATTGTTACTTACAGAAATCATTTAGCTGGCTGACGTTAATAGACATGACCTGTTTTAACTATGGACAGGGTTTAATTTGGGATACTTCCCATAGAGCTTTTGAGAGGACACCATATATTTTGTCCTGCATGTAAAACTTATGTAGCAGTTTACATTTTTGGCTCAGTATTCTTGTGCATTCTGAGCCTCTGTGGGCATTTGGTGTGTATGACACCAAGCAATAAACAAAGAGGAGAGACTTTAACAACATCTAAGAAGAAATTAAGTCCTTATTCTGCAAAACAAAAAATGGCATAGCTCTGGATCTTATTGGATTAGACATTTTAAATAAGAGAAAACGTCACCAGTGTTATGTTTTATATGACATTTTCTTACCTGAAGAATAGACATGATGATGCAGCTTACTAGGAGGGCTAGGAAGAACTTCCTGCTGTGAACCATGTTGGATTTAGAGAAGCTGCTGATGAAGAAGGACAGTGCCCCAATGAAGTTAATGGCTGCCATGGCGATCATGGCAGTTTTGGCTGAGTAAGGTGAGATGTAGGAGCCGTAGCTGCTGCCGTAGCCTCCGTAGCCTCCGTAACCTCCGTAACCACCATAACTACCGTATCCTGAACCGTAGCTGCCGCTGTATCCGCTGCCGTAGCCCATTCCCATTCCCATCCCCATCCCGTACTGCATGTCCCACATGAGAGTGGAGGCCACGCAGGCAAATATCGCCACACACAACACGATCACCGTAGCCATCATAGCCTTGATGATCCCCGGGGGTGACAGCCATTTGTAGAAATGCTGCGGTTTGTCCTCAATGTAGTAAGATCCCGGCGGAGGTGGGTACGCGTTGTAATCGCTCTGGGGGGCATGGAAGCTGCCTGGAGGACCAAAGCCGTTGTTGGATGGCGAGGTGAAAGGTGGACTGTAGACAGGTGGACTGTCGTAGCGCTGCTTGTCGAACATCGCTCAAAACTGTAAACCAAAACAGCAAAACAAAAAAAGATTTTGAGGATAGTCGAGAGAGAGAAAATTGTACAGCACCAAGCAAGAAGAGTTGTCCGGGCTCTGTTTTTCAGCGGCGCTGATATGAGTAATGCTACGTGGAGATACGGGAAAGTTAGGCGTGACGGTCTTGGGTAATGAGGGTTAGTTACAGAACAGTGTAAATGTTTTACCACATCCAAGGGAGTGTGATTTATGAGGGCACGCGTTAGTCTTGTTTGTGCAATTTTCTCTTCCATCGGGTCAGGTAAAGTAGGTTTCACCGAGAGAACGTTTATCACGTATTATATCATAAATCAGACCTTCTCTCCTAGATTAACAGAAGCTTTGAGGTCTCTGAACCAGCAAAGTGAGAATCAGTGCGGAGATGTCGGTACCAGGGCGGGGAGTGCAGCCAAACAACAATACTTTCCTTTTTGCCTCTTCACAGGCTGTAGGAGTCTCTCTCCAGCCCCCACGGTGTCCAGCCAGACTTTGAACATTTTCACTTCCCACCCTCCAGCTCCAATTTTTTCGTTTCCATTCTGTTACAAATCTTACAGGGGGACAACGTAACAATGCCCATTCTTCCACGGGGAGTGGGCTGGCTACATGTGTGAGTGAAAAGGCATGTAAACAGCAGGGCAACATTACTGGAACATTAGTGCAACTCTAATCTCTGATATGAACACAATGCTGCGAGCAATGTGCTTTTCAGAGCAAAAGTACAAAATGCTGATAGGGAGTTTCAAAGATATAAAGCAGAGAAAAGAAACAGCTATTTTTGTTTATTTTTTTTGCTTTTTGAGAAGCTGGAAGCTGAAAAATGTTTGGTGCAGGGGTGGGAATATACGTTATCAATACCAATGACATTATCAATTCCCTTATTGATTCCTGATCAGGACCTGTGTCAACACAACTGATTTATTATGTCTAGGTCCATCTACATCGTCCTGTGCAGGTCCACTTTGTGATGTTGTAGATATCTTTGACAAATGAAATCTCACGTTGGACTGTTTTTGGACAGTCTGACAGCATTTTTGTGCAACTGACAAGCTCAGAGGGGTACGATTCGGATTATCTGGATAATTTGGAACAGGTTCTCGACTCCCATCTGTAGTCAAACGTGGAGACTGGATCGTTTGTCGTGTGTGACAGTAAAGTGAATGTTTTAGCTTTGGACTGTTAGTTAAACAAGCCAGGTAATCTGAATATGTCACAGAGAGCTCTGGGAAATAATGATGGAGATTTTTTTTTTACTATTTACATTTGATGAACAAAACGCTTAATTGAGAATAACAACAATTTAACAGATGCGGTGCTTGATTATTTCTTTCAGTTCTCGTTAATTCATTTTCAATGGATGTTTGCGCTCCCAGTGGCACCGCAGCGCTGATTTTAACAACATAAAAATCTCGCCTACACATTTCTCCTGTTCAGGCGCCATGGTGGGATTGTGAGGGAGGTAACGGCCGAGACACTCAGCCATTCAGAAAGTCAGACATACCGACAGACGGACAGAGAGACAGAGCCTGGCACTGCCTCACAGTCTACAGTCCTACAGTAATAACTCTCTGCTCTTTATGGGACTCTGGCACATACTGCAGATGAGGTCTCGCCTCAGAGCCTCCATCCCAGGCACCTTCCCATTATTCCCTCCCTCATTCCTACATATCCTTCATCCCCCTCACAATTCCCCCGTCCCAACTCTCCTCCCAACTCCTCTCCCTCCCTCCATAACTTCTTGCCTTTTGTTTTGAGAGCGGGAGGGGCAGAAGTCAAGGCTGCTCGTCACGGGAACAGCGTTGCCATGGAGGCGGGGGTAAAAAAGAAAATTGGGGCACTGTCCAGGGAGGATCAAACAAGGGCTCCTCTGTGCTGCTGAGGCAGGAGAAAGAGACGGAGAGACGGGGGGACAGGTGGATGGGTATGCTGTAAGCAGCAGTGTCAGGTGTCCCGTGTTGTTGATCAACAGGGCTCAGTGTTTGATTATATGGACTGGCAGGAAATAAACAGACCCTCAAGCCATTTCCGAGCAATGAGAAGGACTAAGTAACTGTGAGTTCTTCCTCCCAAGGCCACAGCACTATTAAAGGATCCCTTCTCTACTTCATTATTTAGAAGAAAACAAACTTTAAAGAGGAATCAAAGACTAAAATCGTCCAAATCTGATCTTAAAGTCCGCTAAACCTGCCTGCCAAAGAGCTCATTTGGTAACCTAATAAAGTTGGCTTTTCCTAAAGGGAGCGATTAACATTAGAGAAACTCTTTAGGAGGTATACAGCTACAACCACTTATTTGTGAAATGTGTTCTTTAGAGGGAAACTGTTTACTCATTTAGTAGCAAATTCCCTGGATGCAGTGTGAGGAGCTTTAAGTCAATGCATCTGATTTTGCAGCAGCTGCACAGTAGCATTAGTAGGAGTAACAATAGTAGTACTGACAGTAGTAATAGTACTACCGTGGTGTTTGTCCAAAACTGGCTCGCAAATCTCATTTTCAAGCTGAGCAGAAATCAGTGTTTGGACCACAGTCACAGGTCAGGACAGACGCCCACCAGCAGCAGCCCCGAGCTCCACTACAACACAGAGTCTCTATCATCTGCTGCTGATAATGGAATTCCAGTCTTACAGTCACATGGCTGACATCTGTCAAAAACAATTAGGCCCCTGCCCCGATGTAGGCTGGGACCCACTGGCATACACGCAGGAGTCAGCCAAGACTTCCTGGTCCAAGACACCCCACTGGAAAAATGACCAGGGCCATGAAAAGTTAGCTTTTAAAAAAAAAAAAATACTGGTTGCAAATGTTTTGGACAGTGAGGTGTGGTTGATGTGTAATATATTATACTGAGAGAAGGAAGAGGGTTGCTAATATCGTGTCCAACCAAGTTTAATCGACCTAAACAAATATTTCCCCCACCAGGTTACACTTGAATGTATGCATTTTATGTTTTATACCTCAGCTAATGTTCAGTTACCATGTGTGTTACAGGGCTGTTATAATAAGCCAAAGATAAATTTCCACTTTCAGAAACGAATAAAGTTGTATTCTACTTTATTTATGACCTTCATGAAAAAAAAAGGGATTTATTGCAGGACCTGATAATCTGGCACCTTAGAGTAATAAATAAGTCATTAGCTAGCTCTACAACACAACAAAGCCCTCCAAATGAGCATTTTTCTAATCACGTACATTACAGTGACTTCAGTGGTTGCATCTTTAGGTTATACTTGAATAAATAAGTAAATAAAGATGACGTAAGCACACCTTTAGCGTCAGAAAACAACGACCTGAGTGTCTGGTGCTCAGGTGACTTTGCTGCTTATTATTAATGGCAGTGTGGCTCATGTGTAAGTTTGAAGCTACAGTTAGATTTCGCATTAGCTCCTTCAGGCTCACATGACCGTTACACAGATATATTAATTGTTTGTTTTGTCCCTGCGTGTTTCTGTTTTTGTTAAATCGTTTGACTCCTTCATGATAGACAACAAACCGTTAGGTTAACTCAATAACGTCGTTAGCTAACCGCATGAAAACATGCTGAGGGGTCGCACCTGTACACGGTACAAATCAAACAAGTTACTGAAGCTCTGTCCACTCACATACTTACAACAACTTTATAAACACACGCACACACACACAGGTTCGGTCGGTCCACACACTGCTGTGAAAATCACATGAAACCATCTCCATGTTGTCTTACCTGAGTGTCGTTGAAGGGGAGCTCAAACTTAAAGCAGCGTCAGTCTGTTTCCTGTCAAAACTCCCTTTTCTTCTCAAAGTTTGGGAAAAAATAAACGTGTCCGTTAGATTCAATTAAACCTGTTTCCGAGTTCAGGTTAAACCTCTTTGTTTGACGGAAACTTTAAAAGTCGTGGCTCCGCTTTTAACTGCTGTCCCAGGCAGAGACAGACAACGGTTCCTTCACGGACAGCAGCCTCTGAACAAGTGCTTTGTCCCGCCTGTCCGCGGTGATGAGGCCCGCCGCACAACACCGCTACACCGCCCAGAGTCCGCCGCCAGAGGGCGGGCTTTCTGCGGACTACGGGAACTATACTGGGCAGAGATACTGCCAGGAAGGAGCTTCAGTGAATAATAACATTAAGTTTTTTTTTAATCATTATTTATTTAATGAATTTGTAACATCTGGTATGGAATTGGTCATCATTTCTGGTAGTAGTCATTTTTAATGCAAAAACGTCCAGCCTCCAACTGGTTTCAGCTCCACAAATGTAAGGACCTCCTGCTGTTATTTATTTTAAATAATTTATACTTTTGGTTGGACCGATTAGCATTATTTCAATATTTTCAGAATAACAAAGCAATCAATCAATTGATTACTTGATAAAATAATCAGCAGATTGATCCATGATTAAACTAATCATTAAAGTCCAGTACTAAAATGAGCTCCACCTCAATCAAATACAGTGACATCCTGCTTTTACATTAATGCATGAGTAATAATAATCTAATGGTATAAAAGTCACATTTCTCTGATTGTACTCACACACTTTTAAGTAACATTTTCAATGCAGGACTTTTAAGAACTACTTCATGAATTATTTTTTTCTCTCAGTTATTTACATGCATTTAACCCCCAATTAACCTCTTATTAGCAATAGAGTTGATGCTTAACACCCCCCAAAGTTCACTGATTCATGACTCAATAAGCCTTAAATTTAAATCACCTCAAGAGGTGTACAATAATGCATTTAGTTTTTTAATGATTAAAAAATAAGACAATAGGTTGAGTATGTTCATGTTCATCTTCAGTCAAGACTTTAAGAGAAACCTCTCTTTTAGTAAAAACTTCACCATAATGTGAACACTGATATTCAAATATTTGCTAATGTACTTGATAAACCATATATATCTCACACTGGTGCAGATAGTATGCCACAGTTTGTATTTATTCTGTTGTCTCCATTCAGCAAAAAAGTTTTGTTGTCTTTTGTTTGTTTCAGTGTATAAATATAGCTCCTCCAGAAGGGCGTCCCTAAAAATAACCAGGCTAATTCTGATTTCTTCACTAGCTGTGCTCAACGACAAGGGTTGTTTTTGTCTAAACAAACCTGCTTTCTTTGATAGACGGACAAAGGTAATCACTATCAGATTAATCAGAGAAGGTCAAAGTGTGAAATACAAACTGGCCTATAACTATAGCAACACAACGTCCTCTTTAAAGAACACAGGACTCAAATGGTTTGTTTTTTAGATTTGCATTAGAAGAAGGATTTAATTTCTGGCTTTTGATGTCTTTGTCTGTTTTTCTCTTTAAAGAACAAAAATGTACAGAGCGTGAACATTCAGTGACTTTAAATGTTGTAAAATAATTCAACATGATAAAGAAATCAATACAGTATATCTTTTTCATTTCCCAACCAAATGCTTGGTTATTCATCTCCTACTGTACGCATGTTCAAAGTGGTGCAAATAATAATGGTCAGGAAGGTATTAGCGGTCATGCTCTGAGTCACGCACACAATAACTCTAACAAGAGGAGTCAAGTTCACCCAGTTCACTTCTTTGGAGCAGCGCCACAATCACTGCCCGGTCAACGAAAACATTTGGCTTCATTCACAGTAAAAAGCCAAGGCGGAGGTCGGATCACATTTTATTACAAACATGCATCTCATTTACATCTATGTGAAATGTCAGTGAAGGCTGTGAGTCATCCAGGTCATGGTAGAGCTAGAAGTGCTGAGTTGAGGGTGACATCTAAAGCAAGATGAGCTGACCTTGATTTAAACTTGTAGACATCTATATGAAATACTTGTGTGATTGTGATTTCTACATTTTGTCAAGACATCTGAACCCAATTAAAGATCATCTGGTCACAAACTTCACCTGTCATGCGGATCTTTTACTGTAATTCTCAGTTTTAGTTACAAATTCATACACTAGGTGGTAGCGTGGCTTTACCCTCTGCACCATTTCCCTTGTCTTGTAACAAAGGAGTTCCTTTCCAAAAGTCAAGATAAAGAGTGTGCTGTCCATCTATCTGAAATAGTGACACTGGATTTAAACAGAAAAAAAGAGAAATCTACAGAGAAATCATAAAATGTCTCTCGCTGGACGCTGGAGGTTATACAATCTCTGCATGAGTGGCTGTAATGAATGTAGTGTGGAGTGTGTAGATTCTGAACCCTAATTTCTCCGCGTCCGGATTGGCCAGATTAAAATTGTGAACAGGCAAAGTGCTGCAGCCACGGCCACGCCCCCGGTTACTGTCACCATGACGTCACGATAAAACCAAACACAGTCTGGGCAGCAGGCATCTGTGCTGTTGAAGAGAGAAGAAAAGAAAAGGGGACTGGCTTTTGTTGAACGGTGACAAAAAGGAGCAAAGTTGTGAGAAGTTAAAGGTCAGCTGTGTGCAATCGAGCCAGAAGAAAGTTAGAACAATCCTAATTCAGTTCACACATAGCCAACAGTGAAAGTGTTATTCTGTTTGTTTTTTACTGACAGGGAAGTGCATGAAAAAAAACAACCAATCATCTCTCTCAGTACTTTCAAACTTCCCTAACCTGTCTGTAGCAAAGTCCATTGATTCCTAATGAAGATCTGAATGTTTAAAAATATCCATCCATCGCTTATCCTTACTAGGGTTGAGGGGGCCTTAGCAGGGGTGAGAGGTGGGGTGCACCCTGGGCAAGTGGGCAGTTTTGATCACACACTCAAAGTCAACAATTAGCCTATCAGGTGCATGTCTTTGGACTGTGCGATGAAGCCAGAGAACCCACAAAGAAATGGGGATAACATGCAAAGTACCAGGCACCAAGCACCAAGTACCAAGCACCATCGCTTTATCACAATCACTTCATGGGAAGAGGTAAAAATATTGTAATCCTTGCCGATAAAGTAACTTTTATTAAAAGTCTAAGTAACCTCCTAAAACGGCTGGGCACTGTGGTTTGTTGCAAAAATGACTCAAGCAGGAGTAAATAGTCCATCTGATATATAGATATATAAATAGTCCATCCATTTTCAGTGGATTAATACAGACTTGGTGTTCTGTTGAGTGTTTAAGGCAGCGAGAAGGTGTAACTAAAAAATAAAAAAAAAACAGTATTCATGTTCATCATAATTAAGGAACATGTCACCCAGTACAATGATGTGGATAGACCTGTAAACTGTGACGAGGGGTCACAAGAAGATACTGCTTCATATTAAAGGGTCACAAGCAAAAAAAAAAGGTTGTTGAGGCTCGTTGTTGAGAACTGCCTTGTATTCTGGCCAGCAGGGGGAAAAAAACATATCAATCACAAAACATTGTCAGTTTTCATTTGCCTTTCTGTGGAAAATGTCGACATCCTTTCTGACAGCTTCCTCCAAACTTTCATTTGAATGTTTCAAATGTGAAAACGTCTACTTAAGAGCCACTCAGACTAACCTGCATGGTCTGATACTCTGGATGAGGATGACCCCCAGGCCATTAGCCACTTTGTCTGTGAAGCTCATCGATCCATAAACAAAGGCTCCACTTTGCTGCATAACAAGACAGACATCAATGATTACTACAATCACTGCGGCAAAGCACCAAAGAATGAAACCTATTTTGATCATCCGTTTCCTCTGAAAAAAGGGCACACAATGGACTCTCTGTGAGCATTAATCCAGAGTGTTCATTCATCTGTTTTCAAACAGTGTGAGTGAAAAAAAGACAGAGAAGAGACGTGACAGCAGTAAAATGTGCTGTGATACACTACAAAACGCCCTTTAACTGCGCAGCTTTTCCCAAAGCATCTTCTGACATGACTGTGATGCAGGCCCAAGAACAAACTGACTGGATAATATTACAACACACACAAATTCATTTAACATTGTAGATCTTCAGTTAACTCTCCTATGACTGGAAGACTGATTCTAATGATATTTTCTACATAATTCTGCCCTGTGATGAGTTTCTTAATCTTATTTGCCTTAAACTTTAACCACAAAGTGAAACATACATTTAAAAAAAAAGAGAGTTTGCAGAATAGGAAACTGTTGTAACTGTCAGCCCAGCCATAGTGCTCCACTGTTGAGCAGACTGATTATCAATTCTAACAATTTACAAACATAAACGATAAAGCTGGCATCTATCTATTCTATATTTTCTTTTTGTCAACAAATTCCACGAAAAGACCAAAACTAGTCTGATCTCAGTCATGAGCCCATTTATTTCTACTAAAGATGTAAATCTTTCAAGACAGGTCACAAATGAACAGTTTCATTTTTTAAAACCAAGCCTTGTTCATTTCCTAAAACAGCTGGGAAGTGTGGTTTTTTAGCAAACGTTACTCAAACAAAAGTAAATCATATATTTGTGGGGACTATTTTCAGTCGTGGATTAGTACACATTTGGTGCTCTCGTGTGTATTTAAAACAGGAAGGTGTGTGTAAGAATGACAATAAACTATAGTGTGTGCAATTGTAATGGAGAAACATGTTACCAAGCGCGACAGGGTGGGTCATTTATATTAGGACTGGACAACATTAGAGTTCATCAACCTTTGGACACACAGATAATACTTGGTGATAAGATGTATTGTTGTTTTTTATGATATTTGTTAATAAAAAGACAGATATAGAATATGGCCAGCCTCATACATTTAATTCCTCCATGCAACAACTCCCCTACAAAACTGTGAACTGCTGTACCTACCGTCTGCTCCCCGATGAGTGTGGCCGTCATGGACAGAGACATGACCAGGATTGTAGCCGACCCGGCTCCCAGGAGCACGGCTGCTCCATAGATGACCTGACCTCCCATGTTCTTGTCCACAAACACCCAGGTGGCAAAGCCAAACACCATCAGCAGGCCAATCAAATACGTAATCTGACAACAGGCAAAAACTTTTCATTTTGATGCAACTTTACATTTTAAACACTAATTTAGTTATCAAGTAACAAACATGAATCCATAACACAAGGTAGGGTTGTTGCTAATATGGTGACAGTTGATAAAAATGCATGTGTGTGTCTTATTACGCTGTAGAGACTCACACTTATTCCTATGAGCTTACTGACTGGTTTCATAGCCAGCGAGCAAACAAAGCCGCTGACATACATCACCAGAGGTATGATGGCAATGAAGTTCTGAGGAGAGAGAAGAGAAATTTGTATGTTGATTTCAACAAAGACATTTCACAAACATGCGTAATGAGTTACACAACACACTGTATGAATTTTCACTGTAAGGCCTTACCTTTGGTAACATCAGAGAGTTGGTGAGATAAACTGAGATGTAGGTCTGAGATAAGTTGACTATTAGTCTGGTGCACATGTACAGGACAGCCGTCTGGTACAAAATGAAACAAAGAGTAGAGATTTAAATGACCAATTCAGGGTTTTTGTAGATTTTAGCAAATAAAAATACACATAATAGATATCATTTCAAATGTTTAGATGAAAATATCAATACAATAAAAGGACACTTTTTTTGTGTCTCATTATTGAGGAATATAAACTTTTTTTCTTTATTTACAAGAGCTCTAAAACTCCGAAAACTTTTGTATTAATCAGATTCACTCTGGATATCACCACTCAAGCAGGTCTCTGCTATATTCAAAGTCTGAGTTACAGATGCAGTTCCCTATGAGAAAAAAAGCCTTCCTGAATCAGCATAAAGTTACCTAGCATAGATGTATTAGTCACCTGGTAGTAAGAGGGCTCCTTCAGCCAATGCTTCCACTGAAACACAGGACGAGGCAATGCTTCCTGTGAGGGCGAAGGTGTGATCAGCTGATCGCCTTTTCCTGAAGCAGATGCATCCTCTTTTGTGCCGACATGGAATATCAGGGAGAATAAAACTCCCGTACTCACAATAATGAAGGACAGTGTCTATGCACAGAAAGAGAGCTCAGCTGAAAGCAGTGATTTTGCAGAAATATATACAATTCTCGGGTATCTTGCTTCTTACCCTGAACAGAGGGATGTCCGCAGGGCCCAGGTTGCCTGTGATGGAGGGGTCCACGCCGTGCTGAGCCTGGAAGTGAAAGAGCAGCCAGGCCACAGTGTACACTGTGATGTTGGCCACCACACTGAAGGCATACCTACACAAGGAAACAGGTTGTTACGGCTTTAAAGGGGTGATGACATGACACAGATGAACTTGTTCTTGTTTCAGTATTCACAAATGTATTTGAGCTGTTCTGGATAACATGATGACATGATGTTACTTCTCTTTTCTTTTCTCTAGAAATTGCTATTTCCGTCCTATTCTTTTACTTCAATCTATCTCCTATGACATGAACCTGATGTGGCAACTAGTTTCGTCAGTTCTGCTCTTATAGTTTGGACAGTGGAGGAGAAGAGGAGATTAGAGGATGTTCTGACATTATTTTTAAGGATGGGAATGAGGCTGTGGTTGCATACAGGAAAAAGGAGTGACCGGGAAGGAAGACTGATGGAAGAAAAGAAGATCAACAATGGAAGAACTGAACCCATCGTTCATGTTTTCAGGTCAGACAAAGTAAAATATTCCAGTCAGATGCAATAACTTTAACAAAGAGCAATTTTGCTGACAGTTAACAATACAAGTATATTTCCAACAGTAAGCCTGACTGTGAGATGCAGCTTTCACGGTCTCAAAAACTTGAGACCGAGAAAGCTGTTTTCTTAAAAATGTAATGATGGCAAGTTACAGGGTGTTCCACTGTCAGTAAACTGATCAGAGATGAACGTAGAAGTGTTTTTGGAAAACAGTCACACCAGCGTTGCTTCCTGAAAGGAAATATGTGACTGTGACAGAAATGTTTACACAAGCACTGCAAACACTAGAGAGATACGTTAAAGGAATAATCCTTCTCTCCAATAATTTCATAGAATAAACGAATAATAATGAAAATTATCTGCTGATTATCTGATGATAGTTGCAGCACTAAATATGTCACTTGATGGCACCAACATATTACGTGGCAAACAACAGAGACATAGATCTGCAGTGTTAGCTTAGCATGAAGGCTGGAAACCGAGGAAAACAAGTGCCTCTGTCCAACTTTAATGAAATTCAGTTTCCAGCACTTAAAGTTAATTAGCATAAAAACCAACGTGTAAAAATGATAATTCACTGTTACAGGATGTCCAGTTTCTTAGATTATCTTAGCTAATATAAAGCAAAATTATATTTTATGTAATGATGTGGAGTAAAATCAGCATAATTGCGGAAATTTAAAGCCGCTATAAGGAGCTTTCGCCACTGTTGCCAGGCAACCAGCAGAGTGCCCGGGAAGTTACTGGTCCCAACAAAGAAATGCTCCGACATTTCGTAAACATCTTGCGCTGTCCCATAAATCGCTAAAATAAACAAGTGTCGTTGTGAGCGAGTCTTTTCATTAGGAAACATTAGTAGACGGTTTTGTCAATTTTAAAACGTAAGTAGCGCAAAACAAAGTGGCGCTACCGGCCCGGACTTACGTGATGACGTCGTCTCACCTGTACGCAGTGAGCTCCACCTTGTCGCTCTCGCGGGACACCAGCTCCGGGATGAGGGACAGGTGTGAGATCTGCGAGGCGGCCCAGCCGAACTGGAAGATGACGACGAAGGGGGAGAAGTACACGAGCTGAGCCCACTGAGCGGTGCCGTCCTCACAGGCCAGGCAGGGGTTGAAAATGAAGGAGAAAGACACCAGGACACACACAGTGCCTGGAGAGTAGAGAACGGACTCCTTTAACAATCTCCTAAGCGTTATATCAAAGTCTTTTAAACATTTTGTACAGTGTTAATGAAGCACTACAAACTATAAATTTCCTCTCCGTAACTGAACACTGATGCGATGTATCGCCTCATTGTTTTACCTCATATCACTCCGCCAATTTGAACTATTATCTACATTACAGGCAAAGTATACCATAATATATAGTTCTTGTTATAAATGAAGCAACAGAACACACATTTTTAGAAAGAAATCTAATTTTTCAGGAATGTAATGATTCAAGTCACTATTTATCATGTATTTTTGTAAATAAGTCACTAAAATATTTTTGCAGTAACATAGTCATATTTCTGTAATAATCCTAATAATATTAGGTATATCAGTGGTGAAAAGTAACTAATCCACTGCACTTTCAGGGAAAGAAATTATTGTTAAAGGAGCAGTACGTAGGATTTATTGCGGCATCAGGTGATGTAGCTGCCGTTTGCAACCCTCTCTACTTGCCACATTGTTCCAAGCATAAAAGGAGAAACCCCAACAGACACTAAATGCACAAAAACAGTGAACCAGTATTTGGTTTGTCCCTTCTGGCCTACTGTAGGAACATGGTTTAACATGGCCAACCCAGTGGAAAAGGTAACCAAAACTATTATTCTAATATTCTATTCTATTATGATTATACACTAATGAAAACATAGTTATCCATATTATATTCCATCTTGGCCATATTCTGTAAAAAATCCCCCTTAATCTGACACACTGGACCTTTAAATCTACTACGTGTATTTGATTTTTTAAAGTTTGATTCATTCATTCATTCAGTTATAGATAAACTAAAAGTATAAATCTAGCCCCACGTCAACCGGATTAGATTCTGCTTACATGTTAATGAATCAGTAATCCAATCATACATTACATTTTAAAGGATGTAGATATACATCTACACACATTTACATACCCAGTAGATGCCAGGTCTTTCTCTTGCCGCAGATGCCCGAAGTTCTGTCTGACTCATATCCAATCAGAGGTGTACAGACTCCATCCGCTATTTGACCAATCAGGAGCATCACACCTGCATAGGTGCTTTGAAAGCCGAGCACTGAGTGCAGGTAGACCAGCAGATAGGTGAACCACATAGAGGCGCACAGGTCGTTTAGAAAGTGCCCCACTGCGTAACATAACCGCCTGCAGACTGATAAAGAGCGCACGGCAGGCACAAACTGCTCCATGATTGATTTGACTCCTGTGATAAAACTTCCTTTATTCACAATTAGAGATCTGTCGTTGTCATATTTACAAATACATAATGCAAATAATTACACTAACAGACGTTGAGCAAAAAACACAGTTCAACCTTGGTCTGAGCATCTCCAAAAAAAAAAAAAAAAAAATCCCCCCCACCCCAAAAAATAATAATTATAAATCAGATAATAAACGCAGTGTAGTGGATTATGCCAACCCGGGTCGCCCCGCTGGTCAGCTGATCCGGTTTAGCTCACAGAGGAATCGTTTAATGCTTCAATAGCTTTTCTGATCGGTCAGACGCACTCGACACACACCGACGACTTCACGCGTAAATGGGCGCCGGTGAGCCCTGTGGCACCCTCGTCACATCTGGAGATCTGTTCCGTCTTTACAGAGGTTATACGGCTCTGCAATGTGCACGCCCCCGGTGAAGTCTATATGAATTACCAAGCAGACCAAGTGTTTACGGGTGACTCTGAAAACTCGTGAGTTTACAATACTGTTACCAAATGGTCTGTTCCTCTTTCTGTTTTTCACATGGCGAGTGATTCAAGCACGGAACCTAATTTAGTCCAAACAAACATTCACCTCTCCTTCATACCTTAAAAAAAAAACAGTTTGCAGACACCTGACGAGCTAAAATATCAATTTTGTGGAAAAATGATCAGATTATATGCAAGCAACATGTCATAAAGATTTCATGTTTTGTTTTGATCCCACTGGTGCCATTTTGGACTGACTGAAATTTAGCACCTCAACACGATCTCTGAAGTCAAACATCTGCTTTAAATGCATTCATCTGGATTTATACACTTGCAATATTGCCTTTTGTAAACATCACGTGGGGAACTTCTCTTGTCATGACACATACATGTATGTTGTGGTGGTCATGGTCATCACTCACACCACACGCTGGTGACATACTAGTCACTCGGTCTTGTGTAATCTAAATTCTAAAGTTAAACCTCTGTGAATCATGATGATGATGGTGATGATGAGGAGGCTCATGTGGGTCTTTAAAGGGACACTCCACTGATTTTACACCTGAAGTAAACCTTAAGGTTTTGACAGAAAGCCTGCCTTACAAACATACATGTATGTGGAGTGTAAAGAAGGGGGTATTAAATACACAATCCAGTTGCATTATAGGAAATGTAGGATCCATTGTTTTTAGAGTTTGACCCGGGATGAATTGGCTCCTGCCACTTTGATTTTTACCACTTTTTTTTTTTTTTAAAACTCTGTCTCTTGCAGGTCCCCCAAAATCGCTGGAGTGCTCCTTTAAACAACTCAAGGCCATAAAAGTTAAAATCCTAGATGAATTAGAAACTTCAGGGGACATTTAAACAATGCTGAACACACATACAGAGAGAGCACCAAGCCAGACATACATTATATTTTGGCCAGAAAACAAACAGACGCATGGCGTAAAACACGGAGATGGATGAAACTAGAGCTCCAATGACTGGCCGAAGGAAGGGCAGAAATTAAAAAGAAAATTCATCTGCAACTATTTTGGTAATCGATAAATCATTTAAGTCATCTACACTAAGATGCCAAACGTGATGGTTCCAGGTTTTCAAATGTGAGATTTATATATAAAAATAATGTCTATTTGCAGGTTTGAGGCTGTAAGTCATTTGATCTCTTTGTGGGCTAGGATAATATAATGGGCATTTTTCAGTTTTCTTATGTTTTCTTGTCGAATAATTAATAAATTGAATAAAATTGAATAATAAATTGAATAAATTTGTTGAAAATAAAAAGCATTTTAATCAATAATGAAAATAATCATTAGTTGCAGCCCGACATGAATTTAGCAGCGCGAGCAAAGTTCTTTCCGATCTGGTTCACCCTAAATTTGAGAAGGTTGCTTTCTTTTCAGGCTCGGAAAGAGCAGCCCAGTAATTTCAGAGATATGATGTACCTTATAAAAACAAGCAAACCTCATCAAACTGCATGTCTGTTCTGTGACCTCCTGACAAAATGAAACAAAGGTTCAAACAGATTTGGGATGTTGTCTCCTTTGAGCTGGCACCACACAGTTTCTCTCTTTTACACACACTGACACAGTCCTGCTCTCTCTCCAAATCAAACAACACCACTGTACAGATGTGTTGATTGTCACAGCAGAGGATGAAGGGGAAGGATGTATACTGCTTTTAAGTGAGAGTGAGGGATGTGCACAGTCATTAAACACATTCGTTCACAAAAACCTCCAGATTTGCCAGCACATACACACGCACGCACACACACACACACACACACACACACGCACACACAACAACACAGACAGACAGACAGAATAATCCAGTGAGCATTTGGGACAGATTAGATAAAATGTCATTGCGGGACACTCACTTGAGCTTTAAACATTTTACTTAGAAAGGCACAAACTATGATTTCCTGGTAAATTATTTTGATGTAAGAAATAAAAATCGAAAAGACATATCCTTTTTTTTTTCTCCATGTAAATCGACAACATTTTTCGGCCATAACTCAGATATAAGCATTGTGAAGTACTCTTCCTAGATCAGTCTTTATTAAGTTGTTTTCTTAATTGTTAATTTCAAACCTAAAGTTTTCCACTGTAATTGTTTTCATTTTTTTTTCCAAAAGTGCAATAATAATAAGAGAGCTTAATATCTGTTTCTCTCAATCTTCCACAGTACCTGAGGCCAGTGACTGTGCTACAAAGTCCACGTTGACAGACAAAAAGAAAGCCAGAGTGAGGAAAAGAACTGAACTCCAGAACACTACAACATAAAAAGAAGTTTTCAATGCAGGGATTTGACTTCAAAAACTGAGGATTCAATTACAAAAAAAGAAGAAAAAAAAAACAAAAAACATAAAAATCCTCCAAATTCTGTTTTTTTTATAGATGAAATGCTTCCTGTGTCTCTCGGATTTAACATCAGCATGGTTCACCTTTTCCTCTTTACCTTGATCCCAAAACACACACCAAAAGAAGAAAAGAAAGAAAAGAGAAAAAAAAAACAAAAAAAAAAACAAACAATTTCCTAATGAGCAGATTTCTTTCACTCGAACGGTTCCCCCGATCAACAGCTGACTGTTGGAACAATATGCGTTCTTTATGGAATCTAGAATACAACAACTGTTTCAAACAGTATTTTTTCATATTCACGCCACGGTATTCGAGTTTCATTGTTACAGCTTTTTTACTTTTTCTCAAGCCCCCCGTTGTAATGCAGGTACGTTTATTTTTCGGCGGCAAAGGAATCAAAAGTCTGTTGTGGAGTCAGTAGGACTGCAACGTTCCTTTAACTCGCCAGTAGCCGGGGGAGCACTGAGAACGAGAAAGAGAGAGCGCGAGGGGGGTGGGTACAGAGTGACAGGGGAAATAAGGTGGGGGGGGGATAAAGAGGTGAGGGGGAAGCTGGAAAGAGATAAGGGACAGGGGGGTCTGTGTAGTTGCTTCCATTTAAAACTTGACAGTGACCACAATGTTTCAAGTTCTCTCCGTTCTCTTCATTCACTTGTGCCTCTGGAGGGCTTTCCTCTTTCTCCTTTTGAAGAAACAACAGCACCTGCAGGAACACACACAACATTTACATTTAAGGAGAAGGACGTTCCAAACACAGCTATACAACTGAGATATTAATATGTCACTACAGTGCTAATGGGACCAGTGTGTAGCATTTAGTGGCATCTAGTGGTGTGGTTGCCGATTGCAACATCCTCACCTCCCCCTCCCCCTTTTTAAACACAACTGGCTACAAAACACAAAAAGCTTAAGGCCATATTTAGAGCCAGTGTTTATTTTGTCCTTTATGGGGTACTGTAGAAAACATGGCAGACCCCTTGGAAGAAGACCTGCGGCGTCCGTAGATATAAAAGCCCAATTCTGATGCAACAAAAAAAATATTGAATATGAATATTATTTTACATTTCTGCTATGTCCTGAAAATAGAGCCCCCTAAATCTGACACACTGGGCCTATAAAGCGCTTTTTGTTGGGGTTGGGTTTCAACAGCTGGTTTCATTTTGGATCTGGTTCTCAGTTGGCATGATGCAGTTCTGTTAAACTCCAATCAGACTTTGTTTCCTCATCAATAAAAAGCAATTCAGAAGAAAACAGTTTACTTGAACACAGTAAGCCGATTATTTAAATGTCAGTGTAAACAAGAAAGCTGGTTTCTGTAACTAAGGTAGCAGATCAGATAACCTGATTTCCTCCAGGCAGATTTCTCCTGGAGGATGTGTATTATCTATTATATCGTGGCCTTGAAAACCGTTACGAAGGATTCTAATCTGCTTTTTACAAGTACACGTGTATGACAACGACTTCAAAGGAGAGATAAGATAGAGTTACATTCTTTAAAAGAGCTTCATCCACAGACTAAAACATGGACAGTCTAGGAGCTTCTGACAATCTAAATAGGCTGTGTGTAAAATTTACATCAGGAGATAATGTAGTCATGATAACAGTTAAAATAAGTAAGCAATTCATCAGCTTAATGAATCCTTTGACTCATCTGCTACATGTATATTTACAGTAACCAGGTTACTACAGTCACAAGCTTCCTGGTTTTAACCTGCATGGACTTTTACTGGTTGAAAGTTTTTGTACTAGCAATAACAAAAGCTAAACCTGAAAGGATTTAACTTGCTTCTGGATTAATATTTGATTTAGACTTATTAACATGCCATCAAATCCCAACCCTTCTGCTAACAGCACTTCTATGCGTCTGGACGGTTGTTTCGTACTTGGTTTCGTCAGCCACTTCAACCTCGGTGGGAGCGGTGATGGGAGCGTTGGAGTGTCCGGCTGTGGGATCATCAGTGTTCAGCTCGCCATTCGTTGAGCTCATCACCTGCATGCGTACAAAAAGGACACCAGACTGCTCACACACATGTACACATCGAGCCAGTGGTTGCAGGGTGTAGATGGACATTCACATAAAAATATGAAACTTTGATTATCTTGATTTATTTGCCCTCTCAGATAAGGAGAGCAGTTCAATGTGTAATGTGGAATTCCCCTTAAGAGGTTCACATTTTTTGTATATCTTAAGGCAAAAGTCCATACGGACACTGAAACAGGTTTCTATTTGCGAGCAGTCCTCTTGTTCATACCAGCCTTCCAGAGTTGTCTAATGTGCTTTCAATGTTAGAGACGTGGGACATTGTAAGCCCTCTATTTGTGCAAATACACGTTCCAAAGTTCAACTAAAGCTAAAACTGATATTTCAGCAGTTAGAAAGATAATGTGTCTACTTCCTACTTCATACTCACACGACTAACTCTGGAGGATGCAGATTTGATTTAACTAAGTCAGACTGCTGAGGCTTCACATTAGCTTTAGATAAACAGCTTAAATGTTTGAACAAACTCGGGTGTGTTCATTTCCTTTCTTACCGTCCAATCTCTTCGATTGGAAGCACATTAGAGTGAAAATATCTGAACATTATTAAAATCTGTTTCTGTGTACACATGGGAATATGGCAGAATATGAGTACTGTTTAAAGACTGAGTTGAAAATGTAAAAATAACCTTTAACAGCTGTAATTCTGTTATCCAACACTAGGTGGCATATTTGTGCAACATTTACTATGGAGGCCTCTGGTTTCTAATGATATTCAAGTGGCCCTTTAACAAAAAGAGTATAAGAAACCTACAAAAAGGTTTAAATTTAAAGTCTTATCGCTCTACTTTCACTGACGAGGAAACCGAAAAAACAAAAATCTTTATTTTATGAGGTTGGCATGACAGTTGCAGTTGGATGTCGTCTTTGCATGGCCCTTCCTGTGGGCAGCCTACAGCAGATGAGGCGAATGAAGCAGACAGAACAGGCAAAGCACTGATACACACACAGGGATTCAAACAGTCTGATGCAGACACACAGAGAGAGAGAGAGAGTCGAGACAGGCCACCTGACAGGCAGGCAGTGTGGAGTCAGTGTGAGAAGGGGGGTGCAGACACATACAATAACTACGTGGCTTCATGCATTAGCCATCAGAGCAGCAGTAGCAGCAGCAGCAGCAGTACCTGAACAGAGCCCCCCAGCCGCTCAGCTGTGAGGTGCGACCCCAGAGTCTCCTTATTGGTCACTGGAGTGGGCTGAGACTCACTTCCTTTGGGCTCAGGCGACTTGACGCAAAGAGCAAAAAGGGGGTTGAGGCAGGTGGTCGTGAAGTGGCGAGAAGGAGGAGGAAGGAGGAAGTGGGTTGGGGAGGTTGTGGGGGGAGGCAATGTGGGGGGAGGATAGGGGGGAGGGGGAGTGAATGGGAAGGGGGAAAAACAAGAAAAAAAAAGAAACAAAAACAAACAAAAAAAATTACAGAAGACATCTCCCAAGCAGAAGCAGGCTTGTTAAGACAAACTATGTTAATAGAGGAGTAGAGGGAAGCAAAAAATTGTTGCGAAGCACAGATCAACACACTAATAAAGTCATGCAGGAGTAAAAGAAAACAGCCTTGATCCCCTGACCTACCACTGCATATTCAATACAACACATACAGTAACCATGTGATTGGGCATTTGGGTAACAGCATTATTTAAACTTCAACTAAAGGCTCCAGTTTAGTGTTACTCTTTCATTTGCAACCCTAAAATGTACCTTTTCTTGTCCCACCAACAAATATAACCTGTATAGGAGTTTTATTATTATTACAACTGGCTGGAAGTTAAAGATTTTTACAGTCAAGGGCATCATTCATGGTACCGGAGGTGGTGCTTTGCGAGCTTCAAAGGGTGGCAAGTTGTTATCAAGCCAATCACGTTAAATGTAGAGCAGTAAAAAGAGGCTAGAGTCCACTGTAATAAGTCAATCATAAAATCTAATGTGCCTCCCTGTGTGGCTTTACGAGAAACAATGACTCATCAAGTACAACAACATGATTCGTACCATCATTCGTGTCTATCAGAAGGATTTCATGGTTGCGCTCTGCTAAAACCTGAATTGAATTATTGCCCCTCCACTAAATCGAACAAACAAAACAAGGCTCGGATAGCATGCCAATAAAAAGGGAATTTTAAAAAATAAATACATTAAAAAAAAAAACACTTTGTCACACACTAAGCATATAGCTTGTCATTGCTGGTATGAACAATGCAATTTGCATTTTCAACTCATGCATGCAATGACTGGAGCTTAGAGTGGCAAGGTGTGAAGAATAAATTGAAGCTGAAAACAGTGCTTTGTTTCACAGCTGGAGCAGCAGAGCCTGCCTCATGATTGCACGCGTCGGTTAAGGCGCCGTTTTATCGCCTGACAAAGACTTTGAGGAAAGACGATGTCTCTGCCCAGCGGTCAGACTTCAGTCAGGACGAGGAATGGAGGAGAAGTGGAGCTGAACGGCAGCCATTTTCTCCAGGAAGTTAATTACAGTCGGACACATTGAGAGCAACCTGGCAGGGGAACTTGAATGACAGGGTTTGCTGGTAGGCTGGCTTGTTGGCCGGTCAGCGCTTTGCTAGATTGGAGGGTGGGTGTGGTGTTTGTTGTGTTTTAATGCTGATGACCTCACCTGGTTTTTGGTCTGCTGTTGTGCTTTGTCTCTGCTGCTGGGTTGCAGGGGCGTGTCACTGGGGATAGGGCCTATTGGTGTGGGCTAAGGGAAACACAAGGAAACAGCGTCAAAATAAAGACAACTTGAAAGGAAATTAACTACAGGGTTGACTTTTGTGAAAGGTTAAAACATCTAACAGCCACAATATAAGAAACTTCACATAAAAAGTGTCTGCAAAAATAATCAGTCACGATCTAGTGACAAATTACAGCAAGAGCAATAAAACAACGGCAGCCCTGACACTCGGTGGTCGAAAAGGACTTCTGAGGGAAAGTAGGGGGAAGATGAGTGGATTTAGTAAGAGGCACTCACAAGTGATTTGCCGACCCAGTCATATTCATAGTCAAAGACATAGCCATTCCTGTCGAACAGATCAGTGAAGAGCTTCCTCAAGTAGTCATAATCAGGCTTCTCAAAGAAGTCCAGCCTCCTCACGTAGCGCAGGTAGGTGGCCATCTCTTCTGTACCAAAACAGGACACGTCGTTAAATTAGACATCAGGTGGAATGAGGACAGCATGGAATAATACAGAGAACACAGAGAAACGGTCGGCACTACTGACCAGGGAAGCTTTCGCAAAGCACTTCGATGGGTGTTGCCCGTTTGGTGTCCCCGATTTTCTGATACCTCTCCTTCAAAGTGTCCGCCTGGAAGGGAGACAGGAAAAGCACACGGCGCTCAAAACTGCTGCTGGCATGAATAGGTGTAATATTCAAATGTGTCATGTTGGACACTTGACTTGCAGACAGATGCAAATGTTGTGGTTCGTCATTCTGATTTCTTTAGTCATTACACAGATGTGTACAGCACGGAGGGCTTGTGCTGTGTTCCTCTGCCATGGCACACAAGACTTGGAAACTCCTGTATTGTACCATTCTAGAGTATTTATGCCAACATAACAACTGTTGTAAACAACAGTGCTTTCTTTCTTATGCTCTTTCTTCTTCCTCTTGTAATTGACAGGAGTATTATCCCACGGAAAGTACCGTGAGCAGACAATTCTGGTGTGTGTGTTATCTATACACTTTAACACACCCACTACACACCAGGTGAAGACATCCAAAATAGTTAGATTTTGCCTGCAGGCCTGTCCATTTTCCACTATGCATGGTGGGTTCTCATACGGTCTAGTGTTGTTCAGGCAACCCGCCGGTCTGAATTTACCAAGAACTGTTTGCCGTTTTACTCGGTGAAGATGCACAACACCACTCCATCACTGCGCACTGCTCCTTCATTGTATTTTGATGCGGTCATGTCGTGTGTTGGTGAGAACTTGTTTTGGCCTGAGCCTCCTGACATCCCCCACATTCATACATCCCTCACATTCATCTACCACGAGCTTCCTCCCACATAGCAAATGTTCAAATGTTCAATGTTCTTCTAGTCTAGTCTATTCTATGCACACCTCGGATATCTGCGCCATGCAAAAATCCCTGCTCCTGTGTGCCGCTACAACCTGCCCTCGTGGCAGCTGTCGGCACATGTGCTTCACTTAGTGGTTTAAGCTCTTTCTCAGTGTTCAAATGAACAGTGTGTTGTTGCCTGTTACTGTTTATGTAGCTACTGGGTCTGTTTTTCTAGTCACAGACTGAATAGATTTGATGGTGAGCCTATTGTGAATCCTGTCATTAAAACATGAACACAGGACAGTGACAGTTACCTGTGCCATAATGGAATAATAATCTTTAACACTGTGCAGCATCTACCACTCTTCTCTATTCTTGTACTATTCTATTATTCTTCTATTCTTGTACTTTGTACTGAGTTTGTGATGTCAGAGGACCCAGATTTAAAGAGTTTAAAACTCAGCTCTGTGGGTCTGGGTGATTGGGGGACCAGCTGTACCCTCTGCTGACATCAGCTGTTCTAACACAAGCGGCACGACTGGAAGCTAGGAGCTATATTTCATGATCTTTAACGGACAAACAAGTGAGATCAACCGTGTGTTATAAAAATATATACATATACACAAAGTATTTTTCTTAAGTGACCACAGAAAGAACTCGAAGAACAAGCAGAGAAAATAAAAGCCTTGGCACAGGGCTGCCTCCACCCTCCAAAGGTTCTTCTCTACTAAGCACTGCAGGAGTCTTATGCAAATCAGCATGTGACAATATTTTGATGATGTCAAACAATGACTCGGTGCCTTTTTTCTCTACATATTTCTCATTTATGAATAATTTCTTATCTACCCTGTGTTTATGAGCTGTGATAAGTGAATTTCCATAGTGTGGGATCATTAACGTCCATCTTATCTTATCATTATATGCAACAGTACCTTTAGGCCCTGCCAGGGGAGGCTACCTCGGAGGAAGTACATGAACATATGACCCAGCGCCTCCAAATCATCCCTTCTGCTTTGCTCTGGAATAGACAGAACAAAAACAGATAATTAGTTTACCTGTGAGAAACAAATTCATTTTATAGCCAGCTGGTAAGGTTAACAGGCAATTTGGCAGTAGGAAATGCAGCACAGCAGTTAATTATGGGCAGGATAAAAGGCCATGATTAAGCCATAGAGTTGGAGGGGCAATCCTGAGCCATGGAGACCCAACAGTGTGCAGATTTTCATTCCAACCAAACACTCCATCCACTGATTAGCACAAGTAGAGGGGAAGGACTAATCAGTGAAATCATCTCCTGAGGTGATTGGTTGGACGTGCAGACTGTCGAGTCTCCGCGACACATCTGGTTGGCCCGTCACTGCCACCATAGAGGAGAACAGCAGACTGAATATGAGTAAATGCTTCAAAAAGGCCATGAAATACAGATATACATCAAATAAATCTTAATTTATTAAAGACAGATGAAAGATATGGTAATTACCAATAGTTAAACAAATAAATCAGGCGTTTGTCTACAATGCTGTGTACCTGTAGGCGATGTATTTGTACACAATACAGCTGAATGTAAATGTTAGTAAAGCTTGCCTATGCAAATTTAAAAAGGGCTAATCAAACCACAGTCGTGTCCTTGAGATTTTCTTACCCTTTCCCAAGTGTGTGTTAATGCTCATGTAGCGTGCCGTCCCAGTCAGACTCTTGTGCTCCCGGTAGGGGATGTGTTTTTTGGTCTCGGGGTCTATGTACTCTTTGGCCAGACCAAAGTCGATGATGTGGATGGTGTGCTGCCTCTTGCTTCCTGGCCGCCCAACAAGGAAGTTTTCTGGCTTCACATCTCTGTATATCAGACTCTTGGTGTGGACGTACTCCATCCGTGTTATCTAGCAGCACAGTAAACGGATCAGGATTAGTATTTGACATTTCTTTCAACCTTCTGGACGGTTTTCAAACATTCAGATGTATTCTGATGACAAGAATGGCAACTAAGATTACCATTATTATTAAATGTTGATTAAATGGCTACTTTTAGCCAGCTACCCAACCCCTACAGTGCTGACATTTTCACCTTACTCTGCCCCTCCACTATAAAAATATATTCAAAGCTGCACTATATTTTCAGCGAGGCTTGAAATCACAAAAACAAGCCTATCTATAGGCCCGCTGCTCTCTTCCAGGTCGTACCAGCTGTATGGCTATCATGAGGACGGTCTTGAGGGAGAAGGTGCGGTCACAGAGGTCAAACAGATCCTCTAGACTAGGCCCGAGCAGCTCCAGCACCATGGCGTTGTATTTCCCACAAGGACCAAAGTAGTACACCTGAGGGATTCCCTCTGTGAACAGACACAAACAAAGTTAGTGGACGTGTGTAAAACATTGGCTTATTAATGAAATCATCACAATTTAACTGCTGTTATGTCTCTAGGAATAAGGTTTTCCATTAATGGGTACTTTTACTTTTCGAGTGTGGGAGGAGACTCTTCAGCACTGACACTACAGCAGCCATGAAAAACTCAACAGGTTTGTCAGAAACAGGCGAGGCTCAGAGTTTATTTTTCCCCTCAAGTAGGATTAAAAGCAAAGGTGTCTAAAAAGAAACACCAGTGACGGTGAGCAGCATAGTGACAACTGTAAATAGCTTGTGCTCCAAGAAACCACCACACCCATTCTGTGGTAATGTGTATGACTTCTGAAGAATGTGGATGGATCAACCCGACAGCGTGCATATCAATGTTTGACACTAGGAAAACTGGGGGCGTGGCAAAACACTACAGTGTGAGTTGTTTGTTTTTTTAGTAAGGGCCACTGAGACTAACGGTAAAGTCATTCTGATTTAGCTAAAAAATTAATCAGGGGAAATTCTAATTTGTTGGTAATTTGGTAGCTCATTTGTTACTAAAAGCAACCTAGAGCTGCTGTTTCCCAATGTCTCCTGGCTACAGCCCTACCAGCTATGTGACAATATAATGAACTGCAGAGCTCCGTGGAGGAGCCAGTGTCATATTTCACAAAACGGTCTAGAATAACATGCAACAGCTCACTGGAAAAAACAATAAGTAACACTACGTCGAGATAAGAAATAGACTCATTTAGCTTTTTTTCCCCTCAACACTTCCCCGGTGAAATTTTATAACTTTTCTGTCAGAGCACCCACTGACTTCTGAGCCTAGCGTGTGTCCAGCTTCACAGCCTCTGCTACCAGCTTAGTCTTGTCAAATTGGTTCTGTCACCAGGCAGTCACCCTGGGACCTCTGAACCACTCTGTGGTACCAAAGGCCTAATATCTACATACCAGTCATATCCCTGAAGGCCCACTAACCATGGAGATACCACATGCACACACTTAGAGAGAAAGACAGTGACACAGACAGACGAAGAGAGACATGTATACACTCCTAACTCCGCGGTTAGGAGTGTATACATCTCAGCTGCTCGCCCTGGAGTGGGACTTTACAGTGAGTGACCTGATCGCCTCTCAACATCAGTCCAACAAGACATACTGCATGTGTACGGATGCAAACTGACAAACTGACTTGTGCACATATGTACCTATGCACGAATCAAGGGTGCTTCAGACAACTAATTTTATCAACACTAAAAAAAACAACTACAAAAACAGTCAAAATTTAGCAAAATGTGTAAGTGCATTCACACAGCCAGGCAGACACGTTACTCTGATAAGTTAGAGGCATATTCGCATCAGCGACAACTTTAATGTTGTAGCTTTCAGACAGAAGGTACATAAGCTAACTAAACATCGACTAGCAGCAATGCCACCTCCACCAAAATGTTCCTCTTCACTATCCAACCCTGGATAGTGTCGTCTTTTACAGACTTGTTGGGTGGAGTTAAGCAAACGTTCTGGAAACAGAAAGCTAACTCCTAATGTAGGACAAAGATGACCAGCATGGGGCTACATCTCAGCTAGTAGGGTGGTTGCTAACATCTTAGACGCAACCTTAATAAAATATTAATAACTAGTATTTCTGGTGTCGACTCATGAGGGCAGCGACATTTAAATCGACTAATCACACTCACTCTAACACACAAACGTCCTTTCTGTCCGTTACTTTGTAGATTTCTCTGGTAATGACGGTCGTGACAGATGAAGCCGTGGCAAGAGGTCAATGTAAGGCTGACTCATTTTGGCTTGGCCCAAATCTAGAGGTCATTCAAAGCTCAGTCATCACAGGGCGAAAGCACACGGTGTATTATAGTCTTCTGCTGGTGGGTGATAGCAAAGATTGGTGCTTACAGCAGCTGTAAGCACCAATCTAAAAACGGCTGGTTGAAAAAGTCCAGAGCGTATTTTGGAGGTGAGAGTATGTCAGACATGTTTGTTATGGCTGAAGTGAACTCAACCATACAGAAAAGAGAAAAAAACAGGAATGAGCATTTCAAAACAAACAGAATGATGATGCATGACTGACAATAATCATCCCGATCTGAAAACAGTTTTGTTCTCCTCAAAAGGCCAAACAAACCATTTCAGTGGTTAAATGGCACACAAAGCAAACTAAATCACTACCGTGATGATAAATGACTGTAATCCGAGCTATTATATAAAGTCATATCAAAAAATACATCTAACTGTAGCTGGCTTTCACCGCGAGCCAATGTGAGTGGTGCTCTGACCCCCGCTGTCTTGACAATTTGAGACAATCCAACCTATTGTATCTGCAGGCGGGCCCTCTCAGGCGACACAGTAATAGTGAAGGCTGCATCACAGCAACTGAAGACAATGTTGCCCTAGAATGAAATGTCAGAGTTAAGGGCCAAAGAGGAGACGGCTGGAGATGAGGAGATGGTCCGGAGAGGAGGAGGAGGAGGAGGAGAGGGCAGGGAGCGCATATTAAAGATTGAGATTATGGAGTGGAGTGCGCTGAGTAGAGGAGGAGAAGAAGTAGTGACTTCCATTAAGCCCAGTGCTCTGGAGATGCTCTCACAAGGCTGAAATGTGATCAGCACTTGGGCTTGTACAGGCTGAGCCTGGAGCTACAAATGCAACATAGCAACAATCCCACAAGACGGCGAAGGACTGAAGACTAGTGTGGGGGGGACACACACAGGAATAGGTTCTTTTTTTTATATATAAAGTTAATAATTAATTCCACCAGATATTTGCAGCTTTTAACCTCTGTAGCTCCACAACAACTCAGTCAAACGATGATTTGACTGATTTTACTACAACTAGGGCAGTTTCCTTCGTCCGCTGCACACAAGACAAGTAAAGGTTAAATTGAATTATTGATCAGATGGACTACACCCTTTGACTTTAAGATTAGTTGTAAGAACAGTGTGTTGATTTATACTATAATGTTCCACAGTTTGCTTTCTTACATATACAAGTGTAAATGCTGAAATGATCAACAAAAGACTGACAACTTAGTCAGCTATGCTACTTTTATAAAACCATGGCAACATATTTAATTAATGAAGTAATGGTCATATAATAAATGTTTATTTATTGCTTCTGTTTCTGTTATTTGTTGCTATGGTGCATCTCTCTCCTGTTGTTAAAAATAATCTGATCAATCCTACAACAGCAGTAAACTATGATTTGCATGAAATAATATGATCAGCATGGACCCCGTGTCACTGACACGACATATTGTGGCAGCTGAAGCACACATGCGTGCCGACAGATACCCATCGCTGGATAATATACAAGAGGAAACTTCCTTATACAGGACATGAATTACACTCATAAATCATGGATCCATGATACGTCATTCCGTATGATACAAGTTAAATGAGGGACACAAACTGTCAGGTTAACAAGTACAAGACTTGCTTTAGTATCACTGGCACACTGTAATAACTATGACGATTGCTATTGCTGCCGAGAGCCACTGCGACGTCAGGTCTATTGTCAATTGCTAGGAGACCGGAGTCCCAACAGCTGGGATCTGTTCAGGACAGGACAGAATTAACAGTGTGCAGATAAGCTCCTCCTGGGCGTAAGCGCTGAGCAGTCCATGCTGTGACATATTTGAGGCTCTTGGTTTCGCGCACGACAATCAGGGTCACATGTGCCCATTTAGCCAAGTTGACGACCTAAGTGGATTTAATCTGTCGTCTTGACTCCTCCCATGCGGGACAGTCAAGTGAGCCTTCCTGTCATATCATAGAGTAGGCCGTCATCAGAGACAAGCGCGCCTCTGCTCTGTTGTGTGCCAACAGTGTAACTCCATTTCTACGTCACGGTTAAACCACTGAGAGCTCAACCGACGGACAAAGTCTAACCTCGATACAGGATAAATATATTACGAGTCAGCATTTAGTTGAATCGATAGTCGACTGATTTTGGCATTTATATAATAACACCCAGAGCTTTATCTTGGCAATGTAATATTCTGCCTTCTGTTCAAAGTACCATGGCAGCAGTAAAAGGCTAAAACACTGTGGAAGGAGAATTTAACAATCATCATTAGATGTGTCCTTGATTTCCACCCACTCATTGCCTGCCAGTCACACATTATGTGACACGTCACCACCACCTGTTTACTCTCTGGATCTCTATGGATTCATAGTAGAGTATAATAGAGAGACTGTGTACATATGTATGCATGTAAAAGACAAAGCATACAGGTATTGTGAAGAGTTTCTTTTTGTAAATTCATCATGATCTTAGTGTGGGCTCTGCTGCCGAGTAAGTTAGTCAGAATATCATAGCAGTTAGCAGCGTTAGCGAGCACTGTTGTGATGCTCACACAGACGAAGTCTTCTCCGCCAGAGGAGAGGCGTTTGGAAAGACTTTGATGGCATCACATCAGCTTGTTCCATTATCCTACCTGTGCACGTCGCCTGTTTGGTCTAAAGGCTAGGAATATTTCTAACATGTTCCGCAACCTCCGTCACAAACAGTAAGGCTGAAGGCCAGCCGTGGTCTCAAAGGAGGAAGGGATGGTCATGATGTGTTTAATGCGCCACAGGAAACAACCAAGGGCAGAGAGAGACAAGCCTGGACTAGAGGAACCCTCTGCTATAATGACAGAGGCGAATTACAGTTCCTGAGTTTGTGTATGTGTGGTCATGCATTGTGCAAGATTTGCTCACAAATCAGAATGACAGATTAAAATGAGAACAGCCATAAAAACATTTTTTTTCAAAAGACCACACCCTGTTAGCACTGCACGTCAGAGAGTTTCCCTGCAATCTGCAGGCAGCACACAGTCAATCAGGAAGGCAGAGGATACTGTGGCTAGGGAAGCTATCCAAGTAGACACACCATAAAGGCCTGACTGCTTGTTGAGGGCCATCTATAAATAGTCAAGGACTGCCCTAATGCCCCACCTCCTTATCAACAGTGGAGGGTTTTTGCTCTGGCAGAAGGAGCCAGGAAACTGGCACGTGTCACTAAATTAGACCACCACACAGACACACACACACACACACTTGTCAGACGGAGGAGGATCACTGCAACAAGAGGACTGGGCCACTTAAAATATTACTTTTCAAATCTACATTTTTATACAGTCATCACCATATAAATCACTACTGGCACGCTAATTATTTAAAAACACCTTCGTCATAGTCCCACACAGAAACATTCTCAAAGGGCCGTAAATGTGCTTTAATGACTGTAAAAGCTCCCACAGACTTCCTGTCTTCGCAGTACAGAAAAAGAGTCTGACAGTAGCCTCTCATGGCTGGTTAGCTCTGACTACCAGCTCTATGTCGCTGTCCATGCTACATTGAGCACTGAGCCAGTCTAACCAATGTCCCCTGACCCTCCATGCCACCTACCACACAGCCACGAGGCAACGCCTCCTACGGCCTTTGCTCCCTCCCTTCTCTGGTGCATTTTTAAATATGCTGGGAGGGTGGGCTCTAGCTAAATTTAAAGCGTGTAGTTACCCTTCAATATGGTAATGCCTACTTTAGGCTAAATTATGTAATAAAATCTCGATTGGGACTTGGTACCTGCATTTACGCAATTATAAAAAAAATTTTTAAAAAAGGACTTCTGGTCTGGGAGAAGGGATAAAAAAAGAACAGATGGGACATGCAGGTGTGGGTGGTTGCAGTGAAAAGAAGCAGCAGGAGTGGGAGACTGCACGGATCTCGTGTCTGTACCTTTTGCTCTTGTCAGTTCAACTAAGTCACGGTGACATGTTTGCATATGGTTTCTGAATTAAAAGACCGCGCGTGAGCGTCGAGAAGCAGCCAAATCAAACCAAACACATGCACTGGACACAAACAGGACAGGTGAGGTTTGTCCAAAAACAGCAAAGGCAAGTGCTGTGAAACAAATCAAGTCCTAAACATCTGACTCTGCCTTCTCTCTCTCCCTCTCTCTCTCTCTTGCCCTCTGTAACTAGCTGACCAGCCAGACCAGATCAAAGCGCCGCTGCCCTGGAGCCACAGCTATGCATCATAGCACATTAACATGTTCTGGGCAGTGCTGTAGGCGAGGAGAGACTGTGGGTACTGTAGAGGTGGGATTAGAAAAGAGGAAGCAGACACAGGCATCCATTGGCTCCTACAAATGTGGCAAGATAAAACACACACACACACACACACAGAGTGAAATTTAGCCTCAATCAGACTTGAAGCCATAGATTTGAAAATGTGTCCTTTCTTCTCTATTTCTGCCTTCCATCCACATTATGCTTGACACAATAGTTGCAGAACAGCCAAACTGCTGAACTGGCATAGATAGGTCAAATTATTAGCATTCACTCAGTAGACAGAATAATAGAATACGATCATATCTCTTGCAATGCACTGTATAATCCCAGATGTAAATAAATTGTCATGGCGTAAAAAAAAAAAAAAATTAAAAAAAAGACTTACAAAAAATAAAAAAATATCCACTCAGCCAACATTTGAGGGATTAAATCTTTGTCCTCCTCTGTCTCCCATTTGTTCTACTCGTTCCCTCTTAAAAAGGCATCCATTTCCACACTGCCATTATTCCTGATTCCCTCGCACAAATGAGGCTGTCACACTCATGGCACCAGACGAGAGCAGTGAAAGCAGCCCTGTATTCTGCTTTAGATGTAACACCATTTTAACTACACCAAAAATCATTCAGATGTTAAAAAGAAGGCAATATAATTATCCAAAATACAAAAGTCATCTGAAAATCTACTTCAGGGCGAACGCGATAGTCTGGCGTGTCTGTTTCTCAATGTTAACGCCGACTTCCCTCTTCCTGCCAAGCCCAATCTAGTGTGAAAAGGCCCATTCACGTTTAGCTCAACACAATGGCGCTGTCTATCAGAGCCAAAGATAGACCTGCAGAACCTGCATCTGTCTTACCTGAATTTCCCAGCTGTTTGTAAAATCTATACTCCAAATGGAGCTGTGGCGCCCTGGACTTTATAGGTTCCTGAAAGAGAAGAGAGGGAGAAGGGAGAAAAAAACCCCGTCAACTATGATACAGTTCACAATTAACACAAAATGACAATATTCTTTATCAACACTGACATGTTGGTTGTTTGGCTCTGTGAAAATTAAATTACTCTAGACAGAGAAAACAGAACGTCGTGTGTTTGTAAAACACAATGAAGTAAATTTGACAAAGTGAGAAATTATAGACTCTATAAAACAACCCAGAAGCACACATGACGAGTTAAAAAGCTTCACCAAAAGCAGTGTGTGAGTGACAACCTTGCAAACACATCATCACCATGTAATTAAGTTAAATACCTACAGTACAAAGTGGTCTTTCTTTTAATGCCCAGCAGAACTTAAATTAAGTCTCCAGTCAGACTGGTGGGATGTGAGAGGATAAAGAGCACTTCCAGCTGGTGAACAGCAGGCTTTTGTGATGACATAGCTGATAATCAACCCACTGGGACATATTGTTCATTATATCGCCAGCTCCAGCTCTACAACCTAAAATGTAATCTGATTAACCCCACTCTCATGATGACAAGGGCATTATAGACAAACGTGTAGCGGATAGGACGAACACACACCCAACTTAATTCCTTTCCTTAATCTTCAATAGCTGTACCTCGGCCTCCGTGTTAAAGCCCCTCACCGCAATAACTGTTTGCACACACTCCCAGCCAATAGTGGCTTTACACGGGTCCACAGACGTACATTAGCCTTTTTGTCAAATTGATAAAATAAGCTCTGCTGTGCCAAAGATTAGATTTACCTCGGTCATCATAATTCACTGATACGTGAATGCTGCAGATGTTTGCACTGAAGGAAAACAGTGGGATGATTAGTTAAAAAGACGTGAGAGTGAAGCTTTCTCGCCGTCTGCAGCTTGCTACTCTAAATACAAATTCGGGGAAACTTTATTTAGCCTGACAACTCAAGAGGTGCTTAAAGTGAGATTTAATCTTAAAAGTTGTTTCCCGTGTGCGTCTAATTCCAAAGCACTTCTATTTTAAATTATATGAACTGAAAGCTGTTAAGCTCCCACATTCACTCCATTAGGCCTTCATATCAAATCAGGAGCATTTTCCTCTTCTGGTGCCCTGCGAGAACGTAGGAGTGCGCATACAAAGTATGAGCTGTGTTCAGCACAATCAGGGACTTTCCATCTTTTATGATGGCTGTGCTCAGTCCTCTGGGATGTGTTCTCTGGTTTCCTTTCAAGCTTCAATCAAAGGATGGTGTAACATAGGTGGTAAGGAAAAATGAGAATTGACCAATCTTTCTTCACAGTGTGCCAAAACATCTTGCGTAAGGAGAGATTTTCATTACAGCAAATGCATCCGTCTGATTACACTGACAGACCCACCATCTTAAAACAAACATCCGACTACCTCTTGATCATGTCTAGTTTTATATATGTTTGCACTGTATTCTTCAGGAAATTTGCTCTTGCGAAAATCAAATAACACATACAAAAAAGTCAACATTGCTATCAGAAATAATTATATTACTAATTAATAATATTTTATTCATGGACAACACCATTTAACTGTCAATATTTTACACAGCCCGAGGCAGTATTTCGATCTAGAGACTAAAAATACGGTTGTCTGCTGTATCAGAATAAAATGACATATAATCACTCGACTGAAGCGAAGCTAACCTTAACCACATCAGCAAAGGCATGTGGACATTAACCTGCAAGAGCGACAGACTGCTGGTACTAGCCGTGCTAACGCTAGGGTTAGCATTAGTGTTCTTACGTTTAGACGTTCATTTAATCAACAGAGACGTTCGTTGATCTAGGCATAAACCTCAAACACGAAATGATAACTGATGTCACTACATGCATGTTTTTCTACAGTCATTGGGAGAACAGATTCATTTTCCTGTTCTCACGATGCCAACATGGAAAACAGAGAGCACTGAAGTGACACCAATACATCCCAATAAAACCTGAGTGATTTCACAGACACTGCAAAAGCTTTTTCTATAGACTATAGAAAAAAAAATATCCTCCAACATGAGGCCAACAAGAAAGAGTGTTCGAGAAGTAGCAAACCACTGTGGATGCCAGTGGACGACAGGCGGCAATACAGAGGAGTGGAAGCCTGTAGGAGGAAGACACGTGACTAGTCTGGGAGGTGGAGCGGGGAGCTGCTGTAGCGTCATCCACCTCCTACATGAACACGGACAACAAGCACGTCTCGCACAAGTCAGGCCATGCCAGGGAGGAGAGGGGAAGAATATATAAAATATATAAATAATGACTCAAAACAGATGGCACCAAACCACAGGACCCTTTAAAACAGCTTACAATAGGAAACAGAGGCTTATGGCAGCTTTATGTGCTTAAGAGTCATCTCTATTCCCAGCAGATGGGATAAGCTATGGTTGTGTAAATGACCAGAGCCAAGCTGCAAACGTCTGATGTAACATCTTTGCATATGACGAGGATTTTTCGCAGCCATCAAACATTTTTGATCTTGCGCCCTGCACTGACGTGCTCCCCTGACACGGCAGGGCTGCGCCCACAGAGGCAATTCTGTGAAAGGAGACCTACCAGGGATTTATGTCTCCTAAGCATATATCCACAAACTGAAGTCAGCTACACCTTTGACCTCGTCCCCTTAGGTATTTGTCGATAAAACCTCTGCAGCCATTCAAATAACTTTAGTGACACAACATTTCGGAGCAAAATAAAAGCAAAAACTGTTTTCGGACGACTTCATAATTTCCTTTAAGTTCATCTTTTTTGTAATACTAAACTGCCAGTGGAAGTTTTGGTCACCCTGTGTGGGGGTCTTACAGAGAGCAGCTTTTTTGCCAAGTGTGCTGGCCTGTGTCCAGGGCAGCTGACCCACAGGCCAGAAGGGCCCTTCCCTGTCTGACCTGCTGCTACAGTAACCTCTCCACCTCAGCTGTTCTGCACTGCAGCTGTGTGCTTCTGCGTATCTGGGTTCGACCAAATTGTACTTTGTTTAGCAGATCTCTGGATGAGACCGGCAGCAAAACATGGTTTGATATGCAGCTTTGTGAGAACTTTTATTTTAAAGTCAGCAATAATGTGTTACAAATAAATGCACAGCTATATCCTGATGGAATGACACAATTTCTTCCGCTTCTTCAGTTTAGGAATTTGGAAACCTAAATCCACATGGGACTTCTAACTATTTAATTTACGTCTTATGCACATAATATTAAGTATCTGTGATCTATTAGGAGTTGATATGATATCCTGATATTTGGTATACAGTTGTTTTTTGTTATCGTCATACCAAACCCATCAAATGACATTAATATTAACACGGATCTGATAAACGGTCTTTGTCATGTATACTGAGATATGCAGTTGTGTAACAAAGAGTAGAACATGTGTTATCTTATCTCGTGTGCCTGCATATTAATGGTTTTGGTCGCGCTGTTAATCTGTGTTTGTCCATGAACTTTATTTGCCATGAAGTCTATGCACTTTGCCAGTTACAGTCACTTGTGCTCCTTAGCATTCAGTTTAGGAAACGTAACCTACATGCTACATTCTGACATTTTCTATCCCATGTTCGCATTTAGTCCTGAAAACAGACCTCACACTATGTAGAACCGGCTTTCCCCAAACCACAACAGCCAATCAGATACCACCAGTCCAATAGCCAACATGACTGGCTGGCTCTGGATTGAATTATGAAAATAAGTGTAGGGCAATGGACAAAATAGGCTTATAAATAGTGACAACTGACTTATACTAGCTTACAGATTTGTCAACATTATTACCATTAACAGCAAATATAGTCCTAGTGTGATGAAATCCTGTGGCTACAACTGCCTGGCGATGGGTGCAAGATGAAATTTCACATGCCGTTTCAAGGATCCCTCTGGGAGTAAAACACTTGAAGCTTGTACAAATATATGATTATGTCATCACGGATTAGGCGGTGGTTTCTGCATTTTAACCTGTGGTAGACTTGAGTGGATGGAGCAAGCCATCAGCACCACACAAAGTCCTCTTCCCCGGGATTAACCAACTCTGCATATGATGTCATCTCGGCTAAATCTGATCTCTGCTCCAACACAGCTGAGAACGATCAGAATTGACCTCAGTGACTGGATGGAGTAATGACCACCGAATGAAGAGGAAGAAAGAAAACTATAAATGACAGCCGCAATCAGAATATTAAAGGGTAGCAAATCACAGACATGCAACAGTGAACCGCAGTTAGAGTCTTAACACTTTGTGCTGCGTATCCAGTATCCAGGCAAAACTTTAAAATATACATTTCTAACATTAAAATCACGTCACATTGCTGACTAATGAGAAAAACGATTTCCCGGCCTCCAGCCTGGGCAAACCACAATTTCATGAGAATTCGGTATATTCTCATACACTCATTTTGATGACTGATCATTATTTATCTTGCGAGCCAAGAAGTAAATCTATTCTGCTGCCATTTTCACTCTGATGTTGACCAATTTCAACTACAGTGAACTGGAGATATAATGATTTTCTGATCACCAGAAAATAAATTAAAAACCGGTTTGATTATAGTTTACACTGGAAAATTAAGAGAACACAGTAAACTCTGGGAACTTGTGACGGCATTTTTCACTCCGTTCTGTCTGTTGTGAAAACAATTAACCGACAGATCAAAAAAAAAGGATTAATCATGAGCTGCAGCCCTACAGTCAAAAGTCTGCATTGTTAATTTAATTTCGCAGTATTCCAATGTCTTAAACCTCTTGATTTGATAAGGCCTTATCAGACAAATCATGTTACGTGTGGTGAAAAAAAAAAAGTACTACTCCTTTCCGCATGCATAATATCATTGCATCAGCGTGGAATAGTAAAACAAACAGATGGGATGATGTGAAGAAAAACATAAACAAATATTTGTGTATCTGGAAAGACATTGTGACATTCAATGGGTGCATACGTATACCTGTGTGCGCCATGTTCAGTGGAACAGACCCAACATTATGCATAAGGCCCAGAATAGACCTTGACCTTTGCCTGACACCCAGTAAACCATTTCACAATATGCAACTGGCAATGTGACTCATATCATCTTAGACAGAGCACCTCAAATGTCAACATACTGCATCTCTGCTCAGCAGACTTCAGGGGGGTATCAGTGATGTTAGCCGCTAACTGTAAGGTTAAAACGAATGGCGAGGATTGAAGTGTGTGTGTTTGTGTGTGGAGTGTACGTTTCCCTCTTCCAGCCATCTTTATGATCAGAGGTGTCTACGGTTGGGAGGCGGCGTTAAGGAGTGAGTGGTGTCAGAGAGCAACAGCTGGCCGGTGTCCAGCACTTCTCCTGTTTCCGCTCAGATTTAACACACCCAGATGGAGCCATCAGCTGCCTCCCAAAACCCGGTGCGATAATCCGGCACTGCTTGAAATCTGACTTCGAATCAAACATCAGTTGTTGTGGAGATTTGTTTGCGTAGATGGCCTTCGTGGGGGAATTTTTGACCTAGGTTCAGTTCAGCTGTGATTCGGAATTAATGTCATGATTTAGACCGATGATTCATTTTAAATTGTGTGGAAATTCTCTGGGTGGGGCTGTAGGAGAACAAACAGAACAATTAATGGTGTATCATGTTATCCCATTGTCAACATTAAAGATGGCTTCCACTCAAGACTGAATGAACTGCCTGGTATTATTATCATCATCAGACCATGAGTGGTTTTAAAGAGAACTGACATGTCCTCCTAAAATTAAAATTATTGTGAATAAAAATTACTGCATTTGTTCAGATTGTATCTTGTTAATTGACTTTCATAATGGCATTAAGTGTTGACTCAGGAAGTTGCTCTGTCAATGGAGCATATCGTCTTACACTACTCTTTTTTCACCCATTTGTTTCCTTGACAGCATTTTTTTTTAAAAAATCAATAGAAAAAAGCTGTTTTGAAAAATTCTGCTAACAAGTTTCATGTTGTCCGATTTAGGGGACTTTATTTATTGAATATGGCAGAAATTAAAACTATAAAATAACTTAGAATGAGCCTAATATATCTGCAGACGCCACGGCTCCTCTTCCACCATGTTGAATCGCCATGTTTCTACAGTAGCCCAGAATCAGCAGCTATCCTACATGCTGGTCCTTTAAAACTGGGCTGGCTCTTTAAAAACATGCTGAACTCAGCTGCTACAGGCAGAGGAAGGCAAACACAGCACACAATGTTGCCAGTGATCAACGCAGTCATGGGAAGTTCCACTCACATGAACCCAAGAGGCAAGTCTCCATTGTCATTTAATAGAAGAGTGTGGAATAGAAAAAGTACAATGTATTGCATTGTGTACTCCCTCGTTTGTTTCAGCTAAATTAAATTTTTATATTGGGCCGTAACAGAGACGAGTAATAACACAGTGCAGTCACTAAATAGTAGGAGAGAGGGTTATTTTTATTGCTCTGGGTCTCTGCTCCAGTGTACAATCTGTACATTATTTACTGGGTTTGAAATGAAAGAGTCGCTGAGGTTAAAGTGCTAATTTATAGCATTAGGGTAGCAGAATGATGATCCAAAACAAACAGCTAAAATAACCAAGTAGTTTTTGTTTTTTTAGGGGGTTAAAATTGGAACGATCCTGACTGGTTAACCACCAGACTGAAGGTAAAAAGCCCTGTAAACAAGCGCAAATGAAATATGTCATACTCAGAGAACAGAGCTGATCACAGACTTCAGTCATTAATTTGATTTTTAACAGAATGAGTCCAAAACATGCTTCCCGCCTAAATCAGGTTACCATGTGTAATAATGGCTATGACACCTACTGTTGTATGTGAAAGCTGAACTGAGCCTCAGCATGAAAAGCACAGGTGTAATTAATACCATTAACTGTGGCTTTGTTCCTTTTAAGTGTGTCAGTGAGCCAGCCAAATATCAGAGCCGATAGCGTCCCATTACTAATGGCATTAGTGGTTTTCCTTGTGCGACATGTCAAAATGTCTGCCTCCTATTTGTTAGGGTCTGTCTCTTTCTTACATGGTATGAAGCGGCTTCAAATCTAACCTCAAACCACTGCCGTTTTGTCTCGCAAAGTAAACTCTCCAAAATAGACCCGAGGTCAATTTGGCTTCAGCTCTTCTCAAATGACCATAATCTGTTCCTGGTTTGGTTAGTTTGGCTCTAGTTTACCACCTAAATTATGATGCTACAAAGAAAGTTAAGACAGTACAGTGCAGTGTAAATTCATGGCAGTCACCGTAATCACAACAAAGAAAATGTGAGAACTGGTTAACTATTGCCATAGCCTTGAGCATCACATATAATTTAGAAAGCACAACAATACTGTGTCAGCGTAACTCCTTAAAAAAAACAACTGCTAAATGGAAAATATGATGCTGTGCTTTACCATGAACCAGGATGTACACTCACAAGGCCCAAATTACACAGCACTCGCTGCTCTACAGGCACACACCCTGCGCCATATTCAAACATATTTTTTGTGCAGTCACAATTTGCACTGACACTGTTCTTGTTGCTGCTCTAAAGTCGCCAGCATTTAGACTCTCCTGCACAGGTTTTATGTCGGCCACTAAATCACCCTCAAAGCAACAATGTGTCTGTGTGAATGTGCTGTGTTCCTGCTGGCTACTGATTCATTAGAGGATTAGCTAGTTGACTGAAGGTAGGCTTTTACATGCTGTTGACATCCAAGGATTTATTCATTTAGCCTGCCCTGCGTGCTCTCTGGAGAGCCCAGGCAGGCTACGGAAGAACTTAAATCGTCAAAATGTCACTTTAATTCCAGCCAAACATGCTGATGGAGCTTTTGTGCCTTCACAGTTCTTCGACAACAGCCTCATGAAGAGCTGGTGTAAGCTGCTGAGCTAGACTGCAACAAGAGCTGCTTATCATGCTTCAGTGGGAGGCAGACAGGAAGGTTCAGTACAACACCTCCAGATTTCCCTCAGAGCATCACGACTGACCAACGCCATGAGTGGCTTCACTTAAGCCTGTGCAGTGATTCAGCCAAAGAAAACAAAAAGGTCTGCCACCAATGTTCCACCTTTCTCCATACATACAGTACACGTATGATCTTTGGAGGGGACGCACAAGCATCACCTTGCTTTTTCAGCCATTTAGGAGGAGAGGGCCACAACAAGGTTAACACCACAAACAAACACATTTGACCTGCCGTTATCTTATAAAACACTGAACCAAACAGTAAATCTGTAGTCTGGAAAACCAAAACAATGGGCTGAAAGACACTTAGTAGAACTGAGGGGAAGTCTGTATGATTTTGGTTAAAACGAGCAAGCTCATTAGGTTGTCTAAAACTTATACGTTGAACTCAGGTGGATTTGAACAGCAGACAGTCTAGTATCTTTTTTTAATCACCTACATTTCAAAGTTTCTTTTTCCTAAATATCTTAGTATTAAATGTGCTCTGTTGGTGTACAGACACCAAGCGTCAGAGCGATCGAGGTCACAGGCTAAAAGTATCAAGCCTGGACTACCATTGTGTTTGGTGGCGACCAGTCTGAAAACAAGCGCTGCCAACATACATCGGGTAAATGAGTGCCCTGTATGTACATGGCTGGCACACAATGCACAGTAGGTCTTTGTGTTTACTGTGTTTGCCTCCCTCGATGATCGCTCCAATGTCAGCCCCCTATGGGAGACACTGCGCTGTACAATAAGTCCCAACACTATAACTATAATGCTACTAGCCTTATCAACAAGGCCTGGAGCCCCCCTTTGACACTGACTCTCTCCCTTTTCCAATCCGGGCCTACATGCTACATTAATGTAGCATCTTCAGACCTTCTGCGTTAGTGCACAGTCTCCATTTATTTGGGACCGCTTCATCCTGTTGTATTTCTTCACATTTACAGCATTCTGTGAATATAGTGTGAACTATACTGTCCTGCTTTTAGAAGATACTGTATATTTATATTGTTTTTTTTTTGTTTTTTTTTAATCTTCCTAAATTTTTTTATTTTTTTTTTTACTTAATGTTTATTCTGCACCAACTACCCCAAGTCAAATTCCTTGTACATGCAAACCTACTTGACAATAAACTGGATTCTGATAACATTCACTTATAGCTCTTCTCACATGTTGGGCAGATATTACTGCCACTAGTCACTGTCAAAAGTGTTTGCGAGCACAAAGAGGCCTCCATTTGGTTTATTACTTATTACTGATAATACCAACTTTGCAGGAGACGCGTCCCCAAAGGCAACTGCTATCTGTCAATGAATGACCAACTACATGAAAGTGGGCTACAATGAAATACAAGCTGTCAAGTTTGCAGAGTCGGCTGGTGGAAAATATCAGTGAAAACCAATCAGATTGGATTTCTGAGCACAAACAATGGATTAGATGGATGTGTGTGTGTGTGTGTGTGTTCTGCACCCAGGGCTAACACGATGATGGGGTTAACGGAGCGAGGGGGGTGACCTTGATAAGGCAGTACCCTGAAGATAGTGGCGGAAAAAGGTGGATTTGATGGTCATTTACTCAGTGGACTGTGATGTCACCATGCCAGGGGAGTAAATAGTTGGAGATGGTGGTGTCCCTTTACCTTGTAAATGAGCCTGATGGGTGCCAGTTTCTACAGTAACGCCTGTCAGAAAGCAGACATGAAATGCTGCTGTTTCTTTAAGACACTGGGATCTCCCCTTGGGAGTAAAGCCTGCAGTGTACTTACAGCAGTGGCTATATGGTCCTGCCTCCATCACACAGGCGTTTGTCAGTGTGAGAAAGCATCCAGCTGAACCAAAGACTGAACCACTGTGTGTCGACAAGGCCTGCTAACAAAGACGACCTTTCAGCACTCAGCAGTTTCCCCCCTTCTCTCTTGCTTTCCGCAGCAACATTCACAGCAGTTCCAGATCCACTCACAGAGGATCTTGTGCGCTGCCCTGCTGTACATCTGTATCTCCGCTATCGCATGGTGGAGGGAGCAGGGTGACACTGGCATTCACCTTTGTCCCAGGTGCAGGGAGGCACCACCCACATGCACGACTCCACAAGTTGGTACACAAGACACTCGACACATAAAAAGGCACCAGCTCGACACTGAGTAATCACTACTTGCCGTCCTCCGGAGTCTGGCATCTACAATTCATTACGTTTTAACAAAAGAGATTAAACTAGTCTTAACCTGTCAGATAACAGATTCCACAAGCCGCTTATTGATTTCCTGGTAGATCAGCAACACTTTGGTAAACCAGTCACAGAGTAATAACTGGCATACTTCACTCAAGTTTACTGAGATCAACGGTTGATCAGTTAAGAAATCATGTTGGCCATTTGCAATTTTATTGACATGGGGGTTATTTGGAGGAGTGGAGTCCATATCAAAGTCTGAAATGATTAGTCAGTCAACAGAAAATGAAAAGCAGATCATTATTATGTCTATTGATTAAATCATTTAACATATAAGAAGTAAAGTATTATTTGATGGATGGATTTTCACATTTCTTTTTTCAATTTTGTGTCAAATTTTAAGTTAATAATTAAAAGAAATGAACGGTTCCACTTCCTTTCACAAAAAATATGATGAGTACAGTTTAATACGTTTCTATTCACAGTTTCTTATACAATTAAAATTGGACTCTTATCAAACTTTACAGCACACTTTAGAAATGATGAGCAGAAATTCATTTCCTCGCCCCATCCTTTACCGACAATTATTCTGGATTCTACAAGTGAGCAATTACCACTCAAGTGGCTGACCGACAACGGAGGAGACCCCACTCACGTCAAGTATGTGCTAGCAGGTGGTCGTAGATAACAGAGCTGTTATTTGTGTTCGTCCATAAGGAAGAGTTCAGCAGCAGCCTCTGACAAAACAGAAGCCTAACTGGACAGCCAGTGACATTCACCGGGTTACCCCAGGGAGCTGTGAACTCGGGGACAGAGAGAAACATGTGGACGGACAACTGTGCCAGAGTCTGGGTTAGCCCGAACATCTACAAGGGAAGACCTCTCCATGTCGGACAGGAAACTACTTCAATAACCCTTATATAATGTCATAATATTATAAGAATTTGTGTAGTTCATGTTAAATATAATGCCTAACTTCTGTGAACATCAAAAGGAAGTAATTAAAAGTCATCAATGTTGCGACAAAGATATAATTAACAAGAAAACATGAATCACCATCTGAAATGACTCCTCAAAATAAAATGCTAAATAAACCCGCGTCCTCACAATCAGGCCCTGCTATTAGCCGGGCCTTGTCGAGCTTTGTTGACACCATTAGCACACTTCCTCCTCTCGCTATTATACATTCAGATAAACGCTGGGTCCAGTGGGCCACAAGATCCATGGAGCAGTGTCATGGCCCTAATGCCAGATCCAGATATAGCTGGACACCATGGGGATAAAAATACCCAAACAGATGGGAGGGTTCACAGGCAAAGGGGGGAGAGGCAGCAGCGGCAGCAAGCGCAACTAAAGATTTCAGAGGAGAAGGAGAACTGCAATTACAGCTGTTTGCTAACCTCTGCCTTCTCTGTGGTTAACAAAACCTTCAGTGGATGCCCGTTTAAAGATAATGACCTCGCTGGGAGATACAAATGTAAGGATAATCATACACAGACTAAACGCAATGTGGTGGAGATGACGCCTCGCCTGCTCCAGCTTTAGGATGACTACTTAACTACACTTTGACTTAGGCCTCGCTTACATTAAGACACTGCCAGTGATCAAGGAGCTACAAGTAGCAGCACATATGCAGCAAAGAAAAACGTGCAGAGGAAATGGTTGAGCAGCCACTGGGTGGCCAAGAACCGAAGACAAGGAGGAGTTGGCATTTCATGTGGTTTTTTTAGCACCCTGTTAAAAACGCTACTAAACCAGTGGCTTTGAAAAAAAAGTGTTGATGCTGACACAAAACAAAAAAGAAAATTATTGATCGCTCATAAAGCCTGCTGTGAGCTTATTAGAGGGAGAGCTTCCACAAGAATTGAAATTAGCTTTTATAAGGAATATTGTTTTAGAAAGTTTCATAAAACCTGTCTGTTGAAGTGTTATTGCCAACAGTTTGCAGTCATTAATATAAATACTGAACAAGGAAAATAAAAAAAAAGAGAACCACCAGTGAAGATATTATCCAGCCTCAGCTTACTATTCGTCACCTCTGTGATAACACAAGCAGAGCATGGTTGACTCATTAACAGCATATGGGGAGGACGGGGTGGGGGACAGCGCTTAGGTCAAAAAGTCAACTGCAATAGGATAGTCTGCCGCTAATTAAAATTAACTTTGAACAGAATTTTAACAGCACAATAAACATGCCGGATTGGTTGTACGGGATGTGGGTGGATCATGGTAGATAAAGCAGGACAATGATGAGATTATGTGAGTTCGTGTTTCTCTTTACCAACCCTGACGATGCACTTACCAATTTGATGGCCACATATTCGTTAGTATAGAGATTTTTTCCCAACCGCAGCTCTCCAAAGTTCCCGCAGCCAATTTTTTTACCCACGCGGAAGTTTGGGCCAACCATAAGAACTCCAGAATTGGTCCCTGAACTCCGGCCCCCAGTCCTGCTGCCTGCTGTCTTAGACATCTTTTTCCCTTCCTCTGTCTCTCCTTTGCCCCCTCTCTTGTCAAAATCCATAAGCTTGTGATACCCTGGCCTCTCCACGGTTATTCTCCAGCCATGCAAACCATAGAAACTCCAGTAACGGCGACAGAGGAGGCTTTAGAGGGATGGAGGGGGACAAATCTCACAGGGACAGAGGAAAGGTGTTGCTGTTAAAATGTGCAATTGTTCAGAAGACCCTTAAATGAGCTCAAACTACAGCTGAAGTGTCTGACAGCTCTGTTGCTGAGCGCTTCCCTTTTTTTTCCTCTTTATGTTCCTTGTTTACCAGAGGAGCTCCTTTCTTGTGGATTTCTCCTGCTCCAGTCTCAGAGTAGCATGTCCCTGCCTGAGGAATAGGCAGGTTGTGCTAGGATGTGCCCACAGACACACATACAACAGTAGTCATAAAAAAGCACTCCAAAACCAGCTACTGCATCCACAAGGCCACTTGGGGACATCTCCTGGAGTGCATCATGCCTTCTGGTCAGCCTTCAGTGACACGGTGGACACTCTCCATGTTGCAGGGTCACAGCAGACGAGGTAACCCAGAGTTAAAAGAGAAAATAGCGATGAGGAAGGCGGGTAACGGATTGGCTTGACGTCAGCTGGAGATCTGCGAAAGCAAAAAAACAGAGAATTCAGTCTGTCACAAATAAACTCAGACTTTACTTACAAAATCTTCTGGCCTGTTGAAGGATTTAAAAAACAAATTCTCACGATGTTGACCACCCACAGATGAGATACCCTTGTCACATTCTACAATTACAATGCAATACACCATCCAACACTAAAAGCAGAATTCTGTGGAGCAATTAAAGCCAAAACAACGGCATAACGCTTTGTGGCCATGAAGATCAAAATTTTCGCTTTTTTTTTTTTCAAAACTTAAACCTTTCACTTGAAGATCAAATTATGTCTACTGTAGTGGTTCCTTACTACAGCTGAAACGAGAGCTTGCTCCAGACCAGCAGAAGGCTAATTCAATAAAGCAATCGATATGAACGGAAATATTCCACAGAGGACCTCGGACATGGGAGAAAAGATCTCTTTTCCACTTAAACCCCTTTTCTGAAAGGCCAAAATATAGTGTGTCGCAGAGACTGTGCAGATCAGAAGGTTGTTTCTTAATAAACAAAACAAAAAAGGTATCGAATGTTCAGAAACAGTGTTGAGCTAGGTGTCCGGTTAATAACAATTTGCATACTTCTGATCATGTGTATCAAACACACAGCAAGAGGACAGGAGTAGAGGCAAGAAATCAGACTGAGCCACAAACTATTATAGACAGCAAAAGCCAACAATAATTTCAATTTTCATTGGCAGTGTAACTTGACCATCTCTGTTCAGCTTTTCAACAACAATCACAAGCAGACATCTCTGTGCAGAGCAGCTCTCCTAACTCCCTGATGTCCATGATCTGAGATGTTGGTGGTGCTGCAGAGAGCAGGTAATGCAGGCTCGAGCAATGGGCAGCTACTCTTTCCTATGGAAAGGCACTTAGACGGATCAATGACCGCTGTAATGCCTCATCTCATCATAACATTTGCATCATTGGGAAGCATATTATTGAAAGGATTCGGACACAGTCTAGTCTAGAGCTAGCTCAGCTGTGTGTGACAGAGTAAGACCCAATATAACCATCACAGGACAAACATACTGCATTATCAGACATAAAGAAGTATGCTGATGAGGAGTTAGCATTGTTGGGTGTAAAATTCATTCATTGTCATTCTTACTTGGTTGTAACTGTTCTACACAAATATTATCCCACAAACAATCAGAGAAAAGGCTACAGCTATTGAAGCCTGAAACTTCCCAAGGTGCATGTGCCAGTAAATAAACATAAACAACGGCGCGGTCCGTAAAGATCCAGTGAAAATCATGTTCAGGTTTTTCATTATGTCAAAACGCAATTATAGGCCAGGTATGTAGTCAATCATTACACTGTCATGTCTTCCTTGGTCTGACGCATGGCGATGCTTCAAGTAGGAAATGACACTGCCATACCTGGTCACGAGTTTCAAAGTACAATGAACGAGATGGGTGAAAGCTAAAAATGTCAAAAGGATCACAACAATTCCTGAAAGGGCAAATTGTGATTTGTCAAGGTGACCCAAAAAACACCCATACATTTAATACAAAATGTATATAGATGTTTACTTATGAGGAAGGATAGGAGCACAACAAACATCTGAATAACTCACTGACTTGGGTAACTTTTTTTGTCCATCTTAGCCCATATGTCTAGATTGTCTCATTTCAGGAAGTTGTCTATTGTTTTTCATATCAGCTGTTTGGTGGAAGCTACCAAATTGTGTAAAACATAGCGACCGCGTAGTCATATATATACCAAGTTATGACGTGGCACTTAAATAAATACATAGACAAAGAAAAGAGACTATGAATGATGTCTCGCCAAATCGAAATCTTGTGGCTCAAACGTCAGCTTGCTACAATTAACATTGTAGTCAATACAGATGGAAACACGACGCAAGACGGTCTCAAACGTAATAAATATGAATCCAGCTAGCATCAGAAAACATCACATTGGTCATAAATGTTAGCACTCGGACCAGATTGACAAGTTTTCCTCGCTGTGGTACAAAATATTCACCTTTTAACAGGTTATGTTAATGCTAGCTCACAGCTAGCTAGGCTAGTGCTTGGCAGCTGTCATTTAGCGTTAGTTTCGGGTGGTTTTAAACTAGCTCCTTTCTCTCTTTAGCGAGTTTGTTTTCCGATACAAGAGGAGAAAACAGGAAAAAAAATCTTCCACAGAGACCCAAGTCGATACAGGTTTTCAGAAAAGCTAACGTTAAACCATGTTAGCTCGTTTGGCGGACAGGCCAGATACTCTCTCAGAGTATCTTGGCGTTAGTTAGCAGGCTCAAGTTAGCTCGTTCAATCGTAGCCGATATGTTTCAGCTGAGTCCAAATACACGAAATACACACATACATCAACGCCACATTAATATAACGCAGATGAGTATCTTCTACTATCTAAATGTCACAGAGCAGTGTTGAAGCTAACGCAGCTAGCACCTCACCAAAGACAGCGTCCCTCTTGGCCCGACGCCTGATAAAAAACACAGCTACTGATGTGACGCTAGCTGTTAACAACACTGTGCCATAAAGACAAGCATGAGACAGCTAACCGTGAGCCAACTAATGCAAATTGAACAAGTGGAAGCAGGACAGAGCATAAAATATTCATTGATTAACCTGGTTACTAGTAAACGCTTAATAACTGAGAAATACCGTTAACAACGTCCCGGGCGACGTCGTAACTAGTTCATGTCATCGACTATTGAAAATGAATCGTTGTTTCACCTGAGAGGTTTGTTTTTTTCAGCTCAAAATCCAGCTATAGCCATTACCCTGACCACTGCCGGGCAACTCCTTAATCCTAAACAACCGACTGCACACCGACGACAGGCTGGGATCTCTTACCGCTTAGCTCACCACAGCTAGCCACTTAGCGAGCTAGCACACGAAAAACGTTAATGTACGACGAGACGGCGTTTTTAAAAAGCAACGTAGGGACACATTAATGTCACCAAAGGGACGTGTGTTACCTTTAAATTGTAGCTATCGAAGCGTAGTCGAAGTCATGGTGCTTCGTTCGTGGATATCTTTCTCATTCCGTTCCTCTTGCCCTCAAGTTGCTATGATTTTGCTGTTGTCTCTTTAAGCCTCCCTCAGCTGCCGATAGCCAGGTACAGCGTCACGCTGTGGCTCACAGCACTGCGCTACGCCGAGAAACTGACGCAGCCGTTTTGGAGAATACGACACAACACCAGGCGAGCGTAGCTCATCAAGTAGCTGCCCCAAACTGGTCGATTTGGTTGACAAATCTCCACTCTTAATAGCAGTGGAGCTGAAGATGGTGTGACCACATTCAAACACCTGCACCCTGGGGAACCTGTGCAACACAGCTCTGTATTGTTCTAGTATAATTTAACACAAATTAGGGCGTTATTGTCATAAATGTGACGCCCTTCAAACGTTAGGTTTCATGCCACAGGTGTATCTAAAGTATGTCCAGGGGCAATATTTCAGTCCTGTTACCTCCACTGATATCTTCTTATCTATCTTTTTATGTACAGGTGTGTGTCACCAGGGGACCCCTATCTGAAATATATGTTTAACAATAAACTGAAGATTGCACCCCTACCACCAAATGTAGAGCTGATTAACTGGCTAGTCTGTTGACAGAAAATTAATTAACAACTGTCTGGATAAATGTTTTTATATGATATGCTAATATGCTAATTTTAATATGTTGAGTTGGGCTCTGGTGAATTCTGATGGGCATTACTTTACTATTTTCTGACAGCTTACAGACTAGACAATGAAAAAATAAGACAAGTGACAGACTGGATATTAATCAAAACAATCATTTGCTGCAGGCATAACCTAATTAACATCGCTGGAATTAACATTGGGGAGGATTGTTTCTCTCGTGCGTAGCTGAAAAATACATCCTTGTTTTATAACCTCATAGGCTTGTTTGCCTTCATACAAACCTTCAAATGTTTGGTGTTAAATGAACAAGAGATTTAAATGCTTTTTGTCAAAAGTCTGGCTCCTTTTTTTCCCTACTTTCTGCTTCCCTTATATCTTACACAGATTAACCACTTGTTGCTGGCAGTGCTCCCAAACATATATAACCATATGGTTGTCACAATTATGATATTTTTTCTAATATTGATATCCTGCATGTTGTGATTGTGCATGTTTAGGCAAATCACATATGAAATAATCACATTGACTAAAATGATAACATGCTATGACAATACAGTTACACTGGTGAATTAAATTGAATAGTTTGTATTAGTTTGCAGTTTTCTTGAAACAGATTTCAAACTGAGTACAAATAATATCTTATTCTTGCATTCTTGTGCATACATTTTAGGTGAATGAAGCCAATCCTACTGGCAGTATTACTAACCACACAATCAGACAATCCAGGTACAAATCATTTTATTTCACATTGTAGTAGTGCCTAGTTACAATAAGGAATATCTTTCACATGCTTTTACCACCATCATCACTGTGTAGCTACTTGGCAGTGTAGCTGAATAGTGCTAAAGGAGACAACAATATCTTTAAATATGTTGTATTTACGATGTTTGTTGTCTGGAAGCAAAATATGATGGCTAAAACAACAAACTTCTCCGGCAAACTAAAGCCTGCAGAGATGAATTAAAGCAGACCCAAATAAGACTTGATCTACTTTAAAAAACCTCTGACAGTGTATCACTGCACATTTACATCCCTTTAGACAGACAGGAATTCAATTAAGCTCACTTAATAAAAAAATAAATCATATTCTGTGTACTGTCTGTAGTCGGGTTTACAGGAACAAGGCCGTAAGTGCTTCTCTACCTTGTTAAACCCTGTCTGTTCACACACAGGGTTTCTTCAGGTGTACCTGAGTCCACAAGGAGCCGAGATCTCGGGCTGTAGGTGTTGAGTTCTATAGTTACAGCCCCAGGTGAGGGTGAGGCACAGCTTTACTGGAACAAGCAGTCTGAAGGGAAAGGCTACAGTTTTTAGTAACTGACGATGGGTGGACTCCCAAGGGCAGAGCTGTGCTGCTGTATGATGGGCCAGAACACCGGAGGAAGGGTGAGATCAGTGGACAGCACTCCTACAAGCGGCTGGTGAGGTGGGTGGATGTAGCGCTCCCGTGTCATGAAGGGGAAAAGTGGAGGAGAGTGAAGTCTGAGAGGACACTGTGAAGCGTCAGAGTCTGAAGGAGTGAGAGGTTGGTTGGTAGTTTTATCCACATGAGGAGGAGGAGGAGGAGGAGGAGGACAGCGGTGAGGCAGGATGCTGCTGTCAGTATGTAATGTGGTGATCTCTTGTTTGTCTTCAGCACTGACTTCCTCTTCGCCCGCCTTGCTAGTGATGTGGCGCCTCCTCCAGACTGTGATCTCTGGAGAGCGGGGAGCACCTCTGACCTTTACGAAACTTCGCCCTCCTATTCTTGAACCACACCTGGATAAGTAAACAGCAAAGGTAAATTTAATGAAATGGAACAATTCACACAAGCTGCTTTACAAACATTTTAACTTGATACGGAAGAACTAATTATCCTCTGCACACAGTTTGAGCAGGTTTACATTCAGGTGTCGGGCGGAGCGTGCTCTCACCTGTATGCGAGCCTCGGGCAGGTTGATGCAAACAGCCAGCCTCTCTCTCATGTTGACATCTGGATACTGTGTCTGCTGGAAAGCTTTCTCCAGAGCCTGCAGCTGGGACACTGTGAACGCCGTACGACTGCGGCGCTGCTTCTGCTGGTTGCCATACCGGGCCTCCAGAATAAGTTCTGGCAGGACAGAGAGAGACAAAATGTCATCACCAAAATATACCCTGAGTCAGCAGCTCCAGCTTAATGTAATAAGGCATGACAGAAAGTCTTCGGCTATTTTCTCCCACATTTCTATTTTGTTATTTCAGGGACGCAGCAGACGTTTGAACCACACTTTTTTAGGCTGACATAAATCATTACATATATAATGTCATGTATAATGTATATGTATAAGTATATAGTAAGCCTTGCATTCGTGTAAGTTTTATTAGATGGATGCCATAAATTAACAGTTAAGTTGAGAGAATTCATTTGAGTCATAGTGGCAACACACATTTTAATTAGCATTAAGTCCTGCATTCATAACCAGCTAAGTAAAACGACATACATGTAGTATTATTAATAATGAATAATAATAATCCTGCTCATAATAATAATTAATAATAATAATGAATTCATGTTCAAGTGTTTCATTTAAAACTGCTGGGTGATTAAATGCTTTTTAAAAAGCAGCAGAGGTGAAAGAAGCTTTCAGATCTTTGACTTAAATAAAAGTGCAGTATTACAGTGTGGAAATAATCTGTTGCATGTAAGTCCTCCATTTAGATGTGTACTGCATTAGCATCAAAATATACTTAATGTACCCAAAAGTGAATGACCCATCTCAAAATAATATTGTATTATATTATATGACTGTAATGTGATTATTTAAGCATCAATGTGTACCACACTTTAATACTGCAGCTGTGTAATAATGAAGTGAAGGCAAACTTATAAATAAAACGTTATAAATCATGTAGCACATGATAGAAACACTGAAGTAAGAAGAGAAAATCATATCTAAAGTGCTAGATTCACTTGAAGTGTTATTGTAGGTCTATGCAGGATGAGGATGACCCACCTGCCAGTCTCTCAGCCACAGACAGGGTGTGCGCTGTGGGGCTGGCCGCAGAGTAAACGTGGTACTGCTCCGCCATCTGGTGGTGCAGGTCGAACAGCATGGAGTTAACACCGTGGAGGGGATAGACACCAGCTCTGGACGTCCCGCAGAAATTCAAGGAGTTCATGTTGAATCTGAGGAAACGGAAGACCGGAAGACTTAATTCAACCACTAAAGGATGGAATACTGACCAAACACACTTGCTCACAAGTAATGTAGACTGAATAAACAAATATGAAATTAATTGGCATTAATTAGTGTTCCCTTTTCGCATTTTATTAACTATCCAGACTGTGAAAATTATGTCTTTAAGAAATGGTTAAAAAATAATAATAATAATAAAATCACGCACGCAATTTACACCTAGTCTCCATCATTTTGAACGTACAAACCAGATTTGATGATATGATATACATCGTACAATAGACTTTTCACAGCAGACATTTTTATATGAGGTTCCGTCCCATTCATTGCAGCAGAGACTGTGCCGACGTGCACCACAGCGGCACCCTGACTCTGTTTGGAACGCGACCTTAATTAGTATCATCGGTAACACCTGTGTTGACGATTTCACGTCAAAATGGCTGCTGTGAAAAAAGTCTACTGAGACACTTTAATTCCCTGTTTTTTTTGAGTGATGAAAACAGTTTTCAAACCTTTTCTGTCCGCGCAGTAGTTTTTTTTTTAAGAGTCCTTGACCCCGAGAAAGGAGCGTGCGATCCAGGTGCGCCTTACGCAAAGAGTCCGGCCTTGGCGAGCTGTAGTCCAGTACGTCCAAGTCCAGTTTGCGGCCTTATATCCTCGCAGGTCTTTGTCGTGGGACAGATCTAATTCTCTGAAACCATTCTCACCCACGACTATTTAAGAAGCATTTACCCAGGCTCCCCTCAGCCATTAGCCAATAGAAAGAAAGGTATTAGCCGGGATTAGGTGGGATGAGGGAAGAGAGGGGGGTTGCAAGGGGCTCAAGTTTTTGAAACTATTGAACTTGAGAGATTTATGCCAAGGATCCCCCTATACGCGAGCGTTTCATTCCCTCCCGTTAAAACAATTAAAACAATGTGGTCGGCTAATCTCCGAGGCAGGACAGATTAAAATAACAGCCTTTGATTGTGTTCTCCTTCTCAGCCCTCTTTCTCCCATACCGCTGCCTTTGACAGTCCCCTCTCAGAGGGGGTTTGTCTCTAAAGGGTTTGTTTTGCTAACAGGCACCATATTTTGCCTATAAACTGTCACCATGTGAAGTTAATCTGAACGCTGCTCAATGAGGACCATTTCTTTAGAGGCAGCTGAGCTAAATGAGAAGTCTTCCCAGGAACAGAGGAGGAAAACATCAAATCATCACCAAAACGACCTCCTCTAAGAAATCCTACCAAGTTCATTTACAGTTTTTGTGGCACTTTACACCACACAACAATGCGCCAGGGTACACTTAGTAGTTTTTTAGTGCAGCTGTAGTGTTTATCTACAAGATATTCATTTATAAATGGTTTATAACACACTGTAATGTGGTTTTAAGCATCGGTATGAGCATTTATTATAAAGTGTTTATTAATGGAAAGCCTGTAAAGACACGGTTTATATTATTACAAGGGTGTCTTCATAAAACACTCATATCTGTTTGCAAATAATATCAGATATCAACAGTAAGATTGTGTGATACACTGAAAGCTCCCAAACAGCTAACTAAATGGAGTTAAAATGCTGTCTAGAACATAGATGTTTGAATAATCTACTAATCTGAAATACAGTTTTTACATTTACTTAACTTAATAAGTACAATTTGTTTTTTTGTGCTATAGTTTACTGAAGTAAAGTAGTTGAAGTCTTCTTCCACCACAGCCATAAAACGACCCAACCTTACTTACTTACCTACTTACTTGCATCAAATGTCTTATATACAGAGAATACCATTTTAATAAATTACTGTTTTTTTTAAATGTGTTTGTATTTACTTAATTCACATCATAAAAAGTTCACTAAAATGACGCTTTGCAGTGACACAACTTGTACAACTTGTTGCAGTCTTTTCCTCGTGTTCGGTTTCACTTCATTCTCACATCACACGCACGAGGCAAAATGCTACAGGTAACATTCCTCCACCACTGTACAGAAAGAAATCACTCATATTTAATGAATGTTCACAGAGAAACGTGTGAGATGTCTTGACTGATACGTACTTTGAGGGCGTACGTGAAAAACCACTTCTTCCTCTCACACTTGTGCACAATCAACTGCTCAGACTTCCAAAATATGTGAAAATGTTTGTGCTCTTTCTTTTTTTTTCCCCTCGATTTTTTTCCTCCTCCTTTCGCCGTTCTTGGCTGTCAAGCTATATTAGTGTCCGATAGAAATAAGTCATTTAGAAGAGGCTCTGTCGGCCAGCCCCTCAGCCCCACTAAAAGCTTCAGGATTAGGTCCCAGAGGCCTTTGTCTCCACAGCCCGCAGGATTAGGGGAGATTTACTGCGAGCAGAGAAAAAAAGTAGTTATTTCATGGCACTTTCATGATGAAACCTGGCCAAAGCTGTGTTGGCTGGGGGGATTAAAGGCACACAAAGAGTGTGGTTGTGTGTGACCCTCCCCAACCCAGAGCCACTACCACTGACTCACTCACCGCCCCCTCTCCCCGGATCATTTCCCCTTCTGCGGGCTAGGCAGGGCTCGGCCGGGTTCACATCCTACCAATCAAGATGACCAGGTTCCAGTCTAAATGAGTTTGAGTTGCCTCTTCAGCTAGCTTCGTCTGTATATTATCACAACAGCCAATGGGCTCTAAACAACACTAACATCAAACTCCATTAGACCCGAGGTTAATCAGCAGTTTTGTGATTTCCAGGAAAGAAACAGGCCATGGTGCAGCAGGTCTAATCACCAGGATGTAAGAGTTTTGCATTAAAGACTTAGGTGCAGAGGTAAATGAGAAGTTACTGGATTTGAGTCCCTCCTGTAGTGTTTAAAACCGCTTAAAAGGAGTTATCCTGCTCTTAGAGGATCCACTTACACATGCATGGATTACAGCGAATAAAAGACAAAAGGTGAAGTCACATCACTGACAGCAGCCTCACCAGTGAGCAGGTGAAAACTGCCGCAGGTTTAATAACTCTTGTCACATGCAGCGGAAGGAATTACAGGGACCTCACTGCTCTGCTCAAAGTAAGAAAAGGGACGACGTGAATAGTCACTGTCAAAACATCCGCTCCTTATCCTGCTCTGATTTGATAACATGAAGTTATTAAAGTTCAGCTCATACAAGCCCTGTCATGCAGAATTTAATGCAAAACATTTAAGACCAGGAGTTTTAGTTAAGAGGCAGGGTATCATTTTCTAACGAGGTGCCATTTATAAACGGTGTATAAGTTGGAAACAATGGAACAATGCCTTTATTAATGAGTAATCTAATAATCTGCTCATTAACCATTAACAAGAATGACTTTTTGGTTGCCAGGTTTTGACCAATTTAGATTCTTATTTCTAAAGAAATAAATAGCTGCTAACAATATATTAAAACTCACAACGAGACGATTTGTCCATGACTTGTAAACAGAGCAAACATCATTTCAAAGTGAAACCCAATGAGCATTCATTCGAGGAATACCGACATATATTGCTGCATTGTTATGAAACAGAAAGGATAAACAGCTGTAGGATGGTTCACATCTTTGCAAAACTTACTTTCATTACTGATTTGACTATAAAATGTCAGAAAACAGCCGAAATGCAAAATCAGAAATGTATAAAGTCCTGGGTAGCATCTTTCAATTGCTTCATATGTACAGACAACTCTCTGAAACCCAACAGACAAGACAGAAGGCATTGATTTATGGAGTATATTTGCTTTAAAAAAAAAAGGTCAACTGCTGATTAATTTCTTGAACCGAAAGAGCTGTGGGTCCTTCGGCAGTTCACTTGACAGTTAAGGCTGCCGGTTTTTGGTTAAGGTGAAGACATGTAGCTGATGGTGTCTGGAAATGTTGAGCAGATGCTCCACATTCCAAATAAGAGTTAGAAAAGCTACAAATCCTGAGATCCTCACATTAGGAAGTATTTGGCACATTTACTTAAGAAATTAAGTTAAACGCTTCATTTTCTGTCCACAGACAAATAAACTGTTGTCCGCATGCACCTGTTGTTGAGAAGTTTCTTCATTGTTCATTGTTTGCTCTGGTGGAAACCGGGAGGCAGTTGAAGTAAGTGAGGGTGGAGGGGCAGTTCACTTCTTTTTTTCTGTCACTAAGAGGTTTTTGTTAATGTCTCCTGTTTAACAGATGCTTCAGAAAGCAAACCCCCTTATGTTCAGGCTTTCTTTAATTACTTATCAATAGTGGAAATTTGTATTGACAAGGGCCTGTCAGGGGGGGGCCTTTGTAGTTGTCAGTTATCTCAAAGGACGGCCCCTCTTTAGACACCAACTGGATCGATCGGCATGCAAAACACATCTGAGGGGCCTTTCGGGGCTTGCGATGATAGCCCGGGAGCATGTGGGCCAAAGAGAGGAGAGCAGGCGGAGGAGGAGGAGGAGGAGCTAAAGACTTCTTCATCGAGGGAATCGATAGGGCCGGCTGGCCTTTGACCTGAGGGAGGCAGGGAGAGCGGGCGGTGGGTCAGTCGGTCCTCTTAAGCCCCTCTGAGTGCCAGGATCACGCTGTGAGGCCTGACACTGGCTATGACACACTCGGGGCTTAGAGTGAAATTGACCCGGTTGCAAACACACCAAGTACACAGAAAAAAGAATCTCAAACATAAACACACACACATATAGCTTTGGTTCAGAGCGGAATTTAAATGAGGAGATCATCTCGTGTCAGCTAGAGTCTGATTTTATTGATCGAAAATAAAGTCTGAGAAAAGTGGTAGACTAATATTTCCTCCTTTATAAGACCTGGAGACGTATTACCTTCCAATTAGCTTCTTATGATCTCCTGTGCGGCCCCTGGGAGCATAGCAATGAGCAGCTCCAGCAGCTGATCAATACAAGGGGACTGAGTAAACATCAGTCTCTTAATTGGGAGAGAGCGCTATAGATTAACGACAGAGAGAGAGGGGCAGGCAGCTGTGGGCGTCCCGAGGGTCAAGGGCACCCACAGTGGGCTAGACTGGGGTGCAAGGGGTGAGCTCAAGACCAACACAGAGAGAAAACAGACCCCCTTTTTTAAGCCATAATCATCGTTTCAGCACCGTCTCTTAAGGCCCAGCGACAACGCAGCGCAAACAAGGATTTTAGCTCACTACCAAGCAGGTTTGAGAGACGAGAGGAGCCAGGGAGAGTGCATTTAATATGCTATGTATGCGGGCATTCAATGTCATGAAGAACTGATGCTGCCTGAGGAAGAGCATCACACTTGTGCACATATTAAATATATTCCATTGTCACACTTTAGCAGATTTAATGGCTCCTTTTCCCCTTTCTGTGGATTCTGACACACACAAAGCGTCCTATAAATAGTCTGCCTTAACTATTATAAAACATGTCAGCTGCCCATAAGTCATTTAAGGTGAAAATGATTGGTCCAATAATGGATTAGTGGGCTCGTTTTTAGTCGTAGTTTGATAATTAGTTGGTCTGCAGGCTCCTGCGTCTTCAGTTTCAGGATTTGCTGCTTTGTTTTGTCTCACATGACAGTAAGCGGAATATCTTTGAGGCTGATCGACAAAATAATACATCTGAGGATTTTACCTTCGGTTCTGGGTAATTGTGAAGGCATGTTGCACTAATTCTGACATTTTCTACCCAATGTGATCAAGAAAATAATTATTAGATACTCAGATACCCAGATAGCAGTAGGTTCCAGATCAGGGCTGGAACTAATCGAATAATGGACTAATTGTCTTGGTGTCTTCAGGATGTAGGCGGTAAAGTGTTTATTTGCTCTGGCTCTCGCAGAGATAATGCAGCTCTCCATCTCTCAGCATGGGGTCTGTTTCAGAGCCCCGGCTCGCAGCTTCCCCCTCGTGACCCCCACTAGTCAAAGGTGATCACGGGGGAGAGAGAAAGAGGCACTGATCGAATTTGATAATGAAGACGACCCCTCTAAGCTGCTTTGCTCCACATGTTCAAAATCTCTGCAACACTCAATAAACACTAGGAATCCCCCCTCCCTGTCACTAGAACATTGTGTAGGTATTGATCCCTGCTAACTGGCTCTTTTAATACCTGGGGTCTGTGGCCCGGTCTGGGGAAATGCATACTGACATGTGACGGGAGGAGCTTAACAGGCAAACACACCGAAGAAAGGATGGGCCTCTCAGTTTAGCATTTCTCTCCCATTTTTTCCAATTTACACATCTGCTGAAGAAAGGAGAATTACAGCCGCTGCACCTGCTGTTAAAAAAGGGACATATAGACTCCAAGAGGCCCAGCACTGTACGGAGAAAAAGCTGTCACACTGTCAAAAACTATTTATGGAGTAGAGGTAGAAGAAGTATTCACGTGTTTTACTGAAGCAAAAGTAGAGATAAAACAGTGGAAACATACTCCCGCTGCAAATTAAAGTCCTGAATTGAAAATATCATCAGTAAAATTGATTTTTACCTAAATATTTAAAACTAAATCTATTGCTGAGAGTTCAGTGAGCTCCTCAAATGAAGTTACAAACATCATCAGCATATGTGCAGAGATCCTAGCATGCATTGTTTGAGAGATAAAGCCCTTCAGAGACACATCTTTTTATATAGTTTAAGGAAAACTTAAAAGAAGGACGCTTGCTGTGTGGGCGTAAACCCATATAAAGTCAGTTCATCCACCATGTTAAGGTAAGCCATGGTTGTTGCCTACGTCCTCTCTACTACTTGAAATTCAACTCAAAGGGTACAAGGTTGCCTCGACGGAAGCAGCTACAAGTTCTTCTTTTAAATAAATAAGTGACCCTTCAAAAATCGGAAATGGAAAGTTTGTGTTTCCGTCTGCGATGTTTCAGTCGCTGACTCAACCTAATATCTCACAACGTTTACTTATTTTCTTAAGTTGACAACCCTAAACTAATTACTGAGCTCAAGTTCAGTTCACATTTTTAAAAACAGCAGGGGAAACTCTATGTTACTGTGCAACATAACCAGCAATTACAGTGCTTACATAAATGTAGTACAGTAAAAGGTTGAATCTCTGCCCCTGACATGCTGTATATAGTAGCCTGGTTTAGTATAAAGTAGCATAAAATGGAGGCACTTAAGTATTAAAATCTCTGTAGAGTGTACAGTGCTTGCATCCTTCGCTCACTTTCGTTGGACCGCTGAGATGTGAAGACAGAGCAACGACTTCGTTTAACTAATACATTTTAATAGAAAAAGATGAACAACCAAAAATGAACAAATACAAAAGGAAACTGCTTCAGCGTATTTACAGCACTCGAGTATTTTTTCAGTCATTTTCAACATAAAACACAGGTTAGCTGGTACTCACTAAATGATAATTGTCTGTGATTAATGACCCAATTCAACAGCACTGAACCTACGTTTGTCTTTATGGAAGAATAACATGTCATTCCTGCTATCACAATGATTCCTGTTGTTTTGTTTCATGCACTGCACATGACATCGAGACAGTGGTGGATATAGTCAGTATTTTGTCTGAACTATAAAATACAGTGATATATTCCATCAACTATACCAAATAGGTAGCAGCAGGGGCTTTACATGTCTGCTGAGGGTTTTTTTTTTTTATATGATCAAGTATTATAGGATTAGTCAGGTTTGAGAGCCAACCAACAACTCGATAAGAACCGCACCGAAAAAACAGAGCATCGGTGACGGAAGACGAGGTGCAATGTGAAAAAACACAAGTGCATTTACATAGTAATGGTCGACAGACTAAGACATCAATGCACTTAAGTGTAACTAAGTAATGTGTTATTCATTAGAAGTGAATGCTCTAACACAGATGAGGTACTCAGACTTGGGCCCTATACAACAAGAGCGTTTCTATAGTGCAATTTAGGCTGAAGACAGCCTGGCATGAATATCACATCATAACCATCATCGTTCAGAGGACAATGCCCTGGCATTTTAAGCAGTTCTTCTATAGAAAGGTTTTATTCATAAACTGAGGCCTTAAAAGACACTGCTCAAATAAACAGAAATACATGTATAAACTAACATTATTAAGAACTGAAATACCGATAAGCAAACGAAAACACTGTTAATTTGGGCTCCTATTGCTTTGAAGGGACCGGCAGTTCTCCGATTCAGTCCAGTAGGCAGCGACAACAGACGGCCCTCCTCTGGCTTTTATCTGCTGAAAACCTCCACCTGTGCTGAACCATCCCTCCCTCCCTCCCTCCCTCCCTCCCTCACTCCCTACCCACCCCGACACTCTGACCTTAACTCTCTGAGAGCAGGTGCAGGCCTCCCGAACTTCTCTGTCTCCCTGCGGGCCAACGTGAAGGCAAGAAGTTGAACTGAGGACAGTGGAGCAGAGAGGTCAGGGGTCATCTCTTGACCTTTGCGTCCTCCTTGATTTTCCAAAACATCAGCTCCATGCAGGCGGACGCGTCTTCGCTCGAGTCGTGGCCCTCCACTGGGAAAGACATGAACAAACGACAGTCATTGTTTTGTTTTGTTTTTTAACAGCGCCGAAAACGTGGATAATGGTTCACATTATGCACAAATTAATTGGGCTAATATGAGGGACAGCACGCTAACATGCTGGACTTGCGCAGGTATGATGATTAACACCATCTTTGTAAAAGTGTGTTATCATTCTAACATTTCTTAATTTGCACTAAACGCAAAGCACAGTTGAGCATGATGGGAATGTTATTAGATTTAGAGGCATTTCATCAGACAAATTCACTAACATCATCAATAGGATCATTAGAATTCATCTTGAGGGCGACATGAATGAACATTTCATGGAAAATCTCTCCAGACATGTCACTCAAAAATATAAATGTCAACCTAGTAGTACAATTGGACGGACAAACCAATAAACAGACCTGCCACCTTACAGCACTGTTAAGGCTGAAGGACATGGAGAGGAAGAGAAAAGAATGGCAACATTGTTAGTTTGTTAGTTAAGGTTTTCCTTGGTCCTTAATATTTCAGGAACACGTCATAAGTTCAGTACAGAATGCTTTCTAAAGCTGAGACTAAGCTCAAGGCTTCAGCTAACACTGTGAATCAGTGACATCTGCTGGTGACACTGATGTAGTGCAACCAAATAAAGCAGACACATTTATTGAACTGTGCAGCTTTAATGTAACACCAGACATACATTTAATATATAGAGGCTGATGCACCACACATACTGTATATCTTTATGATTTTGTTTTTAGAGCAGATCATATGAATGTCAACAGATTCACTAAACTGGACACATTCCTTCAAACAGGATTTCCTACATTACTTTGATCGATCTGTACTGAACTGTCTATGAGCTGAACATTTTAAAAGGTTTTTTTTCCCCCTTTTTTGTTCAAAGGTTTTTGGCGAAACTTCATATATATCTTAGAGTGGTTTATAAAACACTGTGTATGACATTGAGCTGTGCAAATGAACTCTAATATGACTGAGATTTGTTTATTATTAACTAATACAAACTTATCAATCATTCTTTAGTTTGTTTGTTGTCTGTGTGGAGGTCGGTTACAGATGATTATATGACTATGGGCTGTTTGTGTAGCTAGGACCATGTTCATTTGAGGATGAAATGTTTTTAGACTTTAAAAAAAGAGTATCTGAACTGTTCGTTTAAATCCTAGAAATTCTGTATTTAAATAATTTCCATACAGGTTAGTTTGCTCTAATTATAAAATAAAATAAACCTGTAAGCATTAATAATGTAATATCACGGTGTTAACATGACATTAGGAACACACTGATGTCAGCAACAAATAGATAATAACAAGTTTATATCAACTCTTGATATTATAATTGTGATTTTCTCACCGTTGTCCTGGATGATGCGTTTGAGGTGGTCGGCCATCAGGTTCCTCAAGGCACGTTTGTAGGGCAAGCCGAGGCGGTGAGGGAACACAATGGCCGTGTCCACGACTGAACTGTGGATTAGCTGAGGGCAAGAAAGACAAAAACAGAGACAGCATGACACCAAGAGTTTTACTTTTACTTCAGCCCAACAGTAGAGACTCAGTGTCTCGGCCTGGAACGACTCCTGAGTTACCTCTGGACGGTAACTGAATAGCACTGTTTAACATTTCACAATGTTTCACTGCCCTGCTCTGTTTGACTTTATAAAACACTTTTTGGACTCTGCAAGAGAAATACTACACCTGTGAAGACTCCCTCATATGAACTGACTTTCACTCTTCAGTCATTAAAACCTCACTGTTGTTAAAACAGCGATTTAAGGACTGTTCCCAGCACAATCATATTAATCATGCAGGTAAGTTTGTAATATCTATATTGTGAGACTGTACTGTATTGGTAAATGCATTTTGGGCTAACAGTATGAGTTAATAAGACCATAAAATCCTTATTTTCATTAGTGTGTAATCACCTGTATATATTATGTTTCTGTAACCTTTGAATGGACCTTTTACATCTACAGATGTCACAGAGTCACATGGCCATGTAGCTGCAATGCTTCTACAGCGGCCCTGACAAACAAACTAAACAGTGGCTCTACATTGGGCCATAGTAAGGAGAGTGTGAGGCGACTTCAGTAACTACACCACTATAATCCGACACACTGCTTCTAAAGTAGGAATCACAGTTATGTGTGTGAAGAGAAAGGTGTGGTGCAAACTGATTGATGCGTCTCTACTGCGTGACCAAGCAGCAGAGAAGGACAACAACTGTATTGTGGGAAAGGCTGAATGTATGACTCATTCAAAGTCCCTCAAAAGCATTGAATAAAGTCTTGATGATGAACAGAGAGAGTTGGAGAGAGAGAGAGAGTTGGGGTACCTTCAGAGCGAGCAGATCGCTCTCCAGACTGTGTCCTATGAGGATGGACTCTGCACTGAACATACTGAGCAGCACAGCCTGAACGTCTCTCAGACTGATGGTGGCGCTCTCCAAGTCCTCCTCCGTCACACCTGAAAATCTGTGCGATATGTACGGTTTATGGGCAACACTAACACAGGAGTACAGCTAACAATTACATCTGCTACCGGATAAATTCATGAGGCACGCGGTGTCAAGGAGACAGACTCACCGCGTGTTGTAATCAACCACTTTGCTTTCAGGTTTGACGAACGTGTCGTAGATGACTTTCAACTCAGCGTCGATGACCGTCACCCTCGTCAGTTCAAGGCCCTGCTTTGTGTAACACTGATTCACAGGAGAGACAAAACAAGTATGAAAATGTAAAAATAAATAAGAAACATGATCAAATTTGGAGGTCAGGACATGCAGCTGTTTGGTAACAGTGAGAAATGATTCATTTTATTTTACTTTTATTCATCAACAAAACACAGTCATTCATTGCAATTCCATTAAAATATGACACACACACGAGAGTCTCCATTTCTTCAGCAGGTAAAAACCCGTCTGACTCACCATCTCACAGTCCAAAGCAAACACGCCTCCGTTGCCATCAGGTGGTAGAGATTTACTGAACGTCGTGACGTAGCCATCTAATGACTCTTTACGCCCATCCTGAACATGTTGCTGTGGAAATACAACAAAAAAAAAACATGTTTAGGACGTGGGTCAAATTTTATGTGTCCTTGAGTGTGGAGCTCCAGTAAAAAGACACAGGTAGGGATTTAAAATTAAACACTAAATTCTGACATTGTAACAAACCTAGAACATATATATCCTTGAAGGTAAATTCAGTGGGATAATGATTGTTAATACCACCAGTAACTACAGGCTGCAGCTACTAAACTGGCCTGTGCTATGCTGCTGTTAAGTGTTTTCAGGGTCTTTATCTGTTAGCATTGTTAAACTTTATGTTTGCGAGCAGTTTTTCTTACAAAATGCCCCATTGTATGTCAACATTAGCCCATTACACTTGTTAAAGTGCGATTAAGAAAGACTTATGGCTGTTGAGAAGGATGGTACCTTAGAAACTTGGCAACCTGGCACGCCCACAGCCGCAGCACAGCAGCTGTAGTTGGTTTCCCAGCCTCCAGCGACTGACCGAAAAGACAGGACAGAGTCGGACAGAGTGAATACAAGTTGAAAGAAAGTAGGTGGACAGTTATTTAGCAGTATGCGTCACAAAAGAAAAGATGAGAATGTGCATTCATAATATTGATGTCTATTAATTTTTTACCCCAAATAACTTACCTTTGTGTCTGCGCAATCGTCCCCAGTGAAAGCTACATTCCTCTTTCCGTACACAGTTGCCATTGGCATTGATCTTGTACTCTGCTCCACACCGACAACAGATCTTGTTGAACGCTGTTAAGACATCACAGAGAGTCAGCTGAAAGCCAAATAACTTCTGAACCAGGATAGTTATCGCGCTGTGGCGCCACTCACGGTCTGCAATGGTCTTTTTCTCTGGGAGGTTGAATATGATGGCTTTGCCGGCCACGTCGGGGTTTGCTCTTGGGTATCCATGCTCCTGGAGCTGCTCCTCCGTCATCAGGTAGTTTCCTAGCTTCCTGTACAGTGTGGCTCCTGCAGCGAGACGGAGCGACAATCAAAACAAATGTCTTTGAAATGGAAGATGGAAACATTTTCTTAATTTACAATTTTACATATGGGGGTCACACAGGGTCAAGTGTATGAGGACAGAGGGTAGGGCTGTCTCACTCTGTAGACACATCAGATATGTACATGATGTAGAAGCCTCTACAGAGTCAGATAATAATGTCAGACCACTAAGTGTTTCCTTGTTTGTAGACTAATGGCCACTAATGACCTGGCAAAAACCTTATATCGTAGATTGATTGAGTATGACCATTTAGGGACATACAGTAGTTTTATTCTGAGGGCATACAGGCGAGTCGCAGCGTGGAGAGGCATACCGTGCTGTGCGTGTGATGGCACACAACAAAAACTGCTAACTGTCGTGGGATTTCAACATTCGGTTCAAGAGTTGCAGTCTGGTTTCTAAACCCATCAAGTCAACCTGCTGCTCATCAATTAACTATAATAATCTAGAGCTGTAGTAAATTATTATATTTTGCATTTAACCTATTAATTGTCCATTAACCAGTAATATTTTCATTATTTACTTATCTGTTCTTAGTTTGTCTGACCAACAGATATTCAATTTACTGTCACCAAAGATGACAAAAAAAAACAGTTAATCTTCTCACTAGAAAGCATTTCTGCTCCAGAAATGACTAAAATGATGAATATGATCAAAAGAAGTTGCTGATTCATTTCTGACAAATCGTTTCCACTCTAGTTATCAATCCATAATCATATTAAAATTCAAATAACCTTTGAAAAAGCTGCTGTAATCTACTTGATAAATAACTTTAAGGATGCATTAGTTATTAAGTTAATCACACGCATCAAGAGTTCATTCCGGTGATACTACGGTTTGTAAACACATTTTCTCTGACGTCAGGTCAGCACCTGGAGGATGTCACGAGTGTCTGAGCAGTTTCATTATTACTGTAAACAGACTCACTCAACACATCGCAGAGTAAACAAAAGCTCACAAGTCCCTGCCTGACACAAAGATTCTTTCAGTTTCTTCTCTGTTTTTTCTTCCCTTGGCTTTTTGATTTTATCAGAGGTATGATCTGCATTTTTGTGTTGCAAGGGAGGTGATCAGGTGACCGAAGAAAAACAGAACGAGACAAACATGAAAGGAATACACTCAGGAAATATGTGCAAGAGAAGGACGACGGAAAACGATCCTGCTTGGCATCTTGACTGTTTAACTTCGCAACAGCATAGAAGAAAACTTACCAGTGAGTTTCTCTTCCTGCTGTTTACCCATCCTGTTGACAGTGAAACTGGTTGTAGCAGCAAGACGACCCCCCAGGACCTCCTCGTGGGACTGGGCCTTCCTGTAACCACCTGAACCCGAGTCCTCTGAAGAAAAACACAAAAACAGGGAGGTTACCGCTGACACATTTAAAGTGATCCTTAGCTTTGTGCATAGGTTGTGTTCATGTGCTTGAGCAAACCAGTTTTATGAGTTAATACTCCACATGTTAGCACACAGGCACTGCAGGGACATACTGGTGACAGGCGACGAACACGAGCTGCTCTTGCTGCGGAGCTTCTTCAGGGTGTTGACGGCTACATTGAGGTAGATGTTCTTACTGCTACTGCGCTCATACACCAGCTTCTCCTCATCAAGGCCCTGGAAACATTAAAACCACACATTTGTTCAGCTAAAGCACAATCCTCTGCAGTCAGTGCGGGTTCGTGAAAGCTGGGTGTTATTCATACCATCTGGAAGGCAACGTCTTCTGATGGGCAAAATTTGACACACTCATCTATGAACGTGTTGAGGTAGCGCTGGCGGATGTTGGTGGGAACCTTGGCCCCGAACTCAGTGGGGATGACGGGGCGCTTCATTGAAGTACTCTGAAAATGTCATGGCAGAAGGACAACACTGACGGTGAATCACATCCGTATGATTAAGCAAAGCAGTTTTCTTTAGAGAAGCGGCCCACCACTGCTGGTAAACCGTCACGGTTATTCAGGGATGTGCAAACACAAAATCACAAACCAAACATTTAGATAAGCTTTGCGGAGTGTGCGGCTTGCTGATACCTTCAAAGTGGGCGTGTGTGCCATCCTCTTCTGCGTGACAGTGGACATGGTCTTGGATAAGATTCCAGCGGTGGTTTGGGCCTTGACGGTCTGATGGGTCTGGTTGGGGGATAACACTCTGGCAGCTGGTTTACTTGCAGGACCTAGTCAGACACACACATAATTTATGAGACGTTCTACTTATAAAGTAATCTAGAGTTTGAGACCGTGACTAAAGCCATTTTAACATATTAAAAAAAGAACGAAAGCAGTGAATTAGAGAGTAGGAGAAGCACTCATACTTGTTTTAGAGGATGTTATCTGTGGGTTGGGACGGTGCGCTATTCTCTTCCTCTCTCCAGAGAAGCTGGGGCTGGAGCTCTGCGAGGACACTTTGACTGAAGCAGAAAGCTGAGCAGCTTGCTGCTGTGCCATCTGCATACGCTGGTAGCAGACCTCCTGGGCTGTGGGTCTCTTGTACGGTCGCACCACAGATTTAGCAGGTGCGTCACTCTGGCAAAAAATAGCAGCACTGTTTATTAAAAGGTTACCACGTTGTGTTGATGAATGATGCTGAAATGCTGAAGTCTTTCTTTAGCTTCCTGGACTAGAAATAAAGTCCGTGGCTACAAGATGGTCCAGATGGAAGCCCCTGAACTTTGCCTGCCAAGCACCTAACTGTGATATATTAGTACATATAGCACAAGCTAACTCTCTTTCTATGTTATTTAGTAAAGCAGGTCTCAATAATTCAATCAGAAGTCTAGAACTTAAATTCTTGTGACTATAACTCAAATGCACAGACTGTGCTTTTTATTCAGCTGCCCCAGACAGTACAGTACAGTCGGGCCATGTCATCAAAAGCATCCTTATAAGGTGATGGAAGTCTAATCACTTGCTGGTTTAACAGAGAAGTCAGCCGGTCGCTTACTGTCAAATCAAACGGTGTATTTAAAAAGCTACAACCTGTTTCAGTGGAAATCCCCAACACCATGTAGTTCTCTCACTGTTTACTTCCTTCCAGCTTCTAATGTTTGACTTCAGGCTTCCTAAAGTACCATCAGCGCTGCCTGTGAAGAACTAGAACAACATCACAATGCTGTCCCTACGCGCCTGCACTGACAGGAAGTGAGTCTTTTTTTACCCAAAGGGCTTTGGTTACTTTACCCCTGTGTTTCCACATTCTACACTCAACCTGTGGTAAAGTTGTCATGGTAATTGACACTAACTAACTGAGACTGTAATTACTGTTTTGCGCACAAACATGCAGGACATGTGTTTTGTTATGCACTTTTCAGATATTGTGTGCAAAGAAGTCAAGGTGACACACGTACATTTCCTTTGGCAACAAAATGGGAGACTCTTTTCTTTTGACCGGGGAAAAGAGTGGTTAAAGTGCTCTCTGTGCTTCTCTCCTCCTCTGAATCCCTGGAAGGCTGAGAGGGGCAGAGCATAGTGTGGTTATTCAACCCCAACAACTGGTTTGCAAAATATGACCAGTCAACCAAAGTGTGGCAAGACAGAACTTGTGATACCTGTTTAGCTTGCCTTCCCTTGTCCTCCCTCTTCACATCCTTGGATTCATTGAAGATCCGCAAACACTCCTCCATGGGATCTGAGTCAAAGTCCAGATCGTCCTGGAAACTGGAGAAGTCGATTCCGACATTGTGGACCTGCTCCTTACCTGCCACGCTGCCCTCCTCACCGTGGTCACCCTCGTCTTCGGAGGAAGACGGCGTCAGCTCCGACGCCTTCCTCTTGTTCAGACGCCCCCTCTTTAAAGCGTCAGCAGATTTTCTCACCAGGACTTCTTCTTGTTCCTCGTCGTCATCGTCCACATCTATCGGTTCGGCCTCCTCTGGGCTCTCGTCTCCAAACAGGTCTGCATGGCTAAGACTCAGACTTCGCCGTTTGTCCTCGAGCCTTTTCCCATTGGACGAGCTGCTTTGCTTGACCTTATCTTTACTGTTTTTACTACTGCTTGCGCTGCTAGAACCACTTTTACTCATTTTCTTTACATCCTTTTCTCTTTTACTGCTATCAAGTTTACCATTTTTGTTTGGGCGGTCCTTATACTTGCTGAGCACCTTTTCCTTGTCCGATATTTTGGGTTTATTGCTTTCCCTTGCACCATTTTCTGTAGGTTTATTGCGTTTGCTTGAGTCCGTTTTTACTTTTTCCACAGCTTTAATCTTACCATCACTTCTCTTCTCATTTCTGCCTTCCCTGTGCACTTTATCAGTTTTAATCCTGACCATGTTTTTTCTATCATCTCTTTTCCCATGACTCTTGTTCTCCTTCTTTGCAGAGTCCTGGTTCGAGTTCTTTACTGACCCTTTGTCTTTGCTGCTGCTGCTGCTGCTGCTACTCTTACTACCACTTGTTCTGTTTACTTCCTTTTCAAGTTTATGGGCTTTCTCAGATTTGCCACTTTTCTCGTGACTAGTTCGACTCACCACCTTCCTTTTCTCTTGGCTGTCCTTTTGTTCAATATCTTCCTGGAAATCTGAGTCCCCTGTCAAGTCCTCTTTATTCCTCTGCGTTAGTGCATTTAGCATACTTTCAGTTCTCTCTTTTCTCTCCTTCCCCACGGCATGCCAGAGTGAACCACTGTTGCCTTTTCTCTGCTGGAGATTACTTAGTGAGGTGGGTCGATACTCTGTTCCAGAGCTCTCCCCATCAGAGTCAGAGAAAGTGTACTTTTTTGAGTCGACACTCTGCTGCCGTGGTTTTTTCGCAGCTACAACACACTCCTCGTCTGACACATCTGATCCTGGTGGTTTGTGTGTCTTCCTCCCCTCCGTCTTAACAGCTTGTGCACCCTTGGCCCTCTTACTTTTCACTGTGATTCCTGCTGAGTAGTTTGACAGTGGGTCATACTCCATATCTGTAGATGGTCTTGAATTGTCTACAGTGTATTTACACTTGGAGTTGGAAGTGCTGTTTGAGTATTTTGGACTGGGGGGAGGAGAAGGGGGTTGGTGGGTTTGTGTCCGAGATGGGGGCTTTTTCACTGAAGTAGGGACATATTCCATAGAGTTACTATTGCTCCCCTGGTTGTCTGAATCCAAGGTATATTTGCTGCAGCCAGGTGTGGGATTATAACCTCCGGATGTCATCTGATAACTCCCAGGGTCGTAGGCCATGTGCGTAGGTGGTGCTTTGGTTTTGACAGCATCAGATGAAGACAAACTGGTATTCTCGCTGGGATTGTACGGTTCATCTCCAATCCTTGAGAGCTTCCGCTTCTCCCTCTCCACCTCGCTGCGGACCTCCTCGATGGCCTTGTTGACCAGCTCCAGAGCACCACTGAGATCTCCTGAGTCAGCCGGCTTTCCATTCTGCTGCTCCTGAGGCCTCACGAATTCTGGGTTGAAGGGATCATAGCCTTGTTCTGCAGGGATGGAAGACAAGCAGAGTTGATAAAATCCACCAACAAAACAATAAAGTCCACTTACTAGCTTTTTTTTGGGAAGCTTTTAACTAGAAATGCATCAATCTGGTCTGCCCCCAATATTTATCTAATCCTGGCCATGTTGTCACCGATCCACATTACAAGAGTTTCTTTGTCAAAAATTAAATCATATTCATTCGTTGGCAGAAGGCCACACTCCATTTTAGTGTGACAGCAATCCCTGGAGCATAATACTGTATTGTCTTATTTATCCAAACAATCCCCAGCAGTGAGACAGCTGTTACAAAGATCAGAACGAGAGTCATTGTGTTTCGGTAAGAGAATCAACTTTTTACTGCACGTCAAGATCTTCCTCAGAGGATGCAGTCAGCCAGAGAGAGTTCAATACGACGGGGCTGTCATCACAAGAGGTGAAGAACAAACACTCAATTTTAAAAAACAACACATAAGATCAGATGAAAATTGTGAAACAAAAAAATCCAACAGGACAGGTGGTTTATTATTCTTGATAAGTTAATCACACTACCTAACAATATTGGCTTTATCTCTGCAGTCAGACACTCTCAATCTACTAATTAGTTAAATTATTCAGCTCCCTTGTCAACTACTGAAAGTTTTATTACTATTACATTATCTGCTATCTTAATTATGTTTATGCTGTTTTATATCTAGCAGATGTTCACTGTATTTCCTCCTCAATTCCTGCTCTTCTAGTACTTTGACACGTCTACTTCCCTAAATAGAGCTTACATCGTACCCTTCTAGTTATACCTCAGTTTTTATTAAACATTGGTGAAGTGAACTGGTATGAAGCCTCAGTAGTATTATTTGTACAGTTCAACTAAAGGTAACACAAATTCACTTTACACCGCGGCTGGCTTCGTTAGCCCGTTTCGACACATTTTCAGCACCCTGGTCCCCACACACTCACAGACACACACATAGCAGTCAAGTCCAGACTACATAAAATAATATTCTGCACCTTTCTGTGCGGAGTGGAGGTCTCTTTGCTTTTTAATGTCTGCTGGAGCTCCGTAGGACGGCCGTCTCTGCTGGCTGTGCCTGAAGTGACAGTACGGTCTGTTGCACCCATTTCTGCTGCCTTTGCCCTCGCTGTACTCCGCGTAAAACGGACAGTCAATGCCTCGGAAGAAGCCGGTGGATCTGATCATCTTCTTCAGGTGTTGCTCTCATGCCCGCATGAACACGTCCGTCCGTTTTTCTGCGTGGTTTCCCTCTTTCGCACTGCAAAAGCTTTGATGGAGCGACGGAACAATAACAACGTCCCTACGGCGCCATGTTGGATCGGTTGGAGGCGGATGAAACCTCGCGTGAATTCATACGTGTCGCGCTCCTGACGTCACAGAAAAAAAAAAAAAAAGTCAACGGTTCACGGTTAACCGCTATGAAGCTAGTATGCTAACGGCTACCTAACATGAGCTTTTCATAGTTTTCAGACCAAAACTGTCCTTAGCGTACTTTTAATGTAATATTACAAAAGTTCCCCGAGATTAAAGTTTCTCTCATTTTAGCTGTATTCTATTTGCTACCCTTGCTGGACGTCGGCAAACGTTAATTAGCCAGTTTGTGTTAATTAGCAGAGACACCTGGTGTGTGCTTCTCATAGCAGCGCTGAGGTTTGTGCTAAAAACAAGACAGACAAGCGTTTGAAACGTTTTATTTCACAGGCATCCGGGTGTCTTGTTCTTAATGACCTGGAAAAAGAAGTTCATCCATACATACACTTTACAGAAAAAGAAAAAAAAAGTCGGTCATGTTGAGATGTGTGCTTATTGGCCCAAAGTTAACGAAACATTAAACACGCACATTAGCATTAACATGTTTTTTGGAAGACGCCTGTAGATAAACGCATTTCAAGCAGCTCATTTAAATGTCAACCGGATCAGTTAGTGTATAAAACATTTGATCACGCATTAGATACAAAAAAAAAAATGAAATAAGCAAATACTTAAAACGACTTTACTAGAGGTAAATATAAACAAAGATTAAATATTTTACAAAGTTAAAAAAAGTAAAATAAAAGTCTACACCAGCTGAAAAATATAACTTTAGTTATTTTATTCTAAACTAACTAGCGACTTAAATTAGTTGCTTCAAGCTCTGGAAAAAAAAAACGTCTTTAAACTTGACAAACGCGTCCTGACGTGCTCTCTGATACCGACCTGCTGCTGCGCTCTCAAACGTCGAACTCCGACGTGCTCGGGCTTTTTGTGGACTCCAGACAAACACGTGACGCAGTGCTGATAGTCCTCAGGTGAATCGGGCAGGTAATCAGCGACGTGATGGTTTAAACCATTTCAGCTGGTTATCTTCCGTTTTCTACAGTCAGAGCCACGCACTCCTCAGAGATTTTAGGACCGGGCAGCAGTCACTCAATGAAAGGTTTTGTTGTTTTTTCACAGAGGAGTACTGAAGGGTATGATGAATATTATTCATTTTCAAATCCTATGTTCTATATTTTGTTTTATATCTTACTTGTTTTTATCGTTACTCACAGGTTTAGGATTTTGTGAAGATTTTTATGATGACCTTGTACATCTTTTCACTTCTCTTCAATAGAAAATCAGTAATTCTTCAGCAGGTAAAAATTAGTTTGGATACATTTTCATAGCTATAGATGTATCCACAGCTGGTCACTAATTGTAAATTGTCTTAAAATGTGCCCACCTCATATCACAGGGAGAAAGCAGTTTAGTTTTTTATTTTTTATTTTTTTTAAAGCATGTCTTTAGAGTTTTAAAATATTATATAAAGAGAAATTAAAAATTCAATACACAAATCAAAAAGACATAAGTTTGGGGACAACGGCATGAAAGCACCGCAAATCAACAAATGAATACACAAGGTCCAATTTATTATGAAGCGTGCATGTTGGACGTGTCACGAAAGCACAGGTGGAAATAATAAAACATGATTTCAGGGTCTTGGTGTTGTGCTTACTGGCTCACCATCACACTTGCTTTACTGGGACGCTTGAATACAACAGAGCCATCGTTAATGTTATTAGTAACACCTGTGTGTTTTCCAGACAGGACAGGTCAAATGTTCTGCTGCGGAGGCCTGTTACACACATCATGAAGTTCATATTTAAGAATTAACCTCAGCCCATGAATAATTTGCTGTTCTTGTCACTTATGAAATGAGATTTAGATAACCTGTATAAAGTTCACATGAAGCTGATGAACCTTCTACTGATCTTGTTTGCAGACTTGAGAAGAGAAGAGGAGGCAGAGTGCCTCCGAGATGATCAAGCAGCAGAAAACGCAGAAATCTGTTTGATTCTTCTTACCCAAAACAATCAGATATTCAAACAGATCAAATGCCATTCAAAGTGCTTTACAAGCAACTGGGGATGCTGAGGAAGTTAAAACATTTAGAGACTAATACATGGAAAAAAATAACAGCAATACTAGGATCCTTTGCAAATATTCTTTTTAAATGTCCTATTAATAGATCACATTAATATCCCTGATTCATCAGGATATTACATACAACACGTGCTAAATTATATCAGAATGATTTAAATTTCTGGACCACAGAGTCAAAAAATATCCCTGTTTTCTAAATGGCTTCCTTTATGAACGCATGCAGAAATAGATTGACCCCCATGACTTGAAATCTCATGAGCGGCTCACACAAGGTTGATTTGCCCCCCCTTTTTACGTAACGTGTCATGAAGTTGAATAAACAAATTCATATTTCTTGGTTAATAATAATAACAGACTGTGCTGTAGTAAACTCAAAACCAGAGGTGGAAGAAGTATTCAGATACTTTACTTAAATGAAAGTACTAATACCACACAGTTTGTTTTTTTTAAATGAATAAAAATCCTGCATTCAAAACATTTGAAAGTAAAAGTACATATGATCAGTCAGTTGTACCAAAAGTAGTACAGTTTTACCTTTTAAACATGACATTTTGGAATTATGTAGCGTTGAAGAAATGCATCATATTCTACAACATCACAGGTCATCACTGTCCTGTGAGAAACTTCTCAAAGTGCAGTGTGACAAGGACATGTTAGTGCAGAAATAAGTACTACTCACAAAGAACTAAGTGACAGTTGTAAACGGGGAGAGATTTAGCATGTCCAGTTGTTGGTAGTGCGCGCGGAGAGGAGGTACTCTCTGAAGAGCTGGGTCTTCAGGAGGTTTTTAAAGGTAGAGGGACGCCCCCGCACTGGTAGGCCGTGCCTACGACAACAGATGAGAAAAGTTAAAGGTAAGTAACTCATATTTTGTACTTGAGTAAATGTACTTTGTTTGCATTGTGTCTGTGCATCAATGCATCTGCGGTAAATCTCCACCAGAGGGAGACAGGCGCCTGTGAAGTTCTCATGGATCATACATGTTCTCTGCAGGCCATACAGAAAACACTCTGCTGTTGCATCATTTCATTTCCTGCCATATGACGTGATGCTGATATAGAAGTTATGCAACTGGCAGTTTTTTGTTTATTATTCATGTTTGAGGGATTGAATGAAGGAATCATGATAACATATTGATGTGATAAACACATGAAGACAATTAGTTGTTAATATTTGCAGGTTCCAGTGACAAAATGTGAACGTGAGGATTTGCTGTGTCTGTGTTTTTATTATTTTTGCTCTGTTATTCAAACAAAACAAGACATCTAACACTTTAATGCGGCTGGAACGCTCCATTTATGCTTTTCATGTCTTACTTTACTCATTAACATCAACCATTAACCAAACCCAGTTTCTGATTATCCATCTCCAGTGATATTTCAGTCTGCACAGCTGATTTTTAACCACAGGATGACAAATCCTGACTCGCTGCAGTGTCGAAATGCTGCACTGACGTTCAGCAGATTCAGCAGAAGTCCTTCGGTATTTCCAGGGAGATCATGAGGTGGCACACACCGCAGGAGCTGCAGCTCTTGCAAGCAGGTTGCATCAGTCTCGTCAGATCGGGCCTGTCTAGCTGGGAAGAGCGCCCCCCCACAGCGGCTCTCAGTCATGACTAACGCAAGGTGAAACCTCCGTCACATTTCAGTGTGCAGACAACAGAGCTCATATTTACCAACAGCCAAGGACATATGTGACATAGTCAGCTCATATCAGGGAGTGTTCCTGATAAAAGATTTACAGCACTGAATCAGATGAAACGGCCTCAGCCTTGGCCGAAAGATAAGATTGCTGGTTAATGTGAAACTAGAGATACAAGCGAGCAGAAACCAGAGAAAGTAACAACACCGTGATGCTACAGTAAGCACACAGACAGACAGTGCATAGTTCAAAGCATTTTATTGCATTTTTTTTTTTTTTTTACAAAAACAATACAAAATTCTGTAGCAACGGTCATAAATGTTGCCTTGAGTGAACTGCAATTATTCACATGGTACAGTAAAGTGCTTATTTTAAATCAAAATATTTTTGTACTTAAAGGATGTATTTGTTTCAAATTTCTTCTCATGAACACAATGAGCTCGGGTGATTCAGACAGTGTTTAAAATAAAAAAGGTGTCAACTCTCAAAACCAAAGCTTTGAGGAATATCAATGTAGACAGAGTAACCCCACTCCATGTCCATGAAATGAACTTTTTAGAAAACATTTGATCAATGTTGCTGGATTGTAAATGCTTTTGCCTGTGGGCTACATTCAAATTGGGGAGGTTGATGATGGACTGTCCATTTGAATGAATGACTTTGATTTTAACACTTCCTTACTTCAAAATGACTGACAATATAAAAATTGTTAGGCTTAAGGATATCATTTTGTCCCCTTTCCCAGAATAAAAGGCAGTCCAAAAAGCTACTGCCATTTTGTAGAAATGGTCATGACCGAGAAAACTCTCAATATACCCGCTCAGGACATTGCAGAGTATGGTCAAAGTCTGTGCGTTTTGAGTATCCAACCCTATCAAAAAAGTAGGGACTAACTTGTTTGATGCTCAAAAGGGAGGAAAAAGGCAGAATACTGAACTGTATTGGTATTTTCAAAACCCCAAGATTGCCTTGATCATCGTCAGCGTAATGCTTTGAGATTACTATAGCAAAGTATTTTCCCAAATGGAGAAGAAACAGCTGCATACACAAATTCAAGTAAGTCTTATTATAAGACATAAAACCCCATAACTATGCATCTGTAGAAAGGTATTTTAGAACTATTACAGTGTCCTATTATCAGCATAATGGGTCCTTTGACACCAAGGGAGCCATTTCCAGAGTACCGTCACTGCAGTGCTGGCAACAGGACATGAACAATCAGAAGTCCCCACTTCTCACTGCTAGGTGATGGATCACATGTTCAATGTCATGACTTGAACCCTCTTTGGTGAAATGGCTACAGTGTTGTGAGACCTCATCACCAGTCCATTACCTGTCAGTGTCAAAATGAGCTTAATGAACTTAATGTGAACAAAAAAAAATAAAAATAATTATTGCCAACTCTTAAACATAAAAAATAAAACTTAAAAACTCTCCTTCACTGGGCATGAACGCTCCAGATCAACTCAACTCTTTCCATCTCACCTCATACACCACATACTCTGAACTTTTAAAAACACAACATGAAAAAAAACTTAAGGAAAACATCCGGTGTTTCACCTGAACAGCACCTGCATGAAAAACCACCATATAGAAAATAAAAGCTTATTAACAGCCATAAAAAAGGAAAAGAGAAAAAAAAAAAAATCAGTGTGGCACATTGACATGGAGTTTTCAAACATGAAAAAAATAAAGTAAACTTAATACAGCTACACGTCCATGGAAGACTTTTTTTTGTTGTTTTTTTTCATTGTGGAATGTTTTTCCTTTTTTAATTTTTTTTTTTGTTGAAAAATCTCATCTGCCTCTTATTTTGTAATTTCACTTTTGAAAAGGGATGCCTAATCAAAAAAACAAACAAGACAATGGTGAACCCTTGGGGGGAGGAAATGGTCCAAATATTCAATCAATAAATGACACTCGGGTCACGTTTGCCAAAATGTGCTTTTCAAACCCCTGATAGGAGTTCTAACCTTTACTGCCAAAATAGTCAAGGTTAAATCTAATGCATAAGTCGATTTGTAGAAAAGAAAAATACAAAAAAAAGGGGACATGTCATGAATTCTTTACAATGAAAATAACACTGACCCAGTTTCACTTGCCTAGCCATATAAACATAATTAACGTATACCAACACACCAGATGAACTTCAGAGCGAGTTCAGAAGTCTTACTTTGGGGTGGCCCTGCATCATAACACAAGTGCAATAGTTTAAAGGAATACTATTAGACTTGCCTGATGGTTTCATATAAACACTAAAAAGGTGTGGCCACTGATAACTTAGCATACATGTTTTAGAATAATAAACTGTATGAGTCGGTGCATCAGTAAGTAATGGCTGGCTGGGTACAGACAAACATTCTTTGCTCTAGGAGCATTTAAGTGCGCGGCCACCAAGCTAGATGAGTGCGTGTTTTATCTCAGACACTGACAGAAGAGGCTGAATGTTGAGGAATTTCTTATATGGAGACTTTAAAAAAAAAAAAAAAAAAATCTTTTAAGTCCCCAGCCACATAATGGACCGCACCAGGCACGGACAGCATTGGCTTACAGCCCTTCCAACCCCTTATACTGAACCCCTTCGAGACAGGAACAGCCTTCATCTTGGCATATTGCATAAGCTTGTACGTATCTGCAGATGGGCCATTCATGCATATACATACAGGCAAAGAGAACATTCCAGATAACTTAATTCACAGTGGATCCAGTTGTAACGTGGGAGCAGCACAACAGGTTGTCCTTTGGTGTCTGAGCTTAGCTTTGAAGATAAGTGTTCTGATTTCTTCTGAACTGAGTTTTATGAAAAAGAAAAAAAAAAAAAAGAACATAACTTCGAAAATACTTTTCTCTCTCTCTCTCTTCTCTCCCTCTCCCAAATCATTAACTGGCCCTCCTCCCAAACCCTGACATGCACATACTATGTGTGTTTGCTATATGCAGGCCCTGGGCTGATGTGCTTCAGAAGTGCTGCAGGAGGGCAGAAGGCATTTAGAGAAAGGGCTGCAAGCAGCATCTCCCTTTACAGCGAGGCAAGAAAGCCTGAATGGCAGAGGAACCAAGGCCAGCTAGAGTCAGGGAGAAGGGCCAGAATTTAAGAGGGAGAGTCTCAGGGCAGTCTTAGTTAGATCTGGACTTGAAGCTTAACGGAAGGTCGGAGGTCAGGGTTGACAAAGTTCAGGCACAGTCTCCCACAATAACAAGAGGGGCCAGAAGCTGACGAAGCTCTGCAGCAGAGACGGGGCCTCCCTTGGGCTGGCTGTTCCGCTGCCTGCGCCTGGCCAGCTTGGAGTTGGAAGGAGGAGAGAGGCGCATAGAAGAGCCAGTAGCGGTGACGACAAATGGGACTTCCTGCTGCTGCTGGTCTTCCATGCCATCCTGTTCGGCCAGCTGCCGGTTCACAGCCATGGCCTTGTCAGCAAAGAATGTCAGATCCCTGGCATTGCTGGTTCTAATAGACAAAATAAGAGACAAGAAGGCATTGTTAGATTCATTACAAGTTGCAAATATTGGTCTGTCTGTAAGTCTGCAGCTGCAACTAACGTTCTCTCACCTTTGATGCAAGATGGATGTCGGTAAAGTATCAGATGCACCCTGAATAAAACAAGACAAATAAGTTAATCATTTAGAAACCTCCACACACCTAAACATTTCAGAATGTCTGCCAAAAGACATGCATGCTTGATGGTTTTACACTCACCCCCTGCACCCAGGGGTGCTGCAGCACCTGGCTGGCACTCAGGCGGTTTTTGGCATCCCGAACAAGAAGTTTGGATATTAGGTCTTTGGCACTTGAGGAGATGTGAGCCCAGTCTTTCTCTGGAAACTCATATTTTCCTTCCTGAATACTCTCAAACAAAGTGTTCTAGAAACGGACATAAAAACATTGACCATCGGTTACAGTGTGTTTAAGTTTCACGAATATCCTGTACAAGATTTTAGGGAGCTGAAGGGCTGAGTGAAGGTGTCAGTTCTTACCTGGCAGGTGTGACAGGGTTCCCCCAATTCCCAGCCACAGTCACCGCCGCAGCGGCCTACGAATGGTGGGTAGCCGCTTAGCATGATGTAGAGGATGACTCCAAGGCTCCACAGGTCACAGCGCTTGTCGTAAATTGTGGCCTCCTCACTGAAGGCCTCAACCACCTCAGGTGCCATGTACTCTGCTGAACCACACTGTGAAGCAAAAATAGAAACAAGTTTGTTAGCCCCGGGGGCCGTAAACACAGAAAACACTAACTATTGCATAAAGGGTAAAATCAATGAACCCAGCCTCTCGACTGTAGCAAACATTATTTCACTCAGCTGATACCTCGTGGTTCTAACTGTTGAAGCCTGGGGCCCACTCTTTGGCTGTGTCATGGGTAAGGGGGCCGCCTATGTGATAGTCACATGCTTTTTTGCAGCGATGGGTTCATTTAAACTGTACCATACAGCTTTCCTCATTGTGTTAAGGACAACCAAGCAGGAACATCGGGTACAATTACATATAAAAGGGTAGAGGAAGGGACGGCTGGGCTATAATGAAGCAGGCAGTGTGGGTAGGCAGCGGTAGTGAGTCACTGCTGTAACCATCCAGTTGTACTCAAGCCAGGCAGAACGGGCTGAGGCCAATGATGGGCTCAGCTCTGACGGTGCCGTGTTATGTAGCTAAGAAAGAAATTAGGCCAAACACTGAGCGGGGAAAAGAGGATTGGTTGTCCTACAGAGCCAGAGACTGGGCTGAACCCTCACCGGTTACATAACTTGGAAACACAAACACCGAATGCCGTTTTGATACTTCAGGAACAGAAACGAGGTCGCTAGTTCAGCAGAACACAAACATTCATTTTTATGGTCATATGAATTGAAGTTATGTTTCAAGTCAACAGTTTCTTTGAGATTTCCCTGTCTTAAAAACACTCAACTACTACTACAGTACAACTACTGTTGTAATTATTCAGTAAACCTGCTCTATTCCTTTGCTAGATCAGTTATTTTCTAAACTGTAGCCTACAGCTAAACATATTTATTCAGCCACTCGTCCCCACTGAGGCTTTTATTCTGGTAAACCCCTCTGGCCTATAGCCTTGCTTTTATCAGCGGGCAAGCATGTTTACATAGGAGGAATCTATTGTGCCCCTAGTACCATATCCCAGCTGTCTCCTAACTCCTCCTCCACCCTGCTGCACCCTTATGTAATGAAATTTGCTGCACAGGAATCTCGTCTCAGACAAAGCTGCGTCTGTCGCAGAGAGAGCCCCAACCCCCACGTTTCCAACCAACATCAGCATCGTGTCTGGGGCGACTGCCTCCACAGACAAGCCCCCAGGATTCAGGCCAAATGCAGCTGCCACAGAAATAAGACACAACAGATATTTTTACCGACCAAGGTGCCCCAACAGTAAAAGGCACTGTGATAACTATGCTATCAAAAAAACAAAAAAAAGTTATCAAGGCTAATGTTGTTTCAAAGCTACCCAAATACACACGAATCAAAAGACAAGTCAGGGAGAAAAGATAGGCTGTCCAGGACAGCTGCCAGCTCTGATAAGAGCTGATTGGGGGGGCAGTGAAACAGTAATCATGGCTCTTTGAAACAGCCTCAAATCTGAACTCACATTTGTTCTTCCTGTGCTGCAGTAGCAAACACCTGATCTTGCGTCAGTCACATCCTCCTCAAACCTTCCTGTAAGCTGCACATAGCTGCTAATCAGCTGCTGCTACCACAGGCTTTGTTGGCAACGCAACCTGGGGCTTTCCTGAAACCATGTGACTAGTCAGACCATATTGACACCGCAGACACACGCACACACCTCTGCTGTTTGTCAACTGGGATTACGAGAATAGGCTTACAATAAAGAGGCACCTACAAGAAAGTCATTTAACTGTCCAAGCTTGCATGTCGTGTCTTCTAGTTGCCTGTTCCTCCCAGATTCCAACTGCTGCACACTGAGCGTTGACATTTAAACAGTCGGCTGTATTTCATGCCGAGCAGCCGCACGTCCAGATTTCTTTGCAAACTAAAATTAGACTTTTCCTAGAAAGACCCGTGTATACCAAGAGACCGCGCAAACACATCCACCGAATTTCTGAGAACCCTTACATTAAGTTAAGCACATTCAGCTGGATCAGGAACATAAGCAAGAAAGGCAAACCCACATTATATTGTGCAACAGCAACTGTAGGAATGTGGGTGAAGTGGGGGCAGGGTGAGAGAGTGCCAATAGTGAGATGGAAATCAGATAACATTGTTCCTGTGATCACAGCAAAGAAAACAAGCCAGAGCGCATGTGCACACTGGCTGTTTGTCCCCTCCCAGTTACCCTCCCCCTCCCACCGCTCCAGCCAATCACATCTCAGTTGCTAGGTATATGGGCAAAGACTAAAATTTCTAGAACAAGCCTTATGCACAGCCTTTGTATGAAGAACATAAAGAAAGTGCAGACCGGCACAAGCGTGGTTGGGGCCACTGGGAGGAGACTAATCAGAAAGAAAGGGTGGATGTTTTTCTCATACCACAGAGAGAGAGAGAGAGAAAAAAAAAAAGGGAAATGAGAGTTGTGTGTTTTGGTTTTTCATACTATGGGACACAGCCTTGTAAAAGTCACACTGTGTTCCTTGAAACTGTACTACTTTACTTTCCCAGAAATCTTTATTGTATTAGTCCTGTGATTATGTACAAAACTTCCCAGCACAGCAAAAACAAAAATGGTAGGGAGGAGGCCGGCCATATCAAATAAAAACAAGACCTGACAAACTAATAGTTCACACACAGCGACGTCCATGTAGACCAAATAAAAGACACCTCGTGCCCCACAACTATCTCCCCTTCAGCTAGTTCTGCTAAAGGAAGATGAAGTTACCAGTGTAGAAACCCCCCCCCACCCACCCCAACATTCCTGCGGGCTGAACTATCCTTCACCTGCTCTGGTCCATCTATCCACCCTCCCACCCCCCAGACAACTAACAGAGTATGTGTTGACACAAGTAGAAAGCTTGCCAGTTTAACTTTACCATTCCTCTTTGAGGTCACAGGGGTGCCACTTCTCTGGGCACTCAGAGGATCCGTGTTGTGACGACAGTAGGAAGGTTAAACAATCATAAACCCCAAGTTCATGAGTCTTTGCAACTGATAAAGAGGAGATGGACGTTAAACTGCGGGATATTAATCGACTGTTGTCGATACTTCAGCGTGATAAGGGGGAGTAAATGCTGCCAGCTAGGGACATAAAGGAAACAATCCATATCGTTTCAGAGAACCTGCCGAACACTGAACTACCTTAACCTCAAAAACACAACATGCTCTCTCCCAACCAGCGAGCCGTACTGTGGCCAACGTCACTGTGCATTGCCCAATAGGCAACAAGCCAGTTGGACTTGATAAAAACATTGTTTTACAGCCTGAAGTCACCCTGCTTATCCAAATCAAGGAAACAAAACACTGTGCTGGCAAATGTAATCAGTACATTTACAATGAGTCACTTCGATATGTAGATGAACTTACAGGAGTGAGAAGCTCAGGGGTGGAGATGGGTGAGCTGTCGCTGTTCAGCTTGATCCCACTGCCCAAGTCAAAGTCACAGATCTTGACCGGGGAAATCTGACAAAGAGATATACAAGTTCAGAATCATTAAAATTTTATCTACATTTCTTTTTGTTCAGTCATTGCTTGTGTGGATTATCTACTTGTGGGACCAAAAATTTCCACTACGACTTATCTTTAGCAAAGATTTTATCACCATCTTGGAACTTATCACACTTTATTACCACATTAGTTGCCCTATAAACTAATTGGACTTAAACATGTTTGCAGTAAACTCACCTTGTCTGCACTCTTACAGAGAATGTTTTCAGGTTTCAGGTCTCTATGTGCCATTCCTATAAAAAAAAACAAGGGAATCAGTTACCTTTTGTTATTTAGATTTGGCCATTGGACCAGGATCAAGAAAAGTTGTTTTGTTTTTAAACATTTACACAACAAGCAAGATATTTTGTACAGTGTCCACATCTTGTTTCCCTATCAATTTAAACAAGAAATAACTGCTACTGAATGGTATCAAGTCCTAACTACAGTACTAAAACTACTACTAAAAATTGTAACTGTGCTCGCCTATTTGTACAACTGGACTTACCCTTGTTATGCAGGAAATCTAGAGCGCTGGCGATGTCCTGCACCACAACACTGGCTTCCTGTTCACTGAAGTGGCGTCTCTTGTGAATGTGTGCCAAGATTGAACCTAATGGGGGGGGAAATATGAATATATCAACTCTATTTACAAAAGCAAATCACAGATACAAATGACAGGCTATACACTGGAGACTGTGCTACAGGAATGTTTAAAAATAAACAAAAAGGGATGTAATGCAGGCACCCTGCAGAAACCATAAATCACTTACCTCCTCTGAGCTTTTCAAACACCAGGTAGAACTTGTCTTCCTCTTCAAAGAACTCCACCAGCTCCAGGATGTTACTTTAGAAAAGGAAAACAAACACTTTGAGCCTTTGGCTTGACTGACTTTTAATGTGATTTCTGCACTACGGGGCAAGAGGACTACGATTCAGCACAAAGTGGATCAGTCAGTTTGTGGTAATGTCTCTATACATTCATCAGGTGGCATTACTTTACTCGGTCGTGACAGAAGGACATTACCTGTGGCCCTGGCACTGATAGAGCATCTCAACCTCACGGAAGACACGGCTGCGGCTGTGACCTGGTCTTTTCTCGATGATCTGGAACAGAACATTACAGTTCAGTCACATCATCTAAAAATAGCCTGCTAAACAAATGAGTCTGACTTTAGTGTTTTTCCACAGCAGTAGGACAGAGGACTACGCTGGTGGCGTCAGAAAACAGAGCCATCCGTGAAAGCTGATATCTGGGTAAAGGCTGTCCTCTCAACCTGCACCACAAAACCCCCACCCTGGGGCCATGTTCACTTGTTGACCAGATTACGGACTCCCTATATAGAGCCCTATAACTGGTTTCCCTGTTTTCCTACCTTTACCCGCCCTGTGGCACAGTTGCAAAGGCAGTTTAACCTACTTTCAGTGCAGCATGCCAAAGCAGAGACAGAACAAAATGAGAATGAGACAAGTCACAGCAGTGCTATATTTACCCTTCATGTGTGACCCATATTTAAATCTTAAGTGCTCTTAAGGAGCCATAAGCATTCCTTTAAAAGATTCCATGAGCTAATCCCAAACTGTTTGTGATAACAACAAAAAAACGCTCTCTAAATATAACTTTGTGCTGCCTGGAACTAAACCACAGAGAGGCCACCAGCTGCACAATTCCCTGCCAAGAGAGACAGAAAGACAGACTGCTGACACCAAAGCAAAAAGGCCTGAATTTTCCAGCCCTGGTTGGTTATTGTCTGCTTGGGAGGCTATGTATGTTTCTCTTCCTGGTAGCTGGATTACAGCTGCTATTGAAGCCCAGTGGGGCCAGAGTTGCAGTGTGTGTCTAGGATTAATGCACAGACAAGAGGCCTGTGAGCAGTCCAAAGCCTCTGCACTGTTCCAGTCTGAGTCAGCAGCACAGACCGCCCCCAATCAGCCCACTTTCTCCCAATCACTACGTAAACCTCACACCCTGATAATGATAGCTGGGAAATGCGTTATCAACATGATGATAGGTCAGCTGTTAATCAAAACACTTATTAGGATTTATGGGCTTTCAAATCAGAGATCACAATGACAACCGCCTTCTGCAAAACAAGGCCCCACCAAGTCTCTGTGCAGGTTCAAACATCAACCCAGGGTTGTGAAATAGTGCCTTGAAGGGGAAGGATTTTCTGGGGAACCAGAGCTTCAGATAGGCATGCACTGCACAGCCTTCTGCTCGTCCTTGGTGCTCTGGGGGTTTTGTTGCAACTGCAACACAAGGACTCCACACAACTCACCCCAGTCTGAACGGGGGAGGGTAGACACTGGACATCTGGCAGGAGTAGTCTCAACCCCCCCCCCCCACCACTCCGACTCCTAAATGACCTCCAATAACTGCCTGACCCTCGTGCCTCCTCCCCCTAGAACTGCAAAGTCTCAAGGGATCTACCAAACATCCCGAGGTAAACAATACTAACAGGCCACAGTCACATGACAGAATCTGTGCTCCAATTCCTCTGAAATATTAATGGCATGATATGGACACTTGCTCTGTGGGGAAAACAGCCTCCAAATGTCAGTTTGTTCCAAACTTTAATATAATTAAACTGATTTGATAAGAAGTTAAAAAAAAATAGCTTAGTGTTTATATCCAGTGTCCCAACAGGGTTAGTAGGTTAAGGGCCAAGAATGTATAAAAACAAAAACAAGCCCCATTCCTACTTTTTCTACACTTCAGGAAAGGAAAGGGCTTCACAATGTTTTGATCCTAAAAATGAGGAAATAAGCATTAAAAAGAAGACCAAAAAAGGAAGTCCCCAAGAGTCGAGATGTGCATTCACAAGTCCACACCGCATTCGGAGAGAAAAAAGGAGAAGAAAAAAGTACAACTGTACCAAGGAAGAAGGAGAACAAAGCAGCGTAAACACCCTGGGTCATAACACACACCCCTCCTTCCTCTCTATGTGGGTTTATGTTTTGGCACAGTTACCAGTACACAATGTCCTCACTACAGCGTCCTCTGTAGGCAACAGCAGTAAAGAAAGGGGGTGGGTATATGCATCCCAGCTTGCCGATAGGCCAGCAAAGTAAAAAACAGTGAGGGGAAGGGCCTGCTGACAGGAGCTAGTGTTGCATACTCAGGAGAGAGGGGGAAGGAAAGGGAGGGGGGAAAAAAAAAAAAAAAAAAAAAAAAAAGCACAGCAGTAGCACAACACAAATGAGAGCCTGCAGACATCCTCTATGGAGAGCTGAACTAAGGTTAAAAAAAGAAAAAGACGTATCCTGCCCCGGGATCAGAACTTTCCTCAATACGATTTCTAAAGAATGACCAGTGAAAAGAGGGCAACGCGGATACAATGATGCATCCTGTAGCCTAGTTTCCTTCCTAGTTTCTTGTAGCTTTTCACCAGCATGTAAAAAGTTCATGATGGAAAAACCCAGCACGGTCTTAGAAATTCAACATCTCTACATTAATCACTAGCCATGGTGCCCCACACAGACAGCAGGCAAGTGTTGTGGCAACAACGACATTCACAGTCTTGTGAGAGGAGCGCCAACTTGCATAATGTTTTCAAATATATTGCAGTCATCCATTATGTCTGAGAGACAGACTGCTTTCTTACCTTCACAGCATATTCTTTGTTGGTGATGAGATTGATGCATGTTTGCACTCTGGCATAAGCGCCCTCTCCTAGTACCTCTTCCTGTAGTCTGTAGACATCTGCGGCACAGAGTTTATTATATTAAGGAGCAGAATCTCGCTGGGTACAAATCATTTTTTATGAAGGCTTTTTGTACAGCAACAGAGTGATCCTGGAAATAAAAGCTTTTACCCTCGAATCTTCCAGAGAAACTGTCAGTTGCCCGGCAACGCTTTTTCTTCTTGTTTCTCTTCTTGGCATCGGGGATGTCAATAGGCTGGCTGGAAGGGATGTCTGTCAAAATAAAAGGGGTAATGTAAGTAACACTGTGTGTGCCAGCAAGGAAATAACCCAAACAAACAAAACATGAGTTAAGTTAGCCATTTTTTTTGTCAAATTAGACAAACCTCTGCACTGACAGAACTCCAATAAGTTAGTTTCAAAACATTGAAGATGAAATGCTCACCATGTCTTGGGGAAGAATCAAATGTAAAGGAAGAATCAATCAGATGGGATCCGTTTTTAGTGAAGTCGTCCGATTCAAAGGGATTTTGGCCCTGGGGAGTAATTATGCAAAAATGTGCTTAATGATGAGGTATCTTATCAATGAATTACTGAGCTGACAGCGTTGGTTGTGAGTCATAAAAGATAAGGGCTGTTATATCCATCTTGCAATCATAAACCAAGGGTGGACTCAAAACATCAAAACAGCTGATGGGCCATAAACTTTTAAAAACCACCATGAACATCTTCTGTACATCCGCCAACTGATCCAAAGACATACAGCAGCCCACGCTAACACAATACAAACATAAATATAGCTGAACATGACTCTGTCACCCACTGGAGTTATACTTTCATTAGCTAAACATACACGTGACATCAGGCTGCAGAGCCATAAGATGAGAGAGCAACAGATGCGTTTATATATAGCGAGGTGAGGTCCACTTATACTTGCTGACAAATGTGCTCTGACTGGGACTTTCCATAAAGGCATGATAGCAGCTCTGCACTGCAAACTCACCTTGAAGGAGCGATGAAATCCAGTGACTTCGGTTATCTTATTTTGCACCATTTTGCTTCGATTTGGGGTGATTTTTTTTGGTGGATGTGCGGCGGCAGTGGCTTTTTTGGGGGGATATCAATTTGCAGTTCTCCGAAACAGAAAGTCGTTTCAGAGAGTCGCAAGTGATCACACTGCGCTGGATGGTGAGCTTGCTGCGGCGCTTTAAACGGGAGCCCTGTGGACAACACACAACACACCGCAGTGTTACAAACCCCACTGTATTAGAGTATGTGGCTGAGACACCAAACCTGCCATCATCTGCCAGGCTTAAATGAAAGCTTAACCAAACCATGTCCGACTAATGTTAGCCTATAGTCACCACGCGTTCATGTAGGGTAATAAAACAGAGTGCAACAACAGCTAACGGCAGCGCCACCCACGTTTAGCTTAACTGCTCTGTTTGTTACAGCTATTAAAGTAGGCCAAGATAAAATATACCACATACAGAAACTCGATATAATACTAACGTTCAGATAAGTGAATACCATCGGAAAGCCACGCTGCTTCCAGTTTAGCAGCAACATTAGCAGGCAGTACAACAGCCGCAGGGAGGCTAACATTGGCTTAGCTAACATTAACACGCCTGAGTCATAACGGTCAGCTCGCGAGCACTAAGTCTCGAGCACTAGTCGCGCCGTGACCGTTATGACGCTTAACTTTAACGTTAGAGAGCAATGGCCGTTAAAACTGTGCGTTAACGTTACAGTTAAGTGTTAATGTTGCGACACTAAAATGGTATATTTTTTTAAGAGCAAAAAATATAAACAGACGTCGCAAGTTATCTGTTACCCAAAGCGAGATTTTTTTTATACTCACCCCGTTGTTGATTTTATAGCTCCAGTGTTAGCGTCGTTGTTTGACCCACTGCTTCGAAAGCCGCAGAGGACGGTCGAGGGGGGGGTACGCCTGATAGGAAGTGCGTGGAAGGTGGCTAAAAAGTGACTGCGTAGGTGGTTTTATAACCTCCCCGCTGGCTCCTCCTTGTCTCCTCCCTCCTCAGAACTGCATCAACAGACGAGACGGGTCATGTGTTTTCTAGAAAGGATATGGTGGCAAGGTACCATTTCGTCTCACTGCAATAACTTAACCACTCCGCAAGGTTAGAAGCACAAAGAGCTCATCAAAGCGGCGCAGTAGACACAAATATGAAATAAGCCGATGCTGGAGTTCATGTATATAGTTTAATATCGTCTTACCGTGAAATTCTGAACGCATTTCAGGAAAAAGGTCTTGGGGCAAAACTGGTGAACACACGAAATGGTACTCAGCCAGTGTGCTCTGTTTTGTTTCAGAGGCCGCAGGACGGGATGTATGGCGGAACAAAACGGAGTGTACGTGCACGTAGGCACAGTCAACGCCTGCGGCTGTCCTGATGAAAGAGGTTTGAGGATCTCAATGGAGGTGCAGACGGACGGGACTACTGCGACAAGTAGACCGACCAGATCTCACTAGTTTACACCACGAGGGAGGTGAAATCATAATAGCAGCATCTGCTGATGTCACCGGACGTTAAAGGCCATATTCAAAACAAGAGATAGTGCGGCAGAGAAGAGCATGTCATCTCTGTGCTATGTAAACACATACACAATGCACCACCCCCCTCCCCCCGCGTGTGAAATGGAAATTTTTACATTTATGATGCCTTAAACTTAATTGTCACATCCAGTGATGAATGGCCATGGCCAAATGAGAGTTCAAAGAAATCCCCCGTCTGAGTCACAGCACGTAGCTACTGGTGAAGTGGCATGACTGCAGCTGTTGCAGCGTTTCAGTCTCACGTACACAAACAGTGAAATACAGGCACACTCACATGCAACCTAGGCTGAGACGCTGAGACTTCTTACTAGTAAAAATAGCAAAGGCAAATACACTTCATTACAAGTAGACAACAGTAGACAGTAGGAGGAATGATTGTTGTTCAAATGTATTTGATGTGGGGTAGTTTAATCAACATCGAAGCCTAAAAAAACATCATATTTTATAGGATGATCTGTTTTGTATGCAAAACCCTGATCATCGAAAGTAACTACAGCTATCTAGTAAGTGAAAAATAAATTCCTCTCTCAAATGTAGTGTAGTTATAAAGTAGCGGAAAAGTTAAAATTGTACACGAGTACAGTATTTGAATTAATACACTTTGTTATTTTTCACGATTGGATGAAACTAGAAAATAATCCCAAATATCAGGCTTTTTATCGACTAACTTTGATAGATTTGAAGTTTGGGGGAAAGTTAAGACTTACTTTACTTTACAAGACTTACATTACATTATGTTTCTGGACTTAAAGTACACACAAGGCAAATGTACTCAAAACACAAAATTATTCATGCAATGCAATGCAGTAATTATTTGATAATACAGTACATTGATTTTAAGTATAATGATTGACGTGGAAGGTGAGCATATTTCCTATTGTGGCCCTCCCCCGCACGTTTTGTGATGTGTGACAAGGTAGACACGGCACGTTTTAGAGCCTGTCGAGGAGGCAGTTCAGACCGGGGTGGAGACGCTGTCTCATGGTTGTGATAATGAAAGAAATCCAAGAACTCTTCATGTGAGCTGCTAATTGTGAGATGCCAACATAATATTTTCAGAGAAATGACAAGTTGATGCAGTACTTTTCACAGATCAAAGATGAAGGTATTTTGACAAAAGCACAGTAGAGTTATGTCATCTTAATAACATTCTTTAACATACAGTTGATATTAATACTAATATCTGTCTGAGTGACAATGGCTGTTCAGCATCTGGCCACACTCTGCACTGTATGCCAAGTGTGAATGCTTTATTGCACCGTGCACTTTGTCGTCAAACTGTATATACTGTGTGATTTGTTATGTTAACTGTTGTAGTCTGTTGTGACTATGTAGTCCATAGGCCTGCTCTGTATAGCATTCATTGATGTTTATCAAGGGTGTTTGAGTTAAAACCATGTACGGTTTGTTTTCAGGAGTCAACTGTCTTGTGACTGGAGGCTTTCTGCGTCGCCTCCTCCTTTCACCTTCTGCCTCTCAAACATAAGCCCAGTGGTAGCAAACATTACGCAAGCCGTTGGCAGCCTTTCCCTAGCCAGGAGCACATGGAGTAGTTGAAGGTTTAGCAGGAAAACAAGATCACACATTGACGTGTAGGGGGTGGGTCTGTGTTACTATAGGTCAAATGGAAGAGGCCATCATAAATAACTTCAGGTGGCAACAACCCAATTTCAGATGTGAATGGCACTTAATCAGGAGACACTCAGGAGGGGGTCGCTTTATGGTCCAAGGTTATTCCAGACTTAAGTATGATATAACTGAGATGTGTCCCTGATGTTGTTGTTGTCCCAGTTCTAGATGCAGATGCATTGGTGTCAGGAGGATGTGTGCATCAGCATTATTTTCATCTGATGCTGTGCACTCAAACACTGTTCAAAAATGCACACAACTTTTACTTTAAACATTAGTGCAGGTTTCAAATTTTTCTGAAATGCCGATATGTCAGGCTGAATGTTCAGGGACATTTGTATAAAATCATGCCTCAGGCACAGCTACAATATTTAGAGTTGATGAAGTCATGGACAATATGTTGGATTTCAATATTTCAGATTTAGAGCTGCAACAAATCAGTGCAGAATGTGTGTGTGACACTCTCAGACTGACTGAAGGTTGATTTTCCCAACCTTAAAGCTACTTAAGCTGGAAAGAGAAGTACATTCTTACAGCCATGTGACCGTGTCACAGCTTTATTAATGGCTAAACAAAGCTGTTTTGGTTTATGTGTTGAAAGGACTGAACCAACAGGAATATTTTGCAAAAACATTTCCTGTTCTGTCTTCTACAAACAGTACAGTACTCCATGCTCTATGCATCTGTACATGTAAACAACCATTGTATAGTCATAGCTGCTAATATATTCATGAAATGCACGTCTGGCACGGCCACATAAAACTGTCAAAGACTGAGAAGATAAGTTTGCGAGAGGCAGACCGCCGTCTTACACTGCTAAAATAAGTTGCATACTTTTCTCTAGTAGGAAGGTCACAGTGCCCCAGGGTGCTGATCACACCTTTTTCCAAGAAAACTTCCCAGAGTGAAGTTCTTAGAAGGAGTTAACCTCGAGGTAGTAAAATACTCCAGGATAACCATTTGCATATGTATATGCATTAATGATTACAGTAGAAAGACGGATCATTGCACCACTGAAATTAATCCAATACACAGCAAAAGTACTTGAACACAGAAATACTGACCGAAGATTTCGCAACAGCCTTTGTTTCGTTCCAACTTTGTTCCAGTTGTGCTCTGAAAAACCTTTTATGCACTTTTTTCTTTGGCCCTTTGCTCTTGTTACATAACCATATATAACAAAGCACCCTGAAATTAATAATGTTTTCTTAAGCCTGAGCGTCTCCTTTCAGATTGGGTAATACACCAACTGCAATTCATGACTACTAGCACGCAGCTGCAATGTTTCATGGACTTCTCAGGCTGTACTGTAAATGTACTACAAATGTACTGTAATGTATCTACTGTGCCATTATTGAATTTATGAATAACTAGCTGTGACACGTTTCAGTGCTTACATGTCATCCACTGTAATACATATTAATGTGAAATTAGTTAGTTAGTTAAAGACAGTGAAGCAGACACATTTTGCTTTTTTGATGACAATGTAATAATCAGCCTTTGTTGCACTATTGTGCAAATTTACGGTGCACAGATGCACTGTACACACACTTGCACGTCCCTGAAAAAAGAGGGAAATTGCGGCTTGTTGTGTCACCCGGTTTGCACATTCATGGAAATGTTATGATTTGTTATGTAGATTTCACAATAGAGGTTAAAGGTCTTGAAATACAGAGTGACATACGCCTAAGTTGTGTTGTGATTTTATTGTCATACAGAGGAGCATTGTGACAATTAGGGCGGCAACTAACGATCATTTTATCTTCTTAATCTGCTTAATGACTCGTTTGGCTTCAGAAACCACAGATTGTCCACAGATTATCAATCTATCATCATGTAAGACTTGGAAAAGCAGAAGAGAAGCTGGGATAAACAAATGTTTGGTGTTTCTGCTTTCAAAATGAGTTCCAAGGCGAATCAGTGATCAAAAGATATCATGCGCTTAGGTTGTACAAACTGCAGTAATTTTCCCTTGAGATAATTCATCCTCTTACTGGAACTTGTGCAGCTGCGGGCACCTAAATTTATGATTATCCACCAGCTACAGTACTGCATGATGCAAGTGACTCACATGCCACAAAACTGTTATGGGTGTGTGTGCCCAACATTTGCTGACTCACATTATCTTCCAAACCCTTTTTAACTACTTGTAAATAATCACACCGTGCCATCAAAACAACAGGCGGACGCTGCTGTGTAAACCCCGACTGAGTTGGACTAGTTTCAGTACGATTTGAAAGCAGCCTGAAACTATTCCCCTTGTTCTTGGACACTTTCCAGTACTTTCCTTCATGTCTTGCAACTACAAACCTTCAGAGCTGCCCGGTACATTCCAAAAGAGAAAAACACACCATAGGGAGGGGTGAGAGACGGACACAGCTCATCTCACACGTAACAGACGTAACGCACGCCAGGGTACAGTGGTGTGTTTGGAGGAAGTGACTCTGCTGGGAGCAGGTCGGGCGGGACAATCCTCTAAGAGGATCAGGTTTCAGCAGAGGAATGAGGTCATTTCAGTGGTTGATGTTATTGTGGCAGATAGTTTCATCATGTTGGTTTATTGAGAACTGTATTGTGTCCAAATATGAGCTTGTTCCAGCTTGAATAAAGGAAGAAAACTGTAAACAATATGGCTGTGTTGTGAATATGCTGATAGACATGTAGGGGCATAAACATCTGGTTGAGACGATTGACAGATAATATAGTCTATACAAGTACTTTCATGCTGCTTTCTAGTACTGGACTATTTACTCCACTACATTTATCTGACAGCTGTAGTTACTGGTTACTTTCCAGCTGTAACAAATGTATTTAAAATGACATTTTCATTTGTACAGTTCATGTTCAATTAGGTTTTCACACATGTATCAACATTTTTAGTTACTAATAGTACTTTAAAATGTTTCAGATTTTGTTAATACTGTCAGAAAGTTTATAATTCTACTAATGTTTTTTGAGTGCTGTTGTTGTATTGAGAGTTGTGTCTAATGTTTTGGCCACTGCATTTATGAGAGGCCCAAAACAACATTCCTGCTGCAAACTACAACCACAATAGTAAACATCGTGTGACAGTGTCAACATAACAGAAAAATGATGAGCTTTGTATAAGCAGAAATTTGTGGCAGAGTTGTTGTATTGGATCACATTGGATCGTACAAGTGTACCTAATGAAGTGACCGGTCAATCTCATTGAAAATTGTTGGTATTAAAATATATGCTCTCTGAAAGAAGTCATTCTTCATCAGTACTTTTAATACATTTAAACAAATTTTTCCTGAAAACCTTTTTCTTTTAGTAAACTTTTCATGTAATGAACTACTATTATTATTATCCATCTATCCATTTTCAGTAACCGCTTATGCTTATCAGGGTTGCAGGGGGCCTGGGCCTAAGCCAGCTGGCACTGGTCGAGAGGCGGGGTACACTCTGGACAAGTCGGCGGTTCATCACAGGCCCGGCACATCGAGACAAACAACCATTGAACGATCTGAATACTTCTTACGTCACAGCAGATAACCTGCAAACCTGCAGCGGGGGCAATAAAGCAAAATGTCCCTTTACAAAGTGTACTGCTAAATATTTTGTCACAACTTGGAGGCTCTCATAAGATATCTTGTAATTGTGTTTACGTAGGAGAGTTTGTGTGCAAGATGGCTGTTCATTATTTATATAATCCCAACTATTGTGACCGATAACCGCCTCCTTAAATCTGAACAACACTGTTATTCAAAAGCCTATTCAAGACTGCTGTTGACCCAATCATGCAAAGCCGGACGCATTCACTCAAAACTCTCTCTGTATTCATCACAGTACAGTCTTATATAACCAGCTCAGTCGAATCATTAACCCGTATCAGGTTTAGATGGGCTCTACTTCCCCTCTTCACTAAAAGTGGGACATTGGGCAGATTGCATAAAAGCTATATTTGCTGTAGGATTTCAGTATTTCAGCGCCGATGGTTTCTGGTGTCTGATGCCACCCAGTGGACGCTTTTACACATGTTGTTTTGAACACGTGCCACGGTGAGCATCATGTGAGGTTCAAGTCTCGTGTGACCTTCAGATGCCAGGAGTATCTGCTACAAACACCTGTGGGTTTGACATCCGAGAACCTGCCTGGTGGCCTGAGGCCCAAAGTGTGCAATGACACAGACTTGATAACGTCTCACCAGCAGGCGATTACAGTATTCAGTCGAAATATGTGCATAATCTTTAAATAAATGCCTGAAATGCCTGTCTTCAAGACACAAAAATTACTCTTAGAATCAGGAAAAAAAAAGTATTTTTCTCATAGGGATTTTACCATTTGTCATCAATCTATGAGGCCAGTACTAAGCAAGGGCCTAAGAAAGGGAAACCATCACTGATTACCAATAACAAATTATAACAGAGTAGAGAATTGTTTTAATGTAACAACATAATGATTTTATAGACATACAGTAAGAAATCGTACTAATTTTAGATCATTTTAAAACAGAAAGACAGAAGTATCCTGGAATGATTGAGATTAAAATAAAATAGAAAAACATCAACACAAACATACACCTCTTAATACTGTACTTTGATAAAATGTTTTTTTTGTTTTTTTAAAGGAACAGAACGCCTCATAAGACAAGGTTCTTGGTTAAAACCTACAGTATGTGGCTAAAATAGATTACAGTACTTAAATATAAAAATAGACTCTTTTTTTTCTCAATTTGTTTGTTCTTTTAGTTCTCTGCTGCAGTCTTCTAGATGGACGGATGTGTTCGCCCCGGCGTGTGTCGACAGGTCAGTTGTCCTCCCTCAGTGACACATCCGAGAGGTCATTTCTTTCTGCGGACACAAAGCACACAGCGCAGCCACTTAGGAAATGTTCCCATACTTTAGGATGCAGTGAGCAGACCTCGAGATATCTGTGAGCTCATGTTGAAAAGACAAAACAGCAACAGATACAGCTCTGCAAATAAAACATGAAGCAGCAAGTAGACCACGATGAACTGCCGTTTATATCTGCTGCTGTTCCGTCTGTGCAGAAACTTCGACACAAGAACAACCACGAGACTAGAAGGTGCTGGAGGCAAAAAAAACAACAGCAAACAGAAAAAGGTTAAAACATTATAATCTCATACTAATCGGCACTGCAAACATTTATAGTTTATTGTCTAAACCTTTGGTGACAGGCCTTTGTTACAGCACGAGAAACGCACAACATAGAGTCTGTCACAGAGGTGTCATTAGAAATCAATTAACAATCAGTTAGTGTATTAGATCATCTTTCTGGTTACTGTAAAATGATGATTCATAAAGATTTAGACAGATGAACTAGTTTAACGTCTTAAAAATTAGCATGAGCTAATTATCTAATGACGGAAATAGCAGATTACAGGTTGCAAATTTAGTTGCTATCAGCACCTTAAACAACTAGGCTAGCAATTGCTAAATGCAGGGACTCAGTTTACCCCCTACTTTACTATTTACTATCTATATTAACTTATTTATGAGTGTTTATGAGCTGGCTGATAAGTAACAAAATGTTGGAATGCCCAAATTTTGTTTGAAATCATTTTTAAAATATTACCTCTGTTACATAATTTGTCCACCAGGGGTTGCTGCCATGGTTACATGTCTGACCGCTTGCACATGTTGGTAAGTGTCTAATTTATGCTTATCATGTAATAACTCCATCTTATGGCAGTGCTACTGTTGTTATAAAAAGCTGAAAACACTGCTTTAACTAGTTTAGTCCCAAGTGTTTGAAAGCCCATTGTTTCAAAGCTTTTATTCACATTCTTAAAACATAATCTCATTTATTCCTGTTTTCAGATGTGTATTAGAGCCAATCCCCTTCTTAACTCACCAGAGGCTCCAGCTCTTTGTGGTCCGTGAGGTTGAACTCAGTGACAAAGTAATAGAAATGCTTGTAGCAGGTGTTGACGTGAGCCTCGGCCCCCATCTGGCTCACGCGGTCAAAGTGGTGAATGTAGACGTGGACAAACACCCGGAAGAGACGAGACAAAATCTTCTTAGCCACCTGCATGAAGGTCTTAGGGAAGGGAGTACCTGGGAGTCAAACAGATGGAGACAGGAGAATGCCGTGGTCAATCCAGGATGACCTTTTGCTATTTGCTTCACAGAAAGAAACACATTTGAAATATTCATATATTAAATGCAACAGTTATTTAAGTTATAGTATATTTTTTTTTTTAACCTTTTCTGTCCTCTGGAGCCCCTCAGGCGGGATACCAGCATGTATGAGGAGCCCGCATCACTTCATACGTGAATGGAAAACCAACACGACTTAGTCTGGGGGATAAGCCTCTCCTCCGACCAAGTGATTAATTTAGTACGTCGCTTTGCTTTGACTAATTCAATAATATTACAGGAATGTGGTTCCAGAGGAAAGGCGCGTCAGAGGTTGTTTCTATTCATAGCCAGCTGTACATTGTGTGACCCAATTTTAAATCCATTGCTCGGATGTTTCCGTAGTTAGTCAGATGCCGGGCTCAGGGCATGCGTACATACACAGCGCGGAGATAATAGAAAACCGAGGATGCCACAGCAGCAGCAGCAGCAGATTAAGTGATAGTGCTTGCTATGTGCAACGCTGGAGATAATCTAACAAATGCGGCCTTGCAGATTGAATCAAACACATCGTTTAGTTATCTGTGTTCTAACAAACGGCTTTGAAATGCATTCACTTTGGAGAATCTTATCTCAACCTTTGGGTTCATTACATGTTAATCATCAGAGCAGCTTTTTTTTTTTTTCAGTCGAGAGAAAGATAAACCATTTAACACATTTATTACGCGAAAATGCCAAATGTGTATCCATCCATGGTGACCTGCGATCACTCAAAAAAAAAAAAAAAAACAGACGACTTGCACCCCCTTTTTCATTTGTTGTCTCCCGTTTGTGAACAGAGCCATTGTGTTACTGAGTCCTTGAGAATCAAAATAATTTTACAACAAAGAGCAAACATGAGAGAAAACAAAAAAAAACAACAGAAAAACTGTTTTGTAGTATAAATGTGTTTCTTTCTGCTGTCCTCTCCTCCTCTGTGTTACAGCATCACACCTCCTCATGTGTGAGAATTTGTCGCTCCATCTGTTTTATATCATTATTAATCAAACACAGCAGGGGGCGTGAATACTCAGACTAAATTACAAGACATTACTTTTAGCTCTTGTGATCTGGGAAGGGCACTGATTTTTACCTGGTGACGTTTCAGGGGACAGATGATGACTTGAAATAGCAGAACTGACAATAACTTGTGATGTCAGTCAGGAGTCTGTGCACATTGTCTATGAATGGGTGGTGGCTTGGTTGGCAGGTTCACTACTTGACTCTTACGCACACCCGAAGCTTACGCATACCCGAAACTCACACACACACACCAAACTCCACACTTACCGACGTTGGTAGGGAAGATGTTCTCATTGTTGATTTGTACCTCAATCCAATCCATGAGCAGGCTCATGTATTTGGGGGCCGACAGTGCCGTCGGCCTCTTGTACTTGTGCTCGTCCTGCCAGCGGTATTCGTACTTGGGCCCGCCGGACATGACAGGGCAGGTTTGATCGGTGCAGGAGTCGCTGATGGTGCCGTAGATGAGGTTGATGCGGTTGAAGAAGTCGACCACGTGCACGGCCACCCAGTCATTGAGGTCCTCGCCGTGGGGGAGCTGCACGGCCTGCTTCAGGTCCAGCCCTGCGTTCAGAGACGCCTGGGCCTTCTTGTGCAGCTCGAAGCGCTGCGTCCCGGGCTCAAATTTGCGCTTGGGCCGGAATGTCCTGTCTTTGTTGAAGACTTGTTTCAGGGCCATGGACATGGTTGCATGTGGTGGCGGCAGCCGATTTGTTTGAATGCTTCTGGTGAATTATTTACTGTTGAAATGGAAGCAGTCAAAAGGTTGTATCAACACCCAGCACAGAGTTTTTGTTATGGCCTGTCTTTTGGTATTTGTTTTGACTCAGGTCAGCGATCCTGTGTATGACACAAGGAGAGGAAAGAAAGAGACAGAGTTTTATTAATAGATGCACCTTTTCACAGAGTTATTTCTGTCTTAGTCATTCCTACAAAACGTCACAATCTATGGCTGCAACTAACAACAATTTCCATTATTTATTACTCTTCTGATTATTTCTATTGATTAATTATTTAAATCATTTGGTCTATCAGATTTCAGAAAATAGATACAATTTCCAATACCTCACATCACAAAAGCAGAAAATCCTCACGACTCAAAGGCCTGAGCCCCGTAATATTTAGGCTTTAATCTACTAATAAGAACCACAAACCGGCTTATTGGACCTGAGGGAATTGGTCTTTTGGTGCACAACAAACATTAAGTAAAGTAACAGTAGTAGTAACAGACATAAATATGTTTACAACATGCTTTAAAAATGAAAAGAGCTGGAATGTGCAAGTATTCACCAGGTAGCGTGCAAAGGTCACAAAATATTTCAATGTGCCACAACATAATCAAGATAATCAATTAATCTTTTAACCTCTCTTACAATCTCTCCTGCTTATTAAACATGTAATACAAAAGAGTTGACAGGGGAAATTACGCAACAATATCATCATCTGTGTGCCAGGATTTTTTCTTTCTTTCTTTCTTTTTGCATTGTCTTGGGTCTAAAGTTGCCTGCTGAGATGTATTAAAGTATGAGCCCCTCACCTTCCGGGGTGAAAAATCAAAATCTTAAATTCAGAATGTTAATCTTAAAATGGAGGTCACGTCAAGATGAAGGCGTACAGGAATACCCACAAATGTGAGAGCACCCACACAAACAGGACACTTAAACCTGATTACTTTCTATTATTATTTTATCTAACACTAAAAAAAAAAAAAGTGAGGAGGCCTGAATAATTTACCCTTTGCCTCAACACCTCGGGAAAACCGACAAGTCTGGACGGTGACAGCGGAAAGGTTTTAAAAGGTGAAACATCATCTCAAAGTGAACATGAGTCATTTCCTCTTTCAGACACTAATTCCGCCGTGAAACCAAGAATCTGCGGAATGACAATAAAAACCAAGTCAAACCGTGTGTTACCGAGATAACGAGACGACGCTGCCTTTATTTGAAGCTATATCTAAATGTGCGCACATTTATGCCCACAACAATGCCGCCTTGGTCGCGTTTTGAGCACACTTTAAAGGATAAAAGCCAGAGATTAAACAGCAGGGCACATGACGACTGTACGAAGTTTATTCGTGACGTGACGAGCTAACTCGGTCGGACTTGTTGCTTTCCGCAAAAGCGAGCCACAAAACAGCAAACAGGTCAACACAAACACACGTTATCCATCCTCATCTCACGCTACATCCTCAATATAACCGTGTTAAAACACTCGTTGTGTCAGACGGGGGATCAAACGGTGACGAAATTGCACAGTTGGAAGACACTTTGCCGAACTTACTTGTTCCGCCTTCCTGTTCCGCCAGTTTCCTTCGATCTTTTATCGATATTTACCTGATTACTGGTCAATAGCTTTACGTCAACGACATGTACAGACTACATTATGGATACACGGTGCGATACATGATGTATAATTACTGTTAATTCAATAAACATGTCACTTTAATATAGAAACTAACGTCTGACTCCTCCCTACGAAACGAAAAGTACACCAGTGTGAAGAGGGAGACGTTTAAGGCGACTTCCGGTTTGAACCTTCAAAATAATGTACACCTTGACCAATGTTACCAAACTGAGCATAAGAGCGTGTTAGAAACAACACTACTTGTACTTTTCACACCACTTGTACCCATTAACTGGTGTAAAAACTATTGTAGATGAGCACATTTTTTAAGTACTGTAATCATGGTAGTACTTACTACTAAACGTCAGAGGCAAATACTTAACATTTTACAATTATCTGATGTCTGCAGTTATGAGCCCCAGACAATGATTTTCCAAATTATATTATATAGAGATAAGTTCATAAAATAATAATGTCTACTTTTAGTTTTGTCTTTGTATTATTTCAATTTGTCAAATGTAATGATTTATTGTTATTAGGTATTATGATCTGACACTTACTGTATCTGTATTACAAATTTTTACTCACTCTCATGTTAATTACCTCTGTACATTTGACTTCTAATACTTGTTTACATTTAGTTCAGTAAAATGTAGGACACAGAACACTAACTTGCACTAAAGTATTTTTCAATTGTATTTATAATTAAACTAAGTAATAGATGTCAGACCTCACTCCATCACTGCCAATTATGTGCTATGAAAGCCATTATTTTGAAGACTAATTCATCAACTTCCGGCGTCCTGTGCCCTGGGCTGCTCAGAAGTACTTCCTTTGATACAGTATGTCACTGAAGGGCAGGGGTCAGCCTGCCAAACCTCATTTATTTTACAACATAAACCATAACACATCATAGTTTGAATCACTGAGACACAGCTCTTTCACTTCATATGTATTTCAACAGCTAAACTCTATTTAAACTACTTTTTATTTATACAAATTATTCATTCACAAAGTAAGATTTCTCTCTAACATTTAGAAAACTGACAGTTCTTTCACTTCAGACCTCTATTTTGTGAAAATTAAAGTGTCATAGTGTCAAAAACACCTTGACACTTTAAATTCCTTCCTCTTTTTTTCTCTGAAAAAAAAATAAGTGACCGTCACTTTACACATTGGTTAATTCTTTCTTAAATCTCACAGACTTTACAGGAATGTTGAAACATGAATGTGTACAGTTCTATCACTTTATTTCTACTTATACTGTATTTTATTTGGAATAAAAAAACAATAATCTATGCTTAGCTGGTGGCAGATACAGAAAAAATGGCCTCAAAATACCAGAATATAAAATTAGTTTGTTCATCAATGTAAAGACGTCACCACTTAACATTCAAACCATGACAGACAGACAGACAGAGGTCCTCCTTACATAGTTACACACTGAAGTCCAATTTACAAATGCACATTTATTGTCACTGAGGCCCGTTTAGCTGTATTGGTACTGTAGTTGAAGCTGCTCAGTGTGCACCGTTCATAAAAAGCTCTTTGTTTTGGTTGTTTAATAGCCAGTTGAAAGGATGCTTTGTGCAACACTGGGACAGAATGTGCCTTGTTTCTGTCTACTTGACAGGCTCAGCGGCGGCTGCAGCTCCCTCAGGCTTGGCCTTGTTCGATATGGAGTAATGGTAAGACCTCATGGACTCCTCAACCTTCTTGAAATCAGGACGATCCTCATGCCTAGTGAGAGAGGAGAGAGAAGGGCCCCAAACAGCCATTTAAAGGCGTTGTGATAAATGGAGAACAATGTCATATGATCTTAAGAGACCATGGCGCTGTCTAAAGCTGATCTAAAATCTATCTCAAATACAACACAGCATATGGTGCATTTAGATCAGAGTACAATAACGGCTGCAATGCTGACAAGGATAATATTGTTAACTGATTTGATAAAAAGCAACATTGTGGATCTGCCCAAGGCATTTAATACTGTTCATCATATCATAATAATCTGTTAAGTAAACTACTTTCCATTGGTTTTGATGATTCTGTTTGACACATGCTTCAAATCATATCGCTCTGGTTAGAGATGTCCCACAGGGATCAATATTGGGCCCCAATTCCATTTACTCTATGTATAGATAATATTTATTTTTCAACTTTATTAGCTTAAACTCAAATCAGGACAACCAGGTTACAACTTCCAGACCTTCCTTTATTGATTTAATACTTGTTCTATGACATAATGATGTTCCAACTCTGATCCATACCCTTAATGGAAGTCTATTAGACACATTACAGCACTTGCTTACTTTGCTATTTATTTATCTTGATCACAATGAGACTCCATGATTGAAGCTTCACTAACATACATAAGAGATAACCAGTTTCTTACTTGTATATCCAACAATCATTCATCACTGCATACATTCGGTCTGGACATGCTGATGGACACTCCATGCGGTTTCCACTTTCAATGAAGCGCATTACCTCTGGTCCTTTCATTTTCTAGAAAAAAACAGGACACAAAGAAGAGCTGTAATTTAATTTTACGTTCAACATCAATGCTCACACAGTGGCGAGAGTTTTGTGATCAATGTAGAGCTGAGAGATGACATTGATGGTGAATACCTTGTAAGGTTTCCCTCCGTATGAAAAGGCCTCCCACATGGTGATACCAAAACTCCACACATCACTTTTACTGGAGAATTTGTGGAAGTTTATACATTCTGGAGCGTACCACTTCAGCGGCCATTTGCCTGCAGTACGAGCCTGTACAACACAAAATGTGAGCAGCATGTTAATGATTCACCAAGGCAGCCTTCACGAGTACTGATAATCAGAACTAGCATGTTGTACTTAGAAAGGGCAATTTAGAGCACACTGGAGTACTTGAGAGATGGGCTGAGGATGCTGCAGGATTTTATAATTTCCATTTTTCTGATGTAACTTGTCATCATATTAAGAGCTACAATTCCATATTACATTTTTAAATCTGTGAGAACTGAAAAAACAAGCAGTAAACACTGCAATTACTATATGTAAGTTAATTTTACTTTAAATAAAAAGTAACCTATTATGACTACCAAATATTGCCAAATATTACCAAATATGTATTGCTGTCTATATGAATAACTTCAATATTTATATGTAAATCTACACAGAAAGAGGAAAACAGTGGTGTTAGGCCATATATGTCACATACACACAATTGATGGAGGCTGACACTGGGAGATGGATGAGGTTGCAAGGAAAAAAAAATCACATTAAAGGGTGCCGTGGCATAAAGATGTTTGTGAACCACTGATTTAGAGGGTGTGGTGTAAGGCTAATATTTCTGTGATACAATAAAAGTCCCAGTGTCCCAATTTTTAGGTATCAAGTTGTACTTCACTGGAGTCAGGGATTCCTGGAGATTTCTACACTCCCTTCAGATGTAGGTCAATAAACCAATAAAAAGGAAATCAATTACTTTGATTTGCACAGAGCAGGTGACACATTTGGGTTAGTATTTGCGTAACAGGAGCAATTATTTGAAAAGCAGTCAATTTAAGATACACTATCTGTTTGTGTTAGCTGGCAACGCTGATAATCGCTACGCCCTCCGCCCCTTAGTGATTCTACATTTGTGTCATTTGTGTCATGAATACCCTGTAATAGTTGTCATCGGCTCCGAGGGCCTTAGAAAGCCCGAAGTCACTGATTTTGGCGAACTGTTGGTTGACCAGCAGGACGTTACGTGCTGCCAAGTCTCTGTGCACAAAGTTCTTCTCTTCCAAATACTTCATTCCCATCGACACCTGGTGCATCAGGTTGACAATGTTCTCCATAGTTACAGTATCCCTGTGGGGACAAAAATACTGATCATGACAAAAAACAGAAGATGATGGCTTTTTTTCCTTTTTGTTCATCCTAACCCAAAAGGGTCTGAGGATAGAGACTGTTGTCACCGGCTCTAAACCTTGGTGCCCTAAATATACACGCAGAGATGATTAAAAAGAAAAAAAATTTACTGTTGCCACACAGCAAATTAAAATAGTGCTCAAATGTAAGTAATTAAAACTTAATATCTTAATATATAACTTAAATATCTGGTAATTTTGGTGACAGTCTGGATTTCAAAGTGGAACATCAGGCACTGGTCCTGTTTGTCCTTACAAGGATATCCTTTACTCTCATGCTGTCCACTCCACCATAAAACAAATCAATGCTGTGCCCTATGTTTCATTATAGTACAAATATTCTACACTTATGAGAAAGTAGGATGGTCCCATTATCATTTTTGTCGTTCAGATATCTTCTTCTTCAACTAATTAAGAAGAACTGAATCCAGAACTGGCAAACTCTTGATCCCCCAGGAGTAAATACTGAACTGTGGAGGACTACCGTTGAGTACTTGCACCAAATAAATGGAATAAATTTCAAAGAACTTTCAAACTTGAAAGTCTCATGCCATTCAGATGATTTTTTTCAGTTTATCAAGTGGTTTCAGAGATCACATTGGGTTCATTATATAGACATTCATAACATTATAATATATTACTACTAACCTCTCACCCACATTTTATTCCCTTTCACACATAATGCGTCTAAACTCACTTATTGCTGGAGAGGAATTTGTTGAGCGGCCCAGCAGAAGCCATCTCCATGACCAGCATCAAGTGCTCAGCGTTGCACAGGCCCAACATGCGAACAATGAAGGGGTTACTCAGCTGGTGCATGATCTCTGCCTCCCTCATCATCTCTTCCTTCACCAGCTTCTCATTGTCACTCTTCAGCACTTTGACGGCCACATCGATCTGACCTCTGAAAGAAAACAAGCAGAGCATTTTGGATGAACAGCTGACCTTTAAAGATGGTTAGCTTGCAGCCCCAGGTGAGGTCCGGAGGTCCTGGCCTCTGTAAAAATACAAAGTTATGCACATACAGTAAATGTACAGCTTCAACAGAATTTTTGTTTTATAATGTTTCCTCACGATTCAGCCTTCAGGACTCCTTTCTTGACGCAACCAAAGTTCCCAGAGCCAAGCTCCACTTCATCCATCAGCAGCTGACTCCTCTGGATGTTGAACCTCTTCACATCATTCGGGTTGTGGTACGGGTTGAATCCTTCGCAGTCCATAGGCAGAACACCACGGTCTTCAGACATAGTGGTAACCGGCTTTGATATCCCCCCAATCGCTGAAAAATTATGGTATAAACAATATGAGGTGAAAATGTAAATCGGTATATATTCATAATACATTGATGTGTTGGTTGATTTTTCCCTGTGCATTCTTTATTCTTTATTTAGATGCCCATTAGCTTCCACAGAATGGTCGCTATGTGAGCTTCATAAATTTTTGTTTTAGTGACTTCTTTTTAAAAAAAATGTTTAGGTTTTTGAACCTTTATTTGAAAGTGGCAGCTGAAGTGACAGGAAGGTAAGGAGAGAGAGTGAGGGGGCGATGACATGCAGCAAAGGGCCACATGTCAGAATCGAGCCCTGGGTCACTGTAGCAACCACTTTGAGCTGCACACTCTACCAAGTTAGCTACCAGGTGAGCTGACTATTGACTTTTTGATTTATTTATTTTTTTTGTATGCTGTTAAACAGTCAGAAGAATTCTCAGTAGGATCTGTCATGATTTTTTACACCTAATCTAAAATATGTTGTTAAATATTAAACAGCTATATATAAGGGAGTTAAAATCAGCTTCCCCCCAACCAGCTACAATATTAAAATGCTGCTCATACATAAATACAACCATAATAACAATTTAATTACAATAATATGACATTTAATCATAGGATCAATTTTACTTTAAGTACTTATACTGTAAGTACATTTTGCGTTTTGTTTTTACTTTGTTGTTCAGTTTGTAAGTACAGCGGTATGTGGTGTTGGTTCATACTTGTCCCTATAAACACATTATTTATTTATATGTACTTATTTTGTTCCATGTGCATAAAACAGAGCGGCTTATTTTGGACATTATTACTGTGGGTCCAGATGGTTGTACTTCGTGTGACTGACCTCGAGGTGGCGGTGTGTATCCATTTGCGCCGGGCCGCCTCTGAAACAGTTACATTAAAATGAATCTCAGAGAAAGAAAAACATGCTGACTTAAAACACTGCAGGATGTAGACAATACTCACTGAAGTAGGAAGACTGGGTGTCTCTGAAAGATTGTGCAACAGTTTAGAGGCAGCCGTTAGTGTCACGATTAACAAGGTTGAATACAATAAAGAATAACACAAACTGACACAAACTGATTTGAAAAGTGATATTTGACTTTCATAATGTTGGTGCGAGCAAAGGAAATAAGATAAGTACTTTCAGCGGTATTGCCGTTAACACACGCCTCCCTGAGAACAGTCACCAGGCCATCAGGTTTCATCTTCAGATACTCAACCAGCTAAAGAGGTTAAGATAACATTCAGTTTAATTTCAGGAGAGCCCCTCAGCTGCAGCATTAAGACAATGAAAGAAGATGAAAGTATGGTGGGACAGCCTACCTGCCAGATTGTGTCAAACTTTGTTCCATCAGGCATGGAGTATTTCCCTGATTTGTCTTGAAGGATCTGATAGTGGTACACTGTTTTCCCGTACATCATAGAGAGAGCAAAAGTTCCCTGACTCCTCTCTGTCTCTCACTCTGAGAAACAAACAGAAAACCACACTTTGACATTTGACGCTAAATCCGCAGAGGTTGTTTGACAGACGGGCACAGAAAAAGACAGACATGCAACGGCATCATATGGAGCAACTTACAGAAACTTGCCGTCTGGTTGTGCTCCAGAGTAGAGCCGTCTCTCGCCTTCATGGCGGGTGATTTTACCGTGATACCAAGACATCTTCTCGTGGGCCGTGGTGGCGATCAGTTTCTCCAGCTGAGGAGCTTGACTGATGATGGCCTGCTCCATGGCTTCTCCCTGAGCAGAAAGACAACCAGATGCAGAAACAGACATTTCGACTTATGTAAGGATTTATACTTTATATTTATACTCATTCAGTAATGTCTGTCAAATTCTTTTCCACAACAATACATTTCAGTATAGTCATCTGAAAGAGGTGTAAGCAAAGTATATGGAGCAAATAAAATGGCCCATGTAACTGATATATTATAATAAATTACACTGTTATTACACTGTTAGATCACTAATACTGATGCATCAAAGCATAAACAATATTTTACAGGGTGTAGTTAGCTTTAGTAACTACTATATATACACTGTTAGGGTCAAGTCCCCAAACTAGTAGGTCAGGGTTTACTTTTCTCTTCGGCTTTTTTGTGAAATACTGGATAATTTGGGGCCTAAAACAGTTTAAAACAAAAAAATCTGACCTCACAGACATCTGAAAATTAGCACAGTGCCACAGCACATTATTTTTTGTGTAACCTGCAATGTAATGCACACCTATATCAAATGAGATATGGTGGAGATAGAGAGTAACAAAAAATGGAAATACTTAAGTACCTCAAAACTGGACTTAAGTAAATGTACTTAGTTACTTTCCGCTAAGAGATGCTATCGCACAGCGAGGCAGAGAGAGTGTATGATTTTCTGGGTCCACAAACATCTGGAGCCAGTTTAGATGAAGCCCACCAGTGATAAAAGGCTACTGGTCTCAGTGTGTGACTGTCTGTTCAGGAGACGTATCATAAAACTGCAGGATTTGGGGCTGAAGTGGCACTTCAGAGGGCACCTAAGACCTCAAACTGAGTAAAAAAAAAATGTTCGGTAGGTTTTTGAAAGACACAAAGACACCAAACAAATGTAAAGATGCAACTTCTAAAACCGCACTGAAATTCAGTTAATTTTCATAGTACAGGGTATACAATGAGGGCACATTATGTTCATGTTTCAGGTCGGAGCTAATTTAAACTACTTTATACACAGTTAAGCGGTTAAGGTTCCCAACTGAAGGGCTGGGTCCTTCCAAGAGATGGTTCATGTAAGAAAGGAACAAATAAAGAACTAAACTGTCACACATGTTTAACTTTTTTTTTTTTTTTTGTCTTTTCTGTGATCTAAAAATATTGGATAATTTGACGTCTTTGGGCCTCAAACAGTTGAACAGTTTAGAGGGGTAATGTCTCTCATGGACACTGAATATTTTCTTCCTTGCTTTGTTACAGTTGAGTATTGAGTATATAGAGTCATCTTCTTTTTCCTACCGCAAAAATTTTACTCAAGTCCAGTATTTTTGTGTTACAATTAAATATGTGAATGCAAGAGATGCATTTAATCGTGTTGGTTCCAGTTAATTATATTCCACCTCTGGACCATATGTGATTATATTACAACTTATTTAACCTTTTAGAGACTGAAATACTTGAAGTTAACACATTACCCATCAGTCTCACCTCCAGGTTCCAGGTCTGCTTCACGTACTCCCTCAGCATGTTTTCTCTCAGGTTGTCAAACACGCCGGGCTGTATAGGTGTATCCGGAGAGCGCAGACAGGGTTTCTTCAGGAGGCACACCAGTCCATCAGGGTCTTTGCTGTAGAACTCACAGAGCTCTGCAGGCCCACAGTGATGCTTCCCCCCTGTGATGCAATAAGTCCCATTAAGCTGTTTCTCTATGGAGTAATGGTGGAAATCCAGGTTCCACACGATAGACAGGACGTAACCTCCCAGACTACGGAGACACTGTCGCAGCAAGAAGAGCCCGTCGGACATCCCGGCCAGCTTCAGATGCTGCTCTGCGTCGGAGCGGCTGATGCTGCCGTAGAAAAAAGGCAGCTCGGCCGCCGGGTCGATGGACATTTTGAGACCTGGTTGGGATGAGCTGGACTTTGGCTATGAGTCCTGGATATAGATGCTGGAAAAGAACTAGAGAGACAGAAAAGGAAAACATTTAAGCAATAACCGCATTTAACAGCTGACAATAACCCTATATGTGACAGATTTAAATCCAGTCTGTGACCTCTGACCTCTCAGCCCCTGCCTCCCCATGCACTGTCTGCTCAATCAACCCAAATTTATCATCTATCAAAGCACAAAGCAATATGCAAATAAGATGAAGATTCTGCCTAAATGCAAAAAAAAAAAACCCAAAAACAATCTCATGGGTCTCACCTCCTCTTCTTGTCTTCTACGTTACACCTCGAGAAGGTTTATAGTTTACAATGTTTTTATCAGGGCTGTCAGCTCTACACAGACAAGCTAAATGAGATATTTAACAAAAAGCACCCACACTCTGAGACTGCATGAAGCATGCAGATTAACCAACTGGTGACAGAAGCCACAACAGGAAGTCGCAGTCCGCCCTCACAGCCTCCTTTCTCCAGCATCATGCTCTTCCGTTGAACAGGTGCTTTTTGGTTCTAGATCATTCCCTCTGCTTTAGAAACTTTAGAGTTTGAAAGTTTTCCTCACTGGAAGGAAATAAAAACGTTTTGGGGAGAATTTCCACGACTACACTGTTAAAACAGCTACAATATGATGTGTCTGTTAGGAAAGGCTTTAGTAGAGGTAGAGGTGCCTGAGCTGAAGTGAAGACGTAAAGATAAGATTAAAATCTGTAGGACGGTTATGTGATAGCAAGTGGAAAAAGTCTGTTGCAGTTCAAAACAGAAGCGATAATAATACGTGCTCAACAATGACAGCACCTGAACATGCAGACATATTAATAATGAAGGAATGAGATAATATATTACACCAGATTATAGATAAAAAATTATTTCTACCGCAGTGTGTTGGAAATTTATAAGCTAATCTTGACGTCATCTTCCTATTATTTTTACCATCAGTCTATCAGGGGCTTTTTTTCCTTTCCTTTTATTTATTTTTATGTCTTTCCAACACAGACGAGCAGCACAAATCATATCTAAGTACAGGAAATAAGAAGGCTGACTGAGGCTTTGCGCAACTGTGATTGCTGCACAGAACAATAAGAGGCTGTGTTGCTCATGCCTGTAATCAAATTACCTTGGTGGATTTAATTTATATAAATATATAATATATAATATAAAGTCAAACTCAGCTTCCTGGCTACATAACCGTGCCACTGTCCACATTCACAGTGGACAACTGAGCAGAAACCTGTAGCTGCCACAAGACATGAGACTTCACTGTGGCTCGAGCTCCTTCTCACCACAACAAAGACCTCCAGACCATAGAGTATGGACTAACAGCTACGCCACACGTGTAAAGGAAAGCCACTGCAGAGTTTCATAAACTGCACCTGAACCCTAACCTTACCTGTGTGCTGTTTGTTTAGGACATTTTAAGTTCTGCATTCAATGTCTATTCAAATGTAAACACTAAATACCCTTTAAGTGTAACAAGACCAATAGTCTGCAGCCATGCTGGACCCCTGTTACCAAGTGATTAATCATTTATGTCATTTATAGAGCCACACATGCCGGGTTTTGAGTTGAGACTGCAAATTTGTGTGATGATCTCCTTCAGTTAAGATAATATAAAGAGATGTAAATCATTTTTTCATTCATCATTCCTCGTAAACACCGAGCAAAGTAAATAGCACACTGACACAAGTTTCCATTCACCATCATCTACTGTGATATTACTTGAACAGACTTCAACTGAAAGAGAAAGTGAATTTAATTACAAACCAACAACCCCTCCTAACACACCATGACAAGAATATTATCCACACTGCTGTAATTTACGACATGACCAAACCAACCAAAATACTGACAGTTTTCCAGCAAGACGTAAAAACTTCCAGTGAAGACAGCAGCCAAGTCTTTGCTCAGCTCATGTTCTTTTCAAAATATGATTTTTTAAAATGACTTTTCTACTTTACTTGTATATTATGGACCACAAAGACAAAGATAGAGAGAGATGAGGTGACACATGACAGTTCCTGAGACATGAACCCACAGTGTTTACGTGGTGTGTGTGTGTGTGTGCGTGATAGCATCTGAGAGTGAGATAGTTTTCATTACAGAGTACTTTTAAATGACAGAAACTAGCAGAATATAATGTGTAAAGACTCAACACACATGAAAACATACTATAGTAAATGAGGTGTTGCAGAGTAAGCAGATAGTGACCCAGTGAGCAGTGGAAAAAGTCCTATGAGTCACTGTGTTTTCAACAAGTGGAGGAGTACGCAAGTGACACATGCCAAAATCTACAGGCCAGAGTGCTTGTTTCCCACAGAGAAGAGAGGGTGAATTATTTCTGGCGAGATTTAGATCCTCTGAGACCCCTCAGGTGCAAAGTAAATGTAATTAAATACAAAGCAAAAACCTGATCGTGTTTGTCATCTGGTCAGACTTTTCAATTTTGGAGAGAATTGGTCTGTTCCAGGACAATCAATCTTTATGTCAGTGATGGGAAGGTTTTGTCAAGCATGACAAACTGAGTGAAACCAAACACAAGAAGTAACACGATCTTTCTGAACGCTCCTAAAAATAAAAAATCTCTGCAAGTGACAATAAAAGCTGAGGCATAAAACAATTTTCTTATCCAGCAAAGTAGTTACTGCGCTAAGGCTCAGCCATAACTCGGCTGGTCATTTACTGTAAGTAAGTAAGTAAAACTGGCAATACTACACTATAATAAAAACACCCCATTAGTAACCGCATTTAAAATGGTTCTTAGTGTTAGCAAATATAAAAATTAGCAGTTAAGTGTACTTCAAGTATAACAAGACCAATCTGCAGCCCTGCTAAACAGCACGTTAATGTAAGCTAACGTCAGCATGCACAATTGCCGATGCTAACGTGACTGACAGACCGACACAGCTGTTAGCTTGCTTTAGCAAGGCTAAAAGAAACATTCTTAAAAAACGACACGGCTAATATTTGTGCAATTACCTAAACTCATTCCCTATTACAAAATAAATAAGATCATATAAGATCAGTGTCTTCGGTTCACTGTAACATGACATCCAAATGTCTCAAAATGTTCAAGAGTAGGACTTGGACGCTAACATCAGTGTCAGGACGGATCATGGAAATAGTCAACTGTCTGGTTAAAAAACACAAATAGCAAAGCCCCACATCAGCAAAGCTCTTTGGAACCATAAAACAAAAGCTGTATTTTCTGTAGATTACGTGACTCGTATTAAATCAAGAACATTCCAGTGATAACTATTCAGCTATTAAAGTTATTTTAGGTCATGATTATTTTGGTTACGATATCAGGAAGTCAGCTCGAGGTTATGTAACTCAAAGCATTCCTCAGTACGAACATCAACATTTAAGACTGTCAGCATCCACCAACAAGATAGTGTGTCCTTTAACTCTGATACATGAGATGATTTTTCCCCAAACCAGTGTTTGTTTTAGTGATGATTAAAAAAAAGACATGCTGTAGGTGGACTTAGAGAGGCTGATCTGCATATCAGATTGGGCTGAAATGCCCCAAACTAAAGCATCATTTCCTTCATCAATGGAAACAATCAAATAAACAGTTTGTGTGCTTCCTCTGTTGTCATTGATATGAAAGCATTCAACGTCATTGTTAAATTTTTTTTGATTTAAATCTAATCTGAAACAATGACGTTAAATTGTCTTTTCATGTCTAAACACTTTCATCTTACAGACAGTAAATAACCTAAGCAGCACCACCTCAACTGTCATTCCATTTTGATCAATAAAAAGCAAACAATATAAAAGACACCTGCAGCAAACTGTCAGTTAGAGCGAGTCTGAATTGTGGCTTTATCTGCAAATAAATGTAACATTCAAAATGTCTGAACATTACACTGTGAATTAACAAGCACATCTTGTACATAAAGGCCTCTTTCTGTTGTTGAAGACAATATCGTCTGTCTGGCTGTGGCCTGGAACATTTTGCAGATATGCTTCAAGTGTAGGACCAAAAATATATCCAGTCATTTCAAGAAAAGTTACAAGCGTTAAAACACACACACACACACACACACACACAAAGATACAGACCTCTTCGGTGTGTTAAAACCTACCCATTTTTGGTTTTCTATTCTAAAGCACAATAAAAGCAGCTATTTATATATTTGTACATGTAATCTCGACTTTTGTAAACCAGAGCAACAATGCCTCAACCCGACTGTGGTGCACACACTCTTTTATTTTATGTTTTTACAGCTCAGACACAGCTGTGGAAAGACAACAAAACAAACATTTAAAACATTTAAACTGGAGATCTTTTGTTTTTTTTCCAGTTCAATCAAATTTCAAAGATTAATGAGAATAGAAATATCAAAGATTACTTGTCTTTTCAAAAACTCCATTTGTATAAAATCTAAAATTTCAAAAGTAACTTTAAAGCCAGTTTTGCGGTCAAGTATGAAATAAAATGTTAAAGAACGGTTTGAACAAGTAGGTTGATGGCCAGCTATGCAAACCATTAAAACTACATTATCAACAAGTTAGATTTCAAACCACACTGTAGCTTTTTGTCGATGCATTGTATTATTTCAACACAACTTTTTCTCAGGCCCGATCTTACTCTGATAGTTTCATCACCTACTGTGGGTAAATCTTGCCACTTTATGGAATATGTTTGTCCTTCTATATTGTGACATTACTTTCCTGTCTACATACAGTAAAAGTGACCAGTAAAAAATGAACAATGTGGCTAAATCAGAAAAGAGGTCAAGTAATAATAAATGAGTCATGTCATAGTTTGCAAATCATTAAATTATGGGTGGGGTAATAAAACTGTATAAAACTGTATAAACCACCAACACAGATAAGGGTATGTCTGCTTTTCAATGAGGTATAACAACCAAACCTACTTACGTGTCACTGCTTCACTGCACAGTACAGAGATGTTGTTCTCTCAGAGGCCAAGAGATGTCTGTTGATCTAACAGTGGTGCATGGTGCTGTGACAAGTGGGAGTTATGACACACACACACACACACACACACACACACACACACACACACACACACACACAACCTTCTAATTTCTAGAAAAAGCATTCTGGTAAATGTTTCCTCTTGCTGAGAGTAAGGTGAGAAAGCCGATGCACCCTTTCATGGCAAGTTAAAGGAGGGAAAGATGGTTAGCTTAGCATAAAGACTGGAAAGCAGCTGGCAAAAAAAAATCAATCTAGCAGCAAATGAACACAGTATGTATCCCAGCCTTGTTTTCATGCTTCAACATTTGGGGAATTACACTTTCTCCTTGTTAAAAGTTAGATAAAAGATCACCATCACTTCACTTCACTCGGCTTAGCATAAAGAACGGAGAGACACATGAAAACACTTAGCTGTGGCACTATCAAATATATATCATCCCATTGTTTTTTATGCTGAGCTAACCACCTGCTGAATAGTTTGTATCAGATAGTAGTTTTCTCTTCTAACTCTTCCCCAAAGTGAATAAATATATTTTCCAAAACTCTAAAACTCTTTTATTCTAAATATATGAAGCTACAGCCATGAGATGGTCAGTTTAGTTTAGCACACAGACTGTGAAGGGGGACTGGTAGCTGGAGAGGTGCCAGTTCACCTCCTGGGCACTGCTGAGGCGCCCTTGAGCGAGGCGCCGAACCCAACCTCAACTGCTCACAGGGCGCTGCTCTGGGTGGGTGCCCATCACTCCACCATCTCTCTCCACATTTGCATGTGTACGAGCCCTTTGAGTGTGTTGTGTGGTATATATATATATATAAAACAAATTTTAAAAATGTGTGAAAAAGAATGTCCCCTTCTCTAAATGGCAAGAAACAGCTAGCCTGGCTCTATCTAAAGGCAACGAAATGCACCTATCAGCACCAAGCCGTTTCCTTGTGTTCTTCCTACCTTATGAGTGACATCAAAATGTAGTTCATTAACTTGAGTGTGTTAAAGTTTTTTTAATTACAGATTAACCATTATGACACGTACACACCTACTCCAACACCTGTGCCCACAGTACCCATGGCAACAGCACTATAACGCGCAACCCACTCATATCCGACAAAACCACGCACACACGCACGCAAACGCGCGCGCGCGCACACACACAGCGCAACCCCCACCACACTGTCTACAGCTGCTTCCTTGGAATCGCAGATCATCAGGCAGCCAATCAGCAGGATCCCTCCGTATCAAGTCAAACAACAGCAGACTCAACAAACCCGGAGAGGAAGATGTCTGCCTTCAAAATAAAAGCAGCAATCTTGGCTTAAATTTCGCTGCTTTGTTTGCTTTTAAATGATATTGAATACATTACATGTACAGAATGATTCATTAAAATTCAGCCTCAAGTTACAGAAATTAAGACTTTTGTGTGGGGAACCTATCTTCTGACAAAATAGTTTTAAAAAAAGGTCAAAAAAATGTTTGGCAGCCATAATGAGCCTTCATTTGTTTCGCCTTCATTTCACCACTGACAGAAGACACTTTTCCAGGTTGTTTGATATATGTGCTTTGACTTGGTACATTCGCTTGTACGTAAAAAAAATGCTGCTCCATTTGCTCCTCTGCGATCTCTTCTCTCCGATCTAGTATAATTTAATGATTTGCAAACTATGACATGACTCATTTATTATTACTTGACCTCTTTTCTGATTTAGCCACATTGTTCATTTTTTACTGGTCACTTTTACTGTATGTAGACAGGAAAGTAATGTCACAATATAGAAGGACAAACATATTCCATAAAGTGGCAAGATTTAAAAACCTGCAGCCAGCATTGGTAAACATGGTAATCCATCGTATTTAAACACTTTTAATTTCAGTATATTCTGGGGCTGAATGTTGCATGTGCAAAGAGAAAAAAAAAATCAACCAAAATTCAGTGGTGTGTGTTGAAGCTTTAAATTTAACGTGTTAAATGCTATAAATGAAGACATGGGTCATATCCAAGCTTGGTGTTTTTGTGTTATCAGCATCACTGATAGACCATGATGTTTTTTTTAAAAGTTGTAAACAGAAAAATAATTATTAAATAAATAAATAAATAAAATGCAACAGTTATAGCCCAATATGAGAAGTGCACAGAGTTTCGCGGTAACAGCAACAGGTTTGGAGTGTACTTATCCTCCTAATCAAGTCACTAAATCTGCGCACCAAACTATCAGTACACCCCTTCACCTTACGGACACGACTTTTATTTTGTAAATCATAACCGGACGTGCACCATTGTAAGTGTGTGTAACTTGTCACGAAGCTGTGGCTCCCTGGTTGTGGAAGTGGAAGAAGTTGAGTCTCCTCAGTCACCCGCCGGCGCCGCCTCCTCTCCGCTGCGCTGCGGAGGACAGAGGACAGACTCACAGCGGAAACTTCTGCAAGGGGACACGGGAAGGTAGGTTAGCGAGCCCGGCAACACTGTCTGCTATTTCACATGCACAAGTCCGGAGGAAAGCGGTCATGACATGATGCTTGCAGGAGGCTGCTCTCAAACTCCTAATACGCTCAGAAATGTGCGTGCACATTTTGAATTTTGCTTTTATTTCGTGTTTGAAGGAATTTTCCATTCACACAGAGTCATGATATGCACCCCTGTAGCACCCCTCCTAAAACCTATCTTTGTATTGGCTCTTCTCCTCAAGAACTCTTAGTTATGTCTGGGATCTCCTCATTGGCTGATGTCATGTCAAGGCAGCCAGTGTGTATGTGTGTGTGTGTGTGTGTGTGTGTGTGTGTGTGTGTGTGCGCGCGCGCGCGCGCGCGCGTCCGTGCATGCCGGTGAAGGGATGATGTGGCCGTAAGCAGACATCAGGTACATGAGTGAAGGGTGATCTTTTGTTCACCAGCTGGGGGAGCAACCTGCAGCTTCTCATTGATTGATGTAGCATCTCATAGGGATCAAATGGATCAGATGAATCAAACCTCCACCTCCTGGGCGCTGACTTTACAGATGTTACACCGATGATGTCATTAGTTGTAGGACTTGGTTGCAAATCTGTGGACAGGTGGCAAGGATAGATGAGTCATTTGACCAGCTGACTCGTGGAAACACGTAGATTTATGTTGCTTCTCTATTTGTCATGTCAGATGCATCCTTGTACTCTGTGCAGCATCTTTCCGTTTTGTTTATTTAGCAGGGTCTTGGTCCATATTAATGCCTCATTTCATCATTTCCTTTGGCCATATTTTATTGAGATGCTATGAGAAGCTTAAACACATTCTCTCATACCGGATACTATCATCTGTAGTCCTCTCTCCTGATACTGATGCTGATATCTCAACTCAGCATATTGGCCGATAACAAGCACCAATCTGTAAACCTGTGTGGGATATTGATGCAACGTGAGGCCAGCCATTACTGTGGCACCAAAAACTGATATTTAAACTGTATTTCATATGCATCGACACCCTAAGGTGGGGTACAGACTGACTTATAGAAAAGAGCTGAAACAATTAGTTGATTGAAAGAAAACTTACTGGCTTTTGTTGGTCTTACGTGACAGTAAACTGAGTGTATCCCTGGTGTTTTGGTTTGTTGGCACTCCAAAAGAAGATTTAAAAAAAAAAGGACAGAAATGGATATGATAAAAGACAGAAAGAGAAAACTCTTCCACTACCATCTGGGTGCTCTGTTCCCAGTGCTGTTGGCTGACTCACTTCGTGTCGAGTCAGCTCTCTCTCTCACTAAATATTGTTTCAGACTCGAGAGGCACATTTTCAGAGCGAGGGGAGCACATCCGAGGTTCTCCGGCCTGTTTATGTTCCCACTTTTCATCTGCACGCTGTTTATTTGGGGAAATTGAGAAAGGAATGCCTGCCTCTTTCTCTTTCTGTCTTTGTAGCAGACAGAGTTTAGTCTGAGATACCCCCCCCCAGTTCTTTGTATTGTTTCTATCACCTGTTCAGGATTTCATGTGTGTGAATCTAGACTTCTGTTTTTTTTTTTTTCTCTCAACGAGGCAGTAATTGCTGCTGAGGCAGTCTGAATCCTGACTTGTGACATTTGTCTTATGGGCTATTTGATCCCACAGCCTCATGGTCTTATTAGAAAAGAGAAGCCGCAGTGCCGGTTTAATGAAATAATAAACTGAACCTAAAGCTGATTCATGAGCTACTCCCTGATCAAAGTGGAAACAGTGTGTATGTGTGTGTGAGAGAGAGGGAGGGTAGGAGTGGGGGGGTGCTAGACTTGAAGCTAAGCTGAGGGACACTTAGCATCTGTTCGCTCCACACAGACTTTACTTTGAGCCGGTCATATGGCTTTGATTAGTGTGCTAGTTTTCGGATAGCTCCACTCTCCCTGGCAACAGTTAAAGACAAGGACAGCATAGTTAGCTCTAGTCTTTAAAAGAGAAAAAAAAATCACTGTACATCCCTTTACACCACATGAAAAAGCACCAGTTACTGCTTACTAGTAGATGACAAGATGAAAAAATGATGTGTCAAAATGCTTCTGGGTCCACTGGCTTGATTACATCGCAAATTTGGCCCACCCTTAAATTCCCACCTAATTATCCCGGCCGGTCCAACTTTTCTCTCTCTTGTTAACAACGACCCCTTTCTTCTCCCCTCCTTCTTTTCTCTTTTGCAAATTGTGATTGCGTTGGAAATTGTGTGGCCTGTCTGCAGCTCGGACCACTTTCTCTCTTGGCCGTGACTGCAGCTATATGCTCGATATTCGCAGCTCATCCAAGCAAAACACCCGAGTGGAGAGTCGGTGTATGTGCTCCCTTGGCCTGCTGACAAACATAAGTTTTTTATTTCGCCAAAAGTGATACAGCCCAGAGGGAAAGTTTTGCACAACACACCACGGAAGATGTACGACACCGTCACCTCTGCGAGACAGCTTACTCTTAATTAAGCTGCATTTCTGTGCGGTTTATAATGGAGTCATAATTTACCAAGAAGGCAGTGCATGCATGTTGTTGTGGGGATCTTTTGAAGGCTGTCCACAAATCTTTATTAGCAGCTTTACTTAAAAAGCACCAAGAGACAGCACTGCAGGGGGGGTCCAGCCTTTCCCTCTTTCTCTTGTTTAAGTAAACAAGAGGAGAGTTAGCAGTAATGAAAAGCACTTGATATCAAGCTGCAAGTTTAATAACCCCACAATAAATTGAGAGCGGGAGCAGAAGAAGTAATGAAAATGGAGGGGAGTTTGGCTTGTGCAGGAAATGACTGGGAGAAAGCCTGAGGGAGGGGAAGAGAGAAAGACTTTCAGTTGTTCCACGTATGAGGGAAGCTGAAACAGTACAAAGACCCCTTAGTGTTTCTTAAGCAACCTCTCCTTTTACTGTACCTTCCCATTGCTGTTTGAAATGAAACGAGAGGCACATTAGGGATCTTTTCAACTCATTCCTCCACACTCCGTTCAGGGTATTAACACTCAAGAATGGCTCTCCCAGCTGGCTCGAACAGCTTACACTCTGCTGTCTCTCTTTCATTCCCCTTGGGCTTTGCGCTCGTTTTTTTTCCTCCTCTATTCAGGAGGCAACTTGTTCCCCCTGCTCTCGTCACCAAAAGGTTTCCCATCTGCTTCCGATTACCTTTGGCTGCAGTTGGTTAGCCGCCAGCCATCTGGGCCAGTGTGGCGTCTCCACTCGCTCTTCTCTCCCCAGACGGCACTGAGGGAGGGATGGAGGGGAGGGAGGGAGGCAAGGGAGGCTGGGACAAGAGTGAACTGGGTGGGCAGACTTTACTGGAGAATAGCAAGGGTTGGGTTTTAGCTGACACTGCAATCCATAGCCAGCAAACTCAAGTCAAAGAGAAGGGCACCCATGAAAATGTGACTCCTGATCCTGGCTCTGGTCTGTTTTTGTAATGGGTACTGTGGATCTGAGGAAGTCATTTTCCATTGTTATTATAAAGCAGACTCGCTCTGTGTTGGTCTAAAAGTAAAAAAAAAACAAACTCAGAAGGAATTGTGGTCAATTAAAAAGGAACTTGGGGTTTATCCATAGTGCAGGTCAGTTCAGTTAGTAGTGTGGAAAAACGAACAAGTGACCTAAGATTTTAATCTGTGATGTACTTTGGTTGGCTGAACTGTTATCTACAAATGATCACTGCTGCTGTCTGCTGTCATACAAAATTCACTTTCTATTCTGCAGTTAAAAAAGGAAAGAACAGTATTTTCCCTGTTATTTCTGGCAATGAGAAACAGTTGTAAACATGTGCTGATGGAGAAAAACATTCGATATCACTTACATTGTTAAGTACTATGCAGATGATACGCAATTGTACCTCTGATGTGTCCTATGTCTTGCCCTGTTGGAAGACTGGATGTTCAACATTTCCTGTAGTTGAATGACCTCTCAGAGATCATTATAATTCCTTCCCAGTCTCTATTTACATTATTATCAGTCTCACGTCTGGTTGGTATAGTGTGTCCAGGGGCTTAACATGGTGCAGTCCTGTTTTGTTCAGCTGAGACATTTGGCCTCATTTGATCTCATTCACTGTTCTCGAGAAGGTGGTTCATGCTTTTATACCATTATGATCTTTGAGAGAAATAATTAGGAAAAAACATGCTGCTTTTTAACAAAGGACTGTAGAAAATAATGAGGCACAATGGCTTGTTAGACCTGAAATTATGAAAGATCAACTAGCTAAAAAGAGCACAGAGATTTCTAAAAAATACTATCAGCTGATATGTTGGTTTGGATTAAAAATAAATAAATAAATAACTAAAACAAATGTTGGCATCAGTAACACCTTGAAAATCCTAATACTGGCACAGATCCCTCAAAATTAATTAAATGTAAGTACACACACCAACCACAGATTTAGGGTGTAGTTTTTGCCATTTGTTGTGTTTGCCAATGATGGCAACAAAAGACCAAGAACTGTTTGCAAATTTCTTAAAACGATTGTCAGTGGCAACCTGGCAGCAGTTGTATATAAGCCCTGATCGGCCTGGTTATAATTATTATTGTACTCTGCCTCAGATAAACAAGATTCATATAGACACTCATACCATCCGTCTGCTTGCCAGGATGCCAGCCAATTAGTAAGCTGTACAGCCAGGCAGCCAGCCAGCAAGTCACTCAGCCATACAACCAACCACCGCAGTCAGGCAGCGTAGCAATGATGGCAACCTGCTGCTCCTCTCAAATTGGCTCATTTTACCCCCAGAGCCTCTGACATAATACCCACTTCAAGCCCCGTTTGGGCATTAAGCTCAGCTTTTTACAAGATCAATGGCTTCCTTTGTGTTTGAACTCTTTCCGGTGGGCAGGCAGCTTAAAGAGCGGGGCCTCAGGGGCCCCAGGTTGGGACCTGCTGTTGTCTCTGGTCATCAGAGTGAAAGTCGGGGTGTTTGCCGTTCTCTAAAGCTAAGATTGATTAGCTGAAGGAACAATGCAAGACTGGGCGGTCCTTCACTGGACGCTGACTATGAACTGGGTAGATTTGTCTTGTTAGACTGGGAACTGCACGGGTCAATGGGATCTCATGCTCTTTCTCTCTGAGTCTGTGTTTTACTATGTCTCTCTTGTTCCTCCCACCTTTTTGAGCTTAAATCTGCCTCTCCCCTCCCTTTTCACTCCCTTTCCTGGCCTTCCTCTTTTTCACCAAACAATTTATTTTCTGCAGGGCTACAGAGAGGAGTCCAAACCCACCACTGCTGCTGAGCCCTGTGGGAGATCCGTCCAGTCTTTTTCTCTACTCCTATGAGGACCTATCCAGGATCCATCACCACTTGCTGATCAACACACTGTAGGGGCTGCTATGTCTGAACTCACAGATCCTCCTGCAGCCATGGCCGAACAGAGCGCTGAGCTGTCCCACTGCTAGGCGACGGGGCATCCGAGAGGGCAGAAGACATGTTGGGACAGAGGTCCGGGGACCACTGCACTGAATTCTGTTACTATAGCTACTACTGTAGTAACCATGGAAACGCTATGGAGGACTGGTCTGGTCTGCACTGTCATCATCATCATCATGATTGCCACCGAGGTCGAAGGAGGTCACAGAGATGAGTCTGCTAAGTCACAAGGTGAGACCAGAACAAAACATTAACACTGGAAGAAGTTTAGCTACAACAGGCTCAAACCGTTCAGTTTTCTGCTTTACAGAACTTGAACTAACAGGTCTTAACACCAGCAGGCATACAGAAATTTCGCCTGAATAAAGTCATCAAACAAACAGCTTTAGACACATTTCACATAAACGAAAAAAAAGTATTGGGTGGGTGTGGCTCACGAGGTAGAGCAGGTCGTCTGCTAGTCAAATGATCAGTGGTTTGATCGTGCGCTTCTCCTGTCTGCATGTCAGAGTGTCAAGATGCTGAACCTCTAACTGCTCCTGAAGGTTGTCAGTGTCATCAGTGTATGAATGGGTGAAAGGGATATGTGTGTAAAAGCGTCCTCGAGTGGTCAGTAGACTAGAAAGGCACTATATATACGTACAGTCCATTTACCTGTAACAACTTTACAAGTACACACAACCAGACATAGATATATTTGTTTACTTGGTGTATTACAAGTGTGTTAAATAAAAGTGTCAGATGTTCAGCTGTCTCTGTGAAAAGCTGAACTCATGGTAAGAGGGCTAGATGTCTGCACCGAAGTTGCAGTAATGCTATTATGATTCTGTAGTTATCCTATAGTGTTCATCCTTTCCCACCAAAACGCTGAGCAGTGTCCCGCCCTAATCTGGAGCAGGTCTAAAGCCAGGTTGCATAACGTGGGTTGACCTTTTCAAACCAATCAGAAATTCAGTGTGAAAAGAGTTTCAGAGACCTGGGTTGGATTTAAACACACCATTAACATCACAGACCTTATTCCTTGAGGTCTTTGTAAGTAGTGGGAAAACATCATTGGTTTATTGTCTGTGATCCTGGCTTTATACTGTGGGTTGCTTTAATTATTTTCAGTCTTTGAGAACAAGAGTACTTTAATGTATTTTATGGTCGAGGCGCCCAGAGTAAAGTCTGTTTTTCATTTCAGTAAAAAAAAAAAAAAAAAAACCTTCTCAGTGCTACCCATGTTTAAATACCCCCTTTTTAATTTGTATTTAATTTGAGTATCTGATTATAGTTTAATTGTAATTTAAGGATCAACATGTGTTCCATAGTCACTGTAATTGTTTTTATTTATAATTCACATGCTCAGTGCTCAGATGAAGACAAAGTTGGATGAAATGAGCCATAAAAAAGGGTTCAAGCTTGACCCGGCTGTCTGACTAGCTGAGGCGCACTCCAGGCCTGCAGGTCTGGGCTGCTGAACTTGAACTGTGCGTCCACAAATCATGTTGTCGTGGCACAGCCACGTGCCCGCCCCCCTCACCTCTCACCACAAGGCCTCCCTGCCTCTCTCGCATACACACTGAAGCTAGAGCGACTGAAATCCCCTGAAGGCAAAGGCATAAAATCCCAGAGTGTCCATGTCTCGTCACCCAGAACAAGACTGTGATTGTCTATTTCCTAAACTTAACCTCTGACCTCTCACAGCCATCTGTCTCCAATAGTCTTGCCGCTTCCTTTAAATAACCTCAAACCCTGACGTAGCTCATTTTCTCAGAGACTTTGTTCTCCACAGGTGCAGACAGGTCGGTCTTCATTCATTCATATTTTTCATAATTACAATGGATCGAATGACCATGTGTCATATAAAATTAGTTGTTTGTAGCAGTGAACCCACAGAGAATGATCACCCAACTCTGAAGTTTCTTTCAGCTCTCTTGGACAAACTCGTGAGTAGTGAACATAGTAGAGCATTTAGCTGCTGAAGAGCCTGATATTTTCCACAGAACTTTCTGAAGAGTTGTTTTGAAGCTCAAAATATGTGACCGCTGCCATGTTGGCAGTCCTGCCTCTTCCACCTGCCAGCTAAAAATTGGCAAAGTCGTGGATCATCAGCGGACCTGAATGACACCTGGGTGCTAAAACATGCCATCTGTAATGGCACCCACCTGTTAATCAAAGTGGCCACGCTGTTAATTATGCATAACCTTAAGCCTTGATATAATTTGAACAGGTGAGTTCTATAAAGGAGACAAAAACTGTTTTTTGTACACAGGCTGTAAACCTTTTTTACTTCTTCTGTGAAGTTGGACATTTTAATATGGGGGCTTATGGAGACTGGCCTGTTCTGTAACCGGCCTCAAGTGGCCGGAACTGCAGTTCTTGGCTCTCCCGCATTGGCTTCACTTCACAGCCACGGAGGTTGCCGCATAGTATAGATTAAAAAGAGAAAATGAAAGTGAACATTAAACTCTGGTTGACAGAAAGACAGCGCTAAGACACGTTTAGGCTAATGTATGTGTGCCATTAGAGGTCAAAAATCAAATTTTCCGATCTAGCAGGGAAAATTAGACACAGCATCATCGCTGTGTTTTTTTTTTTGAAAAGTATATGTTGTTCATAATAACTCACAAAAATGCTCTGTTGCAATGTGTGCTGTTACTCTAACAGAGGGTGCAGCATTAAAGGCAGTAAGTTCTTAGTGGACTGCAGAATCTTTAGCTGAAACCATGATTTAATTTGTTTTTATTGTGTCGTAAACCGCATATAACACAAAACTTTGTAATAAAAGTCTTTATTTTTATGATACTCTCACACTGCCTCTATTCTGTATCTTTGTGTTTCTCTTTTTCTCCCCTTTGAACTTGACTCTCGTCCAGGACTTGGCTGATGGCCTGACACAGATGATAACCCCAATGAGTCATTTCTGAATAAAACCTCTTACAACAGCAAATGAAATAATGGAGAAATACTAGAAACATAAAGATGTCTCTTGTGTTTTCTGGTTCACTTGTTGTCCAGCTGTGTGCAGAATATTTTGTTAGTGTCTGTTAGTTTGTTTAAAAAGAGCAAGAGGACAAATATGCAACAGTTGGACTTCTTTATTTGTCTCTCTTTGTTGATGTAAACTCAGAAATGAGGTAAGCAAGCATGCTCCTGCCACTGATCTATTTCTATTTAAGTATACAGAATATACAGGTGTTGTTACATAACTGAACTAAACAGCCATTGTTGAACACCTCATTGGAAACCACGGGCATTAATCTGCTGCTGATTTTGGATGCAGGGATTTGCTCTCATTTAGTCACAAGAGCATTAGTGAGGTTGGGCACTGATGCTGGGCGATAAGGTCTGGCTCACAGTCGGCATTCCAGTTTATTCCAAAGGTGTTGGGTGGGGTTGAGGTCAGCTCTCTGTGCAGGTCATTTAAGTTCTTCCACACCAAACTGGGGAAACCATTACTTTATGAACCTGGCTTTCTGCACAGGGACAGAAAACGTTCATCACCAGACTGTTGCCACAAAACTGGAAGTTCGCTATCACCAAAAATGTCCTTGCAAGCTGTAGCTTTGACATTTGGATTATGCGGGCTTCATGTAGCATAGCCCTCTTCATGGTAACCGTCTTGTATTCCTCAAAGCATCCACTTGAGGTTGGCTACAGTAGTTGGATCTCAGAGTCAATCTCCAGTCAAGCCCCCATATTAAAATGTCCAATAAGTAGAAATAAGCATGTTTACAGCCTGGTACAGCTGTTTTGGTCTCTAGCTTTTTAGTTTTATTCAAATTTGGCTGGGTGGTTAATAACCTTTTCTTCTTTGGTCTGACAAACTCAGAACACATATTTATTCTTACTTTACGCAGACATTAAGGCTTAAAGTTATGCATAATTAACAGCGTGGCTGCTTTGTTTGACAAGTGGATGTTGTTACAGATGGCTTGTTTGAGCACCCAGGCGTCATTCAGCCTGCCTCAGGTCCGCCAATGAGCCACATCTTTGTTGATCTTTAGATTAGCCAGAAGGTGAAAGAAGTAGGACTGCCAAGATGGCCGCATATTTTGAGCTTCAGTGGGGCTCTTCAGAAACCTACGTGTGATGTCACGCATACACCGTCCATTCTTTACTGTAACTCCACCCATAACATCGTGGCACTTGCAAAGCTCTTATTTGAAATGAAGGGGCCTTGCCCAAACCACGGAGAGCGCCTGTGTCTATGTACTGTTTGCCATATAGTGTATGTGCACATCCTTGTGTGATCTACTCAGACTGCATACAGGAGAACGATAGACAAGGTTAAAGTGACAGAGCAAAGAGTGCGATGGCCTCTTATATGCACCATTTCTCACTCTGCAGTGAATAATCAGAGATTCCTCCTCCTCTTGTAGGAGTTGTCTCAAAAGAGGCTGAGCGGCGTTTGGCCTGAGGTGCCATGATGGCTTGTCTGGGATGGAGGGAGGGACAATTTTCCATCCAGAGTATTTCCTTCCACTATTTTCATTTGGTGATAACAGAAGCGGCGTGGTACCCTGTTCATGGGTGGATTCATCACGGCAGAAGCTGCTGTATGAAAGCACCTTTAACCAGGGAGTGTCTCCTGTTAAATTTAGCAAGTGTGTTTCCACTTGTAGTTTGCTCTTTTTGCTTTGAAGCCTGCTTAACAGTTTCATTATCTATCATAGGGTCACTATGGACATTTTCTGCCCTTTAAGGGATAAAATATTAAACGTGCACTGGTTTATACTCTTAGGGTTGACCTGAGGAGACAGCACAAGAATAATCGTGTGCAAAGAACGTATAAAAAGAAGCGAGACAGGATGTGATGTAAAGTACAACAGGTGTTGTCATATGTTTTCTTTGTTTTATGTCCGCCAGGTTTATCAGGTGGCCCCGGGCCAGAGAGAAACAGATGTTTTGATAGAAACCAGTTCCTCATACATCTTATTAAAAGTCATTAAACCAGGTGTCTGAAAACATTTGATTGCTCTGATGTGATGAGATGAAATTTTATATGGCCATTACAACTCGGCTTAACAACGCATGTAACTGTCTTATCTTCTATTAAACTTCCAGATGTGAACGACATGCCGCTTTACATGCTGTAAACAACAGCAACACTACTGCTCGTGTGCAACATCTGGTGTGTATCTGTTTCTATGGGAAACAACATAAACTGTCCTTGAAGCAGGGATGTGATAACGATTATATTCCCTTATAGTAGCTGAGTCACCGTTTCTTCCTTTTTAGATTATAAATATCTATATTAAGGACTACATGTGTCTTTTTTCCCCATGTGGAACGGATAGATGTTAGTGGGCCTTGGTTGGAAATTCTGTGGAGAGGAAGCTTCCGCTCAAACCTTTAGTTCAAACTACATATTAATTAGTTTAGCTGGTTTTCATTAGTGGACAGTTTTATTCTGTGTGAGGTCTCCTTCATTTCTCCCTTGGAGGTGAGTTCGGGTCTACTTTATTAACACCCTCCCCTCATTTTCTGTGCAGGAGATTTTCCTGTGTTTCAAAGGTAATGGTAATACCACCTGCCTGATTAGTCGCCGTGGTTTATGAGAGCAGGATGGATATGTTGTGGGAAACAGCTCAAAGCTCTTAGGCAGATAATGATTTTGAATAAGACTGTGGAGTAGTGCTGATGTGGTTTTGGTGCCTTTAAGTGTCCATTTGAACTAGACATTTGTGTGATTTCCAGACTTTCAAGTAAACATTTTCTCCGCATCGCACAGTGTTTCATAGCCTGAAGTCTGAATGTCTTTAATCTTGTATTTTATTCTTTCATCATTGTTGTTTTTTAAAGATATTTTATTGGCCTTTTTCAAGCTTTATTTTTGATAGAGACAGCTGAACAGCAACAGGAATGTGGGGAGAGAGAGAGAGAGAGAGAATGACATGCAGCAAAGGGCCGCAGGTCGGATTCGAACCCTGGGCCACTGCTGAGCCTTCGCACACTTTTTATTCATTGGTTCAAACTTAGATATCCATAAAACACGACAAACAATGTATTCTGCCACCAGCAGATAGTTTCAGATAACCCTGCTGATTTAGCTGTGAGTGAGTTTGCCACCCTAATTCAGTGTTGCTGAACAAAAGCACCACTCAGTCAGATCAGAACAGAGTTTTACAACAGGCAGGTAGTCAGAACAGGCACCCAAATCACAAAATGGCTAGGATGCTATGGCAGGGATAGCACAATAGATGCTCTGGCTTAGAAGTATGGTGTGAGCAGCTAATGAGGGAATTGGAAGCGTGGTCCCTGCTGGACAGGGAGAGGATGGCAGGTTCCTGAAATGAGGGGAGTTAGAGGTCAAATTAAGAAGAGCACTGGCCATCGCTATAGCAGTAACAATAGCTTTTTGTTCTAAGTCTTTTAAATTGTATTGCGTCTTTCTTTCCACGTTCATGAACCTTTACAGGAAGAATGTCTCACTCGCTCCACGGCCGTGCACCTACAAAGAGAGAAGACAATTGAACATTAAATTATACTGCAAAAAAAACCACTGACTCATCCACCATTTTTGAATAGAGAACAAGGCACCGTCCATAATAAATCCATTTAAAGTCCAAACCACTTGAATGCAGAGCATATTTTGTACTAACCTTCCCATGTCGAAAATACCGTACGACCTCACAAGTTCCATGTGAAGGCTGCATTTGTAATTGTGCTCGCTGTTTATTTAAGCCAGACCTATCTACTGCGTACAGAGTGGTTTTTCCTGGTACAGAGCACTCCAAGAAGTCTGTACCAGGGAACTCTGATCTCTGAGTATTTACTCTGTGTGGGAAGGGGCAGCTTCTCCACCAACTGAGGCCAAAGGTTTGATGAAAACTGGGCTCAGTTTGCTGGTGACCTTTCCCAGCTAGTTAGCTGATTTTGGCTGTTTGGAGCAGTGTGTGTTTGGACAATAAATCTCCACCAGGACCCGGCACAGACTGGGACAGACAGGAAGTATACAGTTTCAGAGTAACCATGGCGACATCCCTTTGGCCTCATGCATTGGGGGGTTTCTTGGAGTGGAGGGACCTTGTCAGTAATGTACCAAAAAGCCTGCAGGTTTCTCTTTGCCAACTGGGTTACTCTCTCGATAAAAAGCCCCACAGTGTTATTCAAAATAAGCAACTCCCATGTCCTCGACTGTTTTTAATTAGAGTCGATTAGATTAAGCTGAATTTTGGCTTTATTAAGTTAAACTCTGATTTTGGTTATATGCCTTCTTTATTTCTTTCCCTCTAGCTGCTTTCCTGTCCAGTCTAGGCCAGTATGAGATTGCCACGCCAGTACGTGTAGGACCAAATGGTGAGACGATGGACGCAGAAGCGCCTCAACACCACCAAAGAAGAAGACGCAGCACTGAAGACAGGCTGCCTGACTCTGTATTATGCTTAAGTTTTGCTTCTGTTTATATACATTTTAAAAATCACTAATATACATCCTGATCCAAGAGCATTCATGAGCTGAACCCTCTTTTTCTGTCTCTCAGCTCTTCTACCGGCTGTCCACATCAGGCAACAACTTCCTGCTGAACCTAACGCTGCAGGGAGGCCTCCTTTCGAGGCAGTTCAGGGTGGAGTACTGGAAGAGAGGTCGATTAGCTTGGAGCCATCCTTACTCTCCCCACTGCCACTATGTAGGACACCTCCAAGACCAACCGCACTCCAGCAAAGTGGCCCTAAGCAACTGTAACGGCCTGGTAAGACTGAAAGCATCATGTCTAATCCACATCTAATACACTGGGTGAGGTCAGCAGCAGCGGCAGTGCTGGCTCAGCAAATAAGGGATCAGTAATGCTTGGTTCGGACATCAAAGCATGAAATTTTAACAAACCTTGAGTACTCAAGCCAGCTTTAATCTTTGCCCAACCACCTAATGTGCTCCTCAGAAACTGAAATGACCTGGAAAGAAATTCCAGGTACTTTTAAACCTTAAAGGAAGGATTTATCTTCAAAAAGTGTTTCTTTTTCTTATTTTTATCCCAGCAAATTTGCACCAGCATTATCTGTAATGACTGTGGATACCATTGTGAAAGAAACAGAGATGCCAATGCTCTTCATCAGCAGTAGCCTCAGTAGAGTAGAATGGACAGCCGCCAGTGGTGAGAAGGTTAGAAATGTGGTGCACTGAGACTGGTATAATACTCTAAATGCAAAAATGTGTGTTTAATTATCTTGAATGACCTTGAATCTCGAATCTTTGTCTTAATTGTGATTCATGTTTTTGACGTGAACAGTATTTAAAAGGTGGAAACTGATGAACTATAACTCCACATGAACCGCAGTGCTTAAAATGAAAGCGGTCGTATGATGGTTTGTTCTTAAAATGACGAAAAAGCACATTACATTGACATTTTCTCTTTGAAGACGTTTATTCATGTTGTCCCACTCACGCACAAAAGTGGTGCAAACCTTGCTTACTTTGTCAGATCTGCAAACGTGACAAATCGCTGTGTGAAGTAGGCGTAGTTTTCAGTTTCGGAAAGATGCGAAACCTTGCGGAAGCAGCCCTCCTATTCCGATGATGGAAGGATGTTATGGTGCTAGTTAGACAATCTAACAAGCACTTTGTTTGAAGTTTGAGGCCCCTAAACTCTACCTGCAGCCCAAAAAGCATCATGTCCTGGCATGCTCTCTTAGAACTGTTCAAAGGCAGCCTGGGAAATGTAGGAGATTATTAATGGAAGCTGTGGTCAACAAGGCAGGTTGTGGGAAGCGGTGCTTTGAGAAACTGCACAGAGGACCTTTAATCTTCTGGACGTTTTTAACAACTGGTCTTTGGTAGCACTTGTTAAAGCTTTTTATAATTTATTTTCCATTCTCGTGAAGTTATTTCCTTGTAAATGCTCCAAACGGAGAGATCAAAGTTAGTTCTCTCTGTGAATCACTTGACTGTGTCACTAAACTGTGCTGCATCATTTTGTTGGCTGAAATCATTTTCCTGTGTCCACAGCACTGCCTATCAATAAATCCTCTCACTACAAACAGCAGGCTCCACAATAACAGTTGTATACACAGCTGAGGATTAGATGAGTCCACAAAGCGTTAATAAAGCGCACACGTAATTACTCTTGGTCAGACCAGCGTGAGCACATTCACCAGCGAGCGGCCTGTGTGTCCAGGGGAGCATCACTAACTTTATTATGGGATTAAAGGCACTTTGAAAGCCGCCGCAGTGAGCCGAGGGGAGACACTCGCTCTGGCCGGGGGCCAACACATCTGAGCAGAATCAAAGGAAGTGTTAGTGTGTCGCTCTCTGTCTCACCCTTTCATTTTTCTCGCCCCCGTTCACTCTTTCATGCTCTCACGTGTGTTTGTCTGGCTGTGTGTGTGTTTGTTCTGTGCGGTGCTGATCCTCTTCCAGATAGTTCGCCAATAGAGGATCCTGTGAAGTGGACGGTGTTTGTAGCTGGACAGTCCTCTCCTCACTACTAGGGGCTTTGTAGCTGCTAATGTAATATAATGTAGCTGCTTATGCTGCTACTGTAATAACTGTAACCTGAATTTAACCTGAAAATAAAATTACAAATGCTTTTTTTTTGTAAGCAACACCCAACATGTTTCCAAAAAAGTTGTGACAGGGTCACGTTTACCGCTGTGACATATCATTAGGTGTTTGGGAACTGGCGTGGAAGTTTTGCACTTCATAATGAGCCACACATTTTGAATGGGCGACAGGTCTGGACTGCAGGCAGTACAGGCTAGCATACAGTCTCCAGTACATGAACCTTAGTGCAGTAGCGTGTCATTGTATATTTCTGTCTAGTACTTTCCTTTCTAATCTTTATTGGTTTGGCATTGTGCTCAAAAATCAAACGTTCAGTGACTCCTGTAGAACAAAAGCTTTTGTCAAGAGTCTCACTGTGGCATAGGCACCTTACATGTGTGCTGTAAACCTCTGTACCTCCCTACAAACGTGATCCTCCCTGATCAGTACTGACACGTGATGCCTCTGAAATAAACCTGGTAGAGAGTGATCGTAAATGGTAGAGGGCAAAAACTGCAACAGCGCTAAACACTGAGCACAAAATCTGCTGCATTTGAAGCTCAGAGGTTGTTATGAAGTCGCCTCCTCTCCAGCTGTTAGTTTTCTGACCCATTAGCACCAGGTTCCCTCAGAGGGCCTCTGATTCACTTCAGCCTTACCGTATCCCTGCCCCTGCCTGCTTTGCTGCTCACACGTCTTTGTCAGTATCGACAGTTAAAGTGATTTTCGCCTCATCAGTGATGAATCTGTGTTGTTTTAATTATAAACGTGTTTTAAAGAGGCGTAAAGATTCATACCATCCATGTAATGACACGTTTATGATGTTTGTATCATGAAAGCAATGATTCCTGCTATTCTATTTTATTCTGTTCTGTTCTGTTCTGTTCTACGTATCTGTCTCTCTGCAGCAGGGGGTGATTGTTGCAGGGGGAGAGGAGTACCTGATTGAACCCCTTGTCTCACCAGATAACCAGACCAGGATGGAGAGGGGGGAGAGAGCAGAGGGGCGCCCCCATGTGGTTTACAAGCGGTCATCGCTCCGCCATCAATACAAGGGCCAATCCTGTGGAGTCATTGGTAAGAGGAGAGATATTCTGGTCTTTTTAGTAGCAGCACTTAGGTCCAGATTGGGAGTCAACTTCCCCAGGCTGATTTGCATAGCAGCCAGCAGCAGAAGATTGTGGTTGTGTCTGAGTTCCCAGTTGTGATTGGGTGTGACTGTGTCTATATTACAGGGCGTTGCTGAAAAAGCAAAAGTATGTTCAGAAAACCATCTTTTGACAAATAAAAGTTTAAAAAAAAACATCCCGCTTGGTAATGCTTATCCTGCTCTACATTCATGAAAAGGCTGGTTTAGGCATGACTCTGATTGGTGAAGTGTCTCAGCTCATCACTGATTTCTTGGCCAATTTTTTCGCAAATGCAAAATAGACAGCAAGTCATTTGTTTTTAACTACATAATGAGCTTCTGCTCTGCTGTTGTTTGGTTTCTTCTTCCCCTTCATAACGTGTTCTGAAGATGAGAAGCCGATGAAAGGTGCGTCATGGTGGCAGCGAACCCTGAAGACGCCTCCCCATCACGTCGGCCGTGGCCAGCTGCCTCTGAAGCGCTCAGTTAGCCGGGAGCGCTACGTGGAGACGCTGGTGGTAGCAGACAGGATGATGGTGGGTTACCATGGTCGCAGGGACATCGAGCAGTACATCCTGGCTGTCATGAATATTGTAAGTTTCACAACGCAAAAGATCTTCACGCACTAACTTTCTCTGTGTCGTTTGAGTTATTCTGCTATGCATAAAACAGGGAGGTTTCTCATGCGTGGCAGAAGTTTTACTCTAAAACAGAGTTAAACTGGGAAGATGTGATGAAGATTAAGTTTTCTTTTGTAAAGTTTAGCTTTTGTGGGCTTTCAGCAGCAATCCAATGGCCAATCATGGTTTTTGGAAATGTCTACAGTGACAGAAATAAGTGTCAGTGCTTCTTTAACGCCAAGGATTAGTTAGACGTTAACTTGTTTATACAATAATTTGTCAAAAGAACTCTGATTAAGTTGAAATAAATCAGATTGAGGCATATGTAGTAGCATTAATAATGCTAAGAGACAAAGAAAAGCAAATATGCTGACTTTTTTTGATTTCTCCTAGGAGAGGCCATATGTTTTAGTCAGACAGGCTTAGGTTGTATGTCATCATCTGCACTATTTCTGTCACTGGGGATCTCTTCGCACACAGTTAATCACTTTAAAACTACACACACACATACACACACACACACACACACACACACACACGTGTTAGGAATGTGTTTAATGAAGGGTTGGTCAGCTGCTATTGTTACAAAGCAGGTTGCATCCGGAGTGTTACAAAATCACAGAAACCAACAACGTCTGTTTCGTGGTGTGGAGCAAAGTGGGCCCAAATTATACCAGACACCAGTAATGACAAGTGTCTGAGTGCAGCTTCAGTGCTAGTAGTGGTTTTAACTCTGGTCGTTTTTTATTACCGTTGGTGCTCTAACTCTTTAATAATCATTGGCACTTCTGGTGCTCTAACTTAACAGCTCTTTTAAGGCTCTCAGGTCCGGTCTGTCCCGTAGATGAAGTGTTTGGCTGTAGCTTAAACAGAGATGCCTTTTTAGCCCACTTCTGTTTGCTGTTTGCCATTGAGCCTAAGCCGCAGATTAATCCAGACTTTCACAATCAGAGGGTTGACGCAAAAGTTTGTACATTATACATGGAAACTGCACAGGCGCTGATCTCTGAAGAGGGAAATTATGCTGAATCAGCTTCTTTCTGAGACTTCTCCTGCCACAAATCGTAATTTATGACATATCACTCCCGTGTCTACTTCTAGTGTTGTCTCAGCTCTAGTGCATTGTGTGCTCAACTGGTGCATCAGCTGTTTTTAAGACTGGTCTTTTCTTGTTTCCCTGGAGGTCAGGTTGCCAAACTGTTCCAGGATTCTAGCCTGGGGAATGCTGTCAACATTGTGGTGACACGGCTCATCCTGCTCATGGAGGACCAGGTAAATAAGCCCTGTCACTTACTGTAATAAGTTGTGCAACCCTCTCCTCTCCCACCTGTACGTCTTTCTGTGCTTGTCGTCATTAAGTGCACAAAACCCTTTCCTGACCAGCATCTATGAGCTCCTTGTTTGGGTCAAATTATTGGCTTAAGTGTCTTTTCCTCCACCACTCCCAGTGGACTCTAAGTGTGTAAGTGGGTCTTGGCTTTCATGAAAGGTGCGAGAGGGTGTAGAGATGGGTGAGGAAAGGCGGGAAAGTCAGGATATGAGTGAGGGTTTGTACCTGTCGGACAGAGCTGCTTTGTGACTGTCCTGCTGGTTACTGTATTGAACAGTGACCTCTCTGACCATTGCTATGACGCACATCCAGGGTGAAGAAAAGCTCTAAATTAGATTTAGACGCTGATGCAAAAAGCACCAGAATCTAAATCTGCTTCAACAAACCCGAATGTGTTTCGTTTAAGGATACAGAGGCACACCACATGGATCTAAATTCACCAGATTCCCAAAGGTCTGGTCTGTCATTAACCAGTAGTTTCTAGCTGAACTGGTGGCGGTAGCCATTATGTCCAAACTGAAATTTCTCAAGAACTACTGGATGGATTGCCATAACCACTACAACATACATTCATGGTCCCCAGACTATGAACCCCCTGACTTTTCTGTCATCCATGAGGTTGAAATTTTGAGTTTTCACTGTAATGTCTCAACTGTTAGCATATATCCCTGATGTTCAGAGAATGAATCCTGAGTTATCACCTGACTTTACCTCTAGCACCACCAGCAAGTCAAAGTTTTCACTAGTGAGACCATGCTTATTCAGTGAAATCTACTACTAGATCTATTGAATGGATTGGCACAAAGATCTGTAACAATGGTGGCTTCAAGATAATGACTCTTATAGACTTAGTATGAGTGCTTTCTGAATTTTTCTCTAGTGCCAACCATTTGAAAAAAAATATAGCACATTCATGACCCCCTCAGGAAGAATTCTTTAGTTTTTTAGTAACCAGGCCCATCATCAGTTCAAAACGAGTCCAATACTTTGATTTATGATCAAGAAACCTACAAAACTAATGTCATTCCCGTCAGCACGCTACCATGCTGATGTTACCGATGTTTAGCTCAAAGCACTGCTGTACACGTCCTCACAGAGCTGTTAGCATAGCTAACTCGTTGTGTGATATAAGTAAGTGAACAGGGCACAAAGCTTGTATCCTCACCTCACCACAAGGCAGGGGTTCAACTCATAAAAAGTGCATGACCTTACCAGCACAGCACAGGAAATGACTGGACCATCTGACTACCTAGTAACTGACCTTATTAGTCCGCCATTAGCAGCATGTGGGGAGACGGTGTGGCCGGCTCCATCATAATGTTGACCTTCTAACAATCTGACAAATGAATCATGCTGAATTAAAGGGGCATTACAGTGTGGCTTTGAGGTTTCCTCCATAGATGTCTTATTAGGGAACATTTATGATTCATTCTGTTCATACTGCCTCAGAATTAGCCCCATAATTTACCACTCGGATGTGTTTGTCATCTGACAGAGTAAAGAAGTAAATGTTAGGATCATTAGCGGTGGGCAGTATTAGTGTTGTTATTCTTTCTCCATGGACCGTTGAGGTTGAGGTCGGGACAGGATTGAGTGTAGTCTCAGCAAGTGGCTCTGCTGCTGGTTTCCAGGTCTGAAAACGGCAAGCTGCCCCTGGAAAATAAAATCAGGCCAGCAGTGGGCCCAGAAATGAGGGACTGTGGGATGAGACAATTACTAGTTATGTCACCACATGCATTCCTGGGTTACGAGTTCTCGCCAGCTGTGGCCAGCAGAGCACTCCCTCCTCCCCTTCTCCTCTCTGCACTCTCATAATACTAGAAAGCACCTCCACTATAATCCTCCTACACATTAGCTAATGAAGCTGCTGTCCAGTGAAATGAACACAAATTTCCAAATTTGATTTTAATATTTTATGTAAAATATAAGATTTAGCTGTTTTATGTTGCACAAAATACACCATTTGAGAACATGTTGGATATCTGGGTAATGTAGTGTCACAAAGCTGTGTTTTCAGCTTTGTGACACTACATTTCCTATTGACATTTTGGTGATAGATGGTTTTCACAGGACAGAAAGACTAACATACTAAGGGTGGAAATCAAGCCTGAAATGCTGCAATACAGGAAGACTGGGGCCGGGTTATCATAGCATTGTTGGGCCTATCACCTGATTGTTAAAATCTCCCTCTTGTTGACACTGGAATACCATTGTATTGTAGTATCCTAATGAATTAAAACCTATTTTTTGTTGTGTTTTTGATACATTGAAATACATGTGTTTATTTTCCCAATTTGCCCTTCACTGTATTTCCCTATTTTGTCTCTCTTATCCAGCCAACTCTAGAGATCAACCACCACGCTGGGAAGTCTTTAGACAGCTTCTGTAAGTGGCAGAAAACCATCCAGCACCGGAGCAGCTACGGTAACGCCATACCAGACAACGGGATCGCTCACCATGACACTGCTGTGCTTATCACCAGGTCAGAAAGACGAACACACAAACCTTTCTCACAGGAGTAAGCAATAAAGACTGCAACTGTGGTCTGGAGCTTGAAGACATTGTTTGTGTGGGTGCAAGGCAAGTAGCCTGAATGGGTTCATGTCCTCCCATTGCAACTTCTTGTAAATAAAATATGTTTGATCTGTTTCACAATACATTCAAGGGTTAAAACAGTGTTTCCTCTGAACTGAATTCTTGCATTCTCAGCCCCTGTCCTCATCGTTTTTCATTAAGCCAAGTCCAAGAGAGTTGGGCTGTATCTTGTCCTGTCTTGGGTGATGATAACTGGGGCTGCTCTGCCCAGCTCAGCATCTGGACAGAAAACGGGAAAAAAAATAAAACAAAGAAGAGAGATATGAGGCGGGAGCGAGGTACAACGACAGATTTATTTATTTTCTTGAAGAAAGCAGTTTAGGAAAAAAAATGGAGAGACAACCCAAGAGGACGAGAAAGACAGCAGAAATCATATGAAAGCTGCATCGAATCTGACAGCGCTGCATTCTCTCAATTCTCTCCTCATTTTTCTAACTGCGCTCTCTGTTACTGATGCTGCAGCAGGAAAATAGACACAACAGTGGTGGATGCATATTAAGCAGATAAAACACTGATGCTATTGACTGAGGAATGTGCAGCAGCAAACAACACAACCATGGTTTGGACAGAGTCGTCTTAATGCAATGTGTAATGGGGCCGGCCCTTCTAAATACTTTCCTATTCTTTCGAGCAGAGTGTAATTATGTAAGAGGAGGCGTAAGAAAAGGACAGATAGATAAAACCACATCTCTCTCTGAGATGTTTCAGTGGTCGCTGTGTGAGAACACTCGGGTTTTACGACAAGATTTATCAAGCCGAGGATGGAAGCTGTCCAGATAGATGACACCACAGTGACCGAACATTATTTCCTGCTATTGTTCTTTTAAAACTATATCTGTCTGTTATCACTGCTGTCCACCGTCTGTCTATAATGTCTGTGCGAGTGCGTCCATCACCTTCTGCGAACACACTGCAAGTCCGTGTCCAGTCCAAGTGTGTTTGTTCATGTCTGTAGTATAAGTTTTAAACAGCCGGTTGGTTTTCCTTCTCATCCGCAGGTACGACATCTGCATCCAAAAAAACAAGCCCTGTGAAACCCTAGGTAACACACACACACACACACACACACACAAACGCACATATTTGTACCCCTCATTGATGTAAAGCAGTCCCTCACCCCTCGACCACATGCCTCAGGACTTATTGCCTAACACAAACAGATACTCTAAACTGTAACCCTGAATTCAAGGTCCATGTGTAAAACTCAAATTGGTCATAACCAGATGTAACATATGTACGTGTAGATACGTGTAGGACTCAGCTAAGAATGTCTGCACATTCCAGTCTGAACATTTTAAGTCTCTTTTTGTTTCCTGTAAGTTGAAATTATCAAGTTTTTGTAGTTCAGTCTGCATGTTTCCTATCATATTAATGGTTTTACAGACTGTGGAGATATGGGGTATATTCATATTCATGTTTGTGTGTGTGTGTGTGTGTGTGAGCCAGGTCTGGCTCCTGTAGGAGGGATGTGTGAGCCAGAGAGGAGCTGCAGCATCAATGAGGACATTGGCCTGGGGACAGCTTTCACCATTGCCCATGAGATAGGACACACGTGAGTGAAATGTGCACACACAATAAACCAGTGACAGTTCAGGCTTCTCTGTGTATTTAAACCCAACATAAATCAATTGAATGTCACACATACTGTATCTGTCTACTATTGCTTCAGAAATATATATTCACCAAAGTATCAGGGCTGACATCGAGCTGACTGGATGGTTGGTTGGTTGAACTTTCTTGACAAATATTAAACAGGTTGGCTGAGTGACTTTTCTATCAGTTGCAAACCATTCTCCCAAAGAGGATAGACACATAAATGGCCCAACACAGGTTGAATGGTAAACCTGCATCCTCCATGTGTCTGACGTCTGTAATGGGTATTTATCTTATTACAACAGTATGCTATAGGGATGACATGTTATAAATCTTTCTGGTTTCCACAGTGTTGCATGCAAGCTATCAATCACTGAGACTGTAGCAGTTTGTGAAGTTCATAACCCCCGCGTCCCTGAACCCCTACTGTATCATAGCTATGGCTGGTGTACTTTAGCTGAGGCTGAAACACAAAATGTCCCTAAAGGAATCCCTGAGGTGTCTCATGTGCCTTTTCTTGTAGTCCGGGTCCAAGATGATCCCTCCCTCCCTCCTCAGATTACATGTCCGGAGATAGTTTATGTAATCTCTAACACCATGAGTCACTTCCATCAGTCGAGAATGTGTTAATGGTTGTATATTTTCTTTTCGTCATACTGTTTATATGTGGAATTAGTTACATGTGTGGCTGGTGCAGCACCTGGGGATGCCTCTGTTTTTTATATCTGGATACCTTGGACGACTTGGAAACTGTGTTTTGCTCATTTGCCTGGTATAGCTGATCTGTATCACTGTCTATATGCTTTACTTCTGTCATGAATACAGTAAATCAACAGAGGTTACTGATTTTATCCCACTTTTGCGCCTGAGAAAACCATCAAGTTGGTTTATTTTTTCAGAGTAAACTACTTGCGCAGAGTAATTGAGTGCCCCATTGCGTTTTGTCCACACACACGGCCCTGAGAGTATTAACACAGATGGTGGATCCTTCAGCGTCCTGCCTCCCTAATGATAAACACAGGTAGCTTTCGAGTACTCAGACCCTGGCCTACCAGTCAACATGGCTGGACCTTGTGTGTGTGCTGATTAGTGTGTGTCTATATACACAACCTGTTTCCTCGGCCTCAACACGATCAACATTTGTTTTTAATTGTCATATAAATTGTTTTGACATCACAGCACGGGATTAGATTAAATACAGGCCTGCTTTTGGTGGAGGGCACTCACACGAAGAGACAAGACGGACCAAGACTGAGGGATGAAAGTCTTTCAGAGCGTTTATATTTCAGGCTCAAACAGAGCTACTGTCAGTGGTTTCACAGTCATGAATGCTTGGAAAACAACACTGTGTAACCTAATACAGTTTTGGTAAGCTATCAGGTATCGGTCAGTGCGGTTTACAGTAGTCCTGGTCTGGGAACCTAGAGTTCTGCTAGTCCTCTATAAATTATTCTGCAGCTATTTTGATGATCAGTTTGATGTGTCGGTCTTTTTATTTCAATCAGAAATCACAAATGTTCTCTGGTTCCTGGTTCTCAAATGTAAACAACGCTTTCCGTTGTTAGGTGATAGTAAATTCAATATCTTTGGGGTTAGGACTGCATGTCAAATGCAGAAAAACAAGCATTTGAAGTAGTCATTTATTAAGTTATATCGAGCTCTCGGAAGTAAAAAAAAAAAAGGAGACAAAAGACAAAATATAGACAGAACAATGAATCCATTAATTAAGAAAATAACCAGAAGATTAATCAGTATTGAAAATTAATTGTATCTCTAGCTGGGCTGTAACCTGCGATTATTTTCTCGCTTAATTGTTTAAGTTTCATAAAATGTCTTTTTGCAGTCTTAAGCGATGTCATCAAATGTCAGTCCAAAACTGACATTAAACTGTGTTTAAAACAGAGGCCCTGTGATGAACTGGCAACTTGTCCAGGGTCTTTTACTCTCTTACCATATTCCAGCTTTGCTGCAGCTAAGTGGTTACAGGAGATGATGGATTAAAAGAGAGGAAGCCAGCATGTGCTCACATGGCTAGTTTTGCTTTAAAAAGTCCGTTAGTGCTGAATCGCTCAGCAGTTTATTTGCATTATCGCGTTATTTAAATGATTTATTGTTGCAATTCTTGAACTCATGCTATGTTGTGTTGCATTTTGTTGTTGTTGTGAGGCAAGAAGCTACACAGTTTAAAAGGAGGCCACAAGGTGTAAATTAGTTCCTTAGTCAATAAACAGAAGCGAGTTTATTGAAGACCTCAGTCCACTGTCCTGTATTGATAAAAATAAAACACACAGTATAGTTTTGAAAGATGAAGTTGAGCATTTGTTACAGCTGTGGTCTTTTAACACTGTGGTGGTCTGCCATTTTAACGTCAATAATCATATTTCCTGTGGGTTTATGATTCAGACTGAAGGTCATATATCCTTTGTGTGATGATGTTTGATGTTAATTTAATTTACTTTGTCAGACAAGACTCTGACCAGCACTCCGTTCTGACAATTAAACCACTTAATGTCTGTTCTTTAGATCCCACTGGGTTATCCACAGTGATCTTTTTTCCACTGTCCAAATCCCTGCTGTAAGAGACTATTAACGGTCCGCCGTGCCTCAAAGTGTTGTCACTGTATCATCACGGGCTTTAGGTTTGGAATGAACCATGACGGGATGGGGAACGCCTGTGGGCCCCGCAGCCAGGAGACCGCCAAGCTAATGGCTGACCACATCACCATGAAGACAAACCCGTTCATCTGGTCGGCCTGTAGCCGGGATTACATCACCAGCTTCCTGGAGTGAGTCAGCCTATCAGATATCTGCAACACCACAAATAATTTGGTAATTAGAGGTTTGAGAAAGAAGAATTCACTTGGATGTCAGAGTAACATTTTTGATGGTCAAATAAACACTCAAGTATCAGATGGATCTTGACAGCAGGCAAATCCACTTCATTTTGATTATCTCTAGTAGTGTTTGGTGTTTCAATGAAACAAAAAAACTGTCTTCCTTTGGATATCCTCAGAATAAACAACTTAAACATTGCATGTTGTTGTGGCTTTAAATCTTCCTCCCTTTTCTGATTGGCGTGCTTTAGCTCAGGTATGGGCTCCTGCCTGAACAACATCCCCCCCAAGCAGGAGTTTGTGTACCCTACCACAGCACCGGGTCAGGCCTACGACGCAGACGAACAATGTCGCTTTCAGTACGGCGTCAGATCTCGACAGTGTAAATATGCAGTGAGTACTTTACACTTTTCATTCATTCTTCAAGCCTAATTTTCCTCTCTTCTTACTTCCCTGATATGAGCAACAACAGTGCTTATAAATTTCTATGATACAAAGTTTTGCGCTAATCTATCCAATAGCTGTCGAGATATTACGGTCTGGACTGGAGTGGTGGACCAGTCAACCAAAGAACAAAAAAAAACAACAAAAATCCCACAGTGACTACCAGTGCATGTGTTGTGTTCATTGACTGAAATACAATAAATATGGCAATGTTCTTACTCTTGTGATCAACGTCAGGGGAAACCAGACTTCAGTTTTTAAGAGGCTTTGCCAATCTTGCCATAAAGCAGGCCTGATGAAGCGTCTTTTATGTTGACACATGCCTTTAAGACTGAAATAGCACAGTTCTCTTTTGAATTTAGCTGCTCTCTCTTTTTATGTTTTCTTACCATCAATATGTCAGTCTTCAAGACCACACAGTGATCCCGTTTTCATGTCAAGGTCTTTTTTCATTTTCTCATCTCACATAGCTTCTCCTTTTTTAGTGTTTGTCAGTCTTCTGCTGTCCATTCTGGTGATGACTCAACCTCAATTAAATTTATTTATCTCGCTGGTCCGGCACCTGATTTGTGTTCCTCTGGCTCTCTCCTTCGAGTCGGCCTCTCTGATAACGGGAAACATCTTGCAATACCTTTGCTGAATAGCATCTACTTTATTGCATGGTCAACTTTTATGGGGCTAGGTTCGAAACGAAACGAATGGACATCTGGAACAGCATACGGCTTTATAGACTCATTATTATCGATACTATGTGGTCAGAGCATATGTACACAATAAAATATAACCCCCGTGTGTTATAGGCATCGCTGTAGAGGGAGCGGAGAGAAAGCTGAAGTGTGCGTCTTTGCCAATGTGCTTATATAGAAACACTCTTTTCTCACACTTTTCTTTGCCCCTCCTTTCACTCACACATACAGGAAGTCTGCAGTGAACTTTGGTGCATGAGCAAGAGCAACCGTTGCATCACCAGCAGCATTCCCGCTGCAGAGGGAACCATCTGTCAAACCAACACCATCGAGAAAGGCGTAAATACTAAAACCCTTTTCTCACGTTGTTGTTTTTTAGGTTAGGCTAGTGTAGGAAGGACCATGTTGTTCATCTGGGATTGGTTCTCCTGCTTCTTACAAGAGAGAAAAAAAGCGTACTGACACTCTACACTGACTCATCTTGGCTGTTATTTTGTCTGGATAACATGTTTTCCAATAAAAATATTTGTGGAAGAGACTATTTTAAAAGAAAGAAAAACACCCTATAAACACAAAGTAAAATAAAAACTGTTCTTAGGGTTGTAGTATTCTTAAGATTATGACAGTTTGCTTTTAGCCCATTGTTTTTTTTCCCATTTCATTTTTTTTTCACTGAAACATTTTAATATGTGAATACTGTATCTGAAAATCTTCATGAATATGTGTGTTTGTGCTGCAGTGGTGCTACAAGAGGGTGTGTGTGGCGTATGGGACTCGTCCGGAGGGCGTGGACGGGGGCTGGGGTCTGTGGTCACCCTGGGAGGAGTGTAGCAGGACCTGTGGAGGAGGAGTGTCCTCTTCTATCAGACACTGTGACAGCCCCAGGTATGAAAAATACATGTAAAATACACTACCTAGAGAAGCATTGTGCCAAACAGAGAACGTTACAGGATTTAACGCAGTACTGACATGTCATTGAAGGAGTTTCTGGACATTGTGGTAGTTCCTCCTGTCCATACTGGCTGATACCTTCATTGAGCAACTGCGCTTAAGAGATGGGTGACAAAAAACCACACTCCTTGCTCGATGAAAAAAATGCATTTTAAAGTTCAGCCGAAGCTAATATGAGGCATCAGCAGTCGGAGTACAAATTGGATGATTGTCTTTGTCCTGGCAGTCATGTGTAGGTTTATTGCCAGTATTTTCTCCTGGCAACTAACCTACTGTACATGCAATTTACAGGAAGTAACTTTCCACCACAGCTTAGAAAGGAAACACCCTCCATGGGAACATGTCTTTTTGTGTTAAAAAGACTATTTTGTAAGATACACACATTAAAAAATCCAGTGTGCAATATAGTGGATTATTAGCTGTGTCAGTACTGGTCGTATTCAATGTTTTAAATATCAACCAGAGGTCAGTGACCCAAAGTAAATACTGTTTATAGCCACTTTTATTTTAAAAGTCAATTTTAAACAAGACACACGCAGTCTTCACAATCAGCCAAGTATACAGAAGAAAAAGAGCACTGGTGTCAGCCAATACCACAGGTTTAGGAATTGGTTTCAGCAACATTCAGCAGCATCTGCTGACATAAACTCATAAAAGACGAGGGTAAAAGTTCACTCATAAAGAACATAGGAAGAACATGCAAACATGCAAAAGAGATTTTTTTCCATGACCTTCCTGCAGGCAGCAGTGCCACCGTTTTTTATCGTGTTTGAAATAATTCAGATAGGAGTCAGAATCCTCACCAGACGACTAGCAGACTTGTTTTTGAATCACCAGATCCCTCATCTTGAATTGATTAAATTGAGCATGAATTGACCCAAATTTGAGGCCAACAGTGTTCTTTCGTATCATTTCTTAGCATCGTTTTCATATTTGCTTTGGCTCCCTTCTGTTTAAATTTGTTGAAAGTTTAGCAGAGGCAGCCATTTGACGGAGGCTGGCTCTGGCTTCCTTTTCTTTTTCTTTCTTTTCTTTTTTTTTTCTTTTTAAGTAGAGGTGTTGTCGTGACGGGCCTGCGATAGACAATAAAGCAATAAAAGAGACAGACAGTGAGATTGAAAACACACTGATGAAGGCAGACAAAGCAGAGATCAGGAGCCAGTGTTGTGTGGTGGTGTGATAGAGGTTAGATCTTGTTAAATTGCACTCAGATGTGACTGACTGAGATGTGTTTGGTTGCAGGCCAACCATTGGTGGAAAGTATTGTCTGGGGGAGAGAAAACGCTTCAGGTCCTGCAATATTGATGTGAGTATTGCTGCTCTTTGTCACCATCACCATTCTGATCGATGTCGTGGTCAACAAAGCCATGAATATGACTTGACTTAAAGGAGACATATTATGACAAAACAAATCAGCTCCTCTACACCTAACATTTGTGCATCCGGTGTGCGTACCAACCGCCTCCTTGTTGCGTGTGCTGCTGCAGTCTCACCTGTTGTCAGTCGCGGTGTTCAAATTTCAGTCCCCTTGTGACGTCACTATCGGACTCATGAACATAATCCTGACCCACTTGCCAAGCTCTCCAGCAGAGGCCACCACCCACTGTCCATGCACAGCTTTCTGGTTATACAGAGCGAGGCTCAGGTGAGGCTCTGACATTTTCTTCATCGCAAGAGAGGACCACTGAGAGCTGGCAGTATGTCGAAGCGCAGACCTAAGCATGGTAGTTGCTCTGTTGTTGGCCGGAGTGGCCAGCACAAGTCAGTATACCGGCCCCAGCTTCAGAGGACTGAATGACGGAGTGGATGAAGTTTGAACCTGCATGTTTGTGTGCGTGTGTTAACCACTTCTGACAGCACTGAGAATTAACATGAAAGAGGACTAATACCAACTGTCTGTGGAAAACTACAGACAGAGGAAATGTAAGTATGCTTTGTGTTTCCTTTGGACAATGACAACAACGCTAACAGCTACTTAGTTAGTCAGTGTTTTGTATCAGCTACTTTTCTTATGGTGCACATTAACATAGCGACACTAGCATGTCTAGTTTGTCCCTTGAACATCTGTAAGATGACCTCCATCTTATAAAGAGAGATTAAATCAGAAAATTGGTGTCAGTTAGATTTCTCAGTCTTTGCTACTGACCATTTTATGGTCTCAATACTTTATACATGTGTTCCCCATCACGATTCTTATAGCTCTAAGTTTTCTTTGACTCTACCTGACAGCCATGCAGTTCAGTGAAAACACTGGGTGTCCCCAAGCGTCAGTATCCACTGGTGAGCGCAACATTAGCTTAGTTTACCGAGCCATGAGTAGGGAGAATGCACAGCAAAGCCAGTGAAAGCAGATCCAACACAAGAGTCACTTTTACAAGCTTTTATTGAAAATCCCACAAAGTCAAACAATGTGCAAACAGACAGTGTACTTTTTTGTCCCGTCTTACAGATCAGCTTTGTCTGGGCACTCATTAACGAGCCTGTCCATCTTTGTTATTGGAAAGAAACACCTGCATCTTTATGCTAACAAGCAGGACTGCTGCTCAAAGAGTTGGGTGCTGTTTGTTGTAAGAATCTTCATGAGATGAAGTCTATATGAACTGTTTTGTGTGCTTGCAGTGTTTGACATGCAACATGTTAACACATCACACAACAAACACGACAGATTAACAGTAAACAATGTAAGACAGAGAGAACAGTATGTTATCATTATTATATTTATATTATAATCGCGGACAATTTATATGCATAAAAGAACTTACTGCTCGGATTACCCTCAGATGTAAAGGTCTCTAGTCTGCTCTGTAGATACGTTCAAACACACTGGTTCAGGACATTGCATGCTGGTAGGTTCTGAATGTGGTGTTGTCCTGTAACCCAGTCAATTAGATTATAGAAATTATGGCTGCATAATTACTAATAAGGACACGGCTTCCAATAGCCGCTACTTAAGCATACTGCATGCTTCTGTCATTAGCTTTATAGCAGCATAGCCTCTACAGCCGGTGTTTCGATCTAACGAGTGACCATGTTTACTGGTGAACGCGTCTGTGGTTTTCGTAGTTACGACAGGTCTTGAAATGGGAAGACAGGTGGCTGAATGCTCATGAATGCCGTCCTTATTTATTTTTCCTCATTGACATTACAATGTCAAAAAGAAGTTTACCAACTTCCAAACATACAAAAAGATATAAAGACACATATCATAAACTTTCCATTCAGAGATATCCTGTTCTCTCCTTTGACCTGTCACAGTGTCTGCCTCTTCATGCTCAGAGCCTGACTCTAGTCCAGTCCTGTTGCAATGCTCAATGGGCTACCAGGTGAAGCTCCACGTTGTCATAGATGTCGCACTCACGTCTGCGCCGCCTGCTTGTCGTGCAGAAGAGAGGAAGGGGTACAGGGAGAGCTGCTATGCTTGATCCATGGGGAAATTTCATCAAAGAGTGTCAGACGTTTCATTAAGACACCTGGGAACTGTGTGAATTTGTAGAAAAGGGCCATAATATGTCTTCTTTAAGGCTTATGTGTGTGCATATATGTTGGTGTGTGTTACAGGAGTGCCCTGCAGGCTCTCGGGATTTCCGGGAGATTCAGTGCTCTGATTTTGACAGCGTGCCTTTCAGGGGAAAGTTTTACACCTGGAAACCATACAGAGGGGGTGAGTCTGTGTGTGTGTGTGTGTTATTATGTATTTTTGTGCGTATTCACTTGCACTGACGTGCATATACTCGAGTACTGAAGTTGGAAAGCTGCACTAATCAACATTATTATATCAGCAATGAATGACTTGACTGCAGGTCATGTGAAGGGGATCACTCCTAGTGAAGAATCCACAGAGAATTATGGCTTAGCTCTCTGAAGCGTTTTAGTGCCTTTTAGCCGATTGTTTCGGTTTTACATCCTCCAACTTTACTGTTTTAGTACACAGCTCTTATCAACACTAGCTGGTGAACACATGGAGTATATAGTAATTTTAAGCAATATTTCCTTCAGATGTTAGTGTAGACCTAGCAGAGCCATAAACAAGAGTTAATATTAAACTTATATTCATTAGTTGGACACATGCATGCTCCCAAATTAATGCTACTTTTGCTCCATATCTGCTGAATATGTGAATAACCCACTGCTTATCAACTTTATACAGTGATAATATGTCCATAAGTACTTTTTATTCTATACTAAATTGCAACACCACTACTTCTTTACATACAACATAAAAATTTTACAGTATATACATTTATAAACTACTCCTGGATGAGCTACATTTTTTAAATCGACATTTAACTAATAACACAGTCAATTCATATATAATAGCAAAACACTCTAAAAGGGAACAGTTTGCATGATGTGTATATCCACTTTTGATTTGTACGTGTACACTTGATTATAATTGTGTTTAATACATTTACCAAATTGAGTATTTGTACCCCGTGGTGTTGCTACGTGAGTTACATTTTTGCCCTTTTTGATAGCAACAGTATAAAGGTGACAGTAAGTAAGAGGACAGAGATGAGAGATGACGTGAAACAAAAACCTCATGGCAGCCAAACTAAGACCAGAGACAATGTGATTACATAGTCAGCATCTTAAAAGCCCTGGGCGACCAGGACCCTCTGCACTACTTCAAGGATAATTTATTACATTCGGACCATCTGCAGATTTCCAGAAAGATGAACCACACACAGCAAGTTAAAGCAGGTGTTATATCTCTAAAAACACATTTAAATCCCTGTGATCATTCTACATATCATTGCAATTTCACTTGTTTGCCAGAATTTCCTTGAAAGAAAAGACGAGGGTAAAAGTTCACGTAGAAGGAAAGCTGAAATGAGATAGGAAGAAGAGAATATTAAAGACGAACAGATGACGATGGGACAGAAAGATGTGAGCAAAGAGTTGATGACAGGAGATGAACAGAAGTCAGGAGACCGAGAGTAGTGTGTGTTTGTCTGTGTGTGTCTGTGCGTGTGTCTGTGTCTGTGTGCAGAGAGAGAGAGAGACAGGAGAAAGTGAATCGAAGCTGCAGACTCTCTCCTGTCTGGCCCACAGATGCTGGCTGTAGAGAGCCGTGTATCCCACAATGCCTTGCGAGAATTCCTTGCTCCTGATGAGCACTACACTGGACGTGAAAGATAAATAGTTTCAACGACATAACTGCCTTTAATCTAGCCCTCCAAAAACATAATGGCTTACAGAGATGGCCGGCCAGCCAATTCCAACTTCAGGCAACAAGTGCTCCTTTCATCAAGTCAGCTGATTTTACAATGGAAATCCCTTGCAGCTGTTAAAATAGGAACAGTGCCACAGACTCTGCCCTGCGTTAAGGCCAGATCACACCGCCCAGCCCCTTCCCTGTCCTCTGCAGCCCTCTCACTCTCCTCATATTCTCATTTCAGCTTTTACCCTCCAAGACAGCTTCCCTTTCTTCTTCTTGCTCTTTCTCTTTGTTTTCTCTAGTCCGGTCTAGGTCCCTCCTTCTCTCACTTTATTTAGTTCACTATTATGCAACCTCTCTCTCTCTCTCTCTCTCTCTCTCTCTCGTTTCTGTCTTGACACTGAGAACAGAGGCACCCTTTCTCTCTCAGCTCAGGCAGCCAAGGACAGTTCATTAAAAAAGGTCTGTCGTATAAACTGCTTTTTTTTTTTCAGACAAGCTGCTCCACATTGCTTTCCTCAGTCCAACAGCCTTCACATTCAACCTTCACACTCCATACAACACACCCTGCGAGTTATGACACACACACACACACACATACACTGCTGCGAGCCACGATTGCCCTGCCAAAGCTAGGCACCATGGGAATTGTAGTTTTCCGTGGTCTAACCACTTTATCGTCTGCAGGCTGTGCCAGTACATACTCTCTCTCTCTCACTTGCTCTGTCTGTCTGTCTACCTCTCTTTCTTTTCTCTCTCTCTTTCTCTGCTTCCCGGTACATACTGTACCTGCTCCAGGACTGCCAGCACAAACAAACACAACCCAGACTGATGTCAACAGCCACTCAAATAGTGGAGCTGTTGGCAAGATGCACAGATGGATGAAGGATATATACCACTTGGCTGTGTGTGTGTGTGTGCATGGGTGTGTGTGTGTGTGTGTGTGTGTGTGTGTGTGTGTGTGTGTGTGTGTGTGTGTGTACCAGCATAGTGAAAGGAGAAATTAAAGAGAAAATGGTGCACATCATTTGACTGTGTATGTATGAAAAATTATGTAGAAATTGGTCATTTTCAATTGAAGTGCTAGAGTTAGAGTGCAGTACCATTGTCCTAAATATGGACAGTTGTACACATGCATTTGTTATGATTACATTACTTCTGATTCTGATTTAACAATAACGTACAACAATAATATTACTTATTAGTCCAACAACAAGAAGACTTCTCGCCAGTAGCTACAAGATTTACTCTTCTTACTCGGCTGCTCTCCGTAAGTCCCCATATTAAAACTTCACAGCAGAAATAAGCATGTTCACAGCCTGGTACAAAAAATAGTTTGGGTCTCTATAGTTAACGACAACTATGGCTGATTGAACTAAGCCGTTCCAATTATATTAAGGCTTAAGGTTATGCGTAATTAACAATGCTGACAGTTTGATTGACAGGTGGTTGCTGTAACAGATGGCTTGTTTGAGCACCCAGGAGTCATTCGGTCTGCTTTAGATCCATCAGTGATCCACGTCTTTGCGGACTTTTAGATTAGCCAGAAGGCCGAACAGGCAGGACTGCCAAGATGGCAGCAGCCAAAGCCACCACACTCTTCAGAAACTTGTTCTTTTATTCTTTATACTGTCTATGGTCAATAACTGAGAGTTGAGTAGCCAGAGGACATCAGAGGGAAAACAGAAATAATGTCTCCATAAAATATGATCCAATTTGTCCAAAATATGTAAAACAGTTTGTGGTGTGTGACTTAGTGCCATAAAGTGCTACAAACTTCTCACAGGAGATCGTACCCAGAGCACAAAGTTACATAACACAAGAACAGGCATACAGGATGCTATTATTTTATGGTAGAAAGGTTACACAGTGTTGCTAGCCAATGTCTAGCCACTAACCTTGTTTGGTATCTTTGTCTTGATATACCAGTTGTCAGTACTCTGTCTGTGAATTTGAGTGTGTATGCATTCATTCAGGTCGTATTCAGTGGGTTTGTCTCTGTGTGTGTATTTGAGGAAAGCAGAGATTTAATCACATTCAGCTGCTTGTTCTCTGCTTGTCAGCACTGAAAAAACATTTCCTACTCCCCTGCAGATGCTCCTCTCTCTCTCATCCTGCCTTTTCTCTTCATAATGATGTGAATGCATTCAGCAGAACATGTGCGAAAGACTTTCAACCAGTCAGCACATACCAGTATAACACATATCCCTATTTGCCACATGCCGCATTGAATAGTATGACAGGTGTGTTGCAGCATTGAAGTTTACACTGAAAGACAACATTCCTAAACGGAAATGACTACAGCATTGTTTTTATTTCATAGTTATATTCAAAGCAGGTGTCAGTGTTTTTTTAGTCTCCAGTCAGGTGTTTCACAAAGGTGTAAAAAACTAATTTAACTCCTAACATGCCACTAAGAGCGGCTAGTAAACCTGTGGCTTGGAGTAGGAATTGGAAAAAAAACCCTGCTATTTGCTACATTTGCCCTGTAGGAGGTTTGGCGTCTGCCTCAGTGACTATTTCATTAGTGCACATAGAAATTCTGCACAGTGTGGGATATTTGCATTAGCTCAGACTGCAGAATGCTGGCCACGATCTAGTAGGCTAATAAAATTTCAGTTCTTGGAGAGATGTCTCAAAAGCATCTTGAGCTTTTTTCCATGACATTCAGTAAGCAAAGATCATCTTTGTAAAATGGGAAGATGGAACATCCAGACAAACTGGATGGAATAAAAGCTTTTGTTTTGCCATCTTGCCAAAGAATTAAAAAAATAGTGTTGAGCCCTGACCGTCTTTTTGTCCATGTTTGTGTGCTATAATGTGGCGGATCTGCTGTATTGATACTGTATGTGTATGTGTCTAGGTGGGGTGAAGCCCTGCTCACTCAACTGCCTGGCAGAAGGATACAACTTCTACACAGAGCGTGCTCCAGCTGTGGTGGACGGCACACCTTGCCGAGACGACTCCCTGGATGTGTGTGTAAACGGAGAGTGTAAGGTGAGATAGGACCCTTCTGTGTGCGTGTGTGTGTGTGTGTGCGCTTGCAAGCATCCATGCACGAGTTTGATTGAAATACAAGACATTAGACGTCTGCATGTGAGCAGACAGCTGAAGCAGCAGAACAGACGATCAACACAAGGCTGTCTTCAACTGAGATAATATTGTATATTCTCACTCTATAAACTCTGGACAGCTTCCACCGTCTAGTTTGGACTCTAACTGCTGATGATCATCACGATCAGCTGCTTAACTGAAAAATTGTCTTAACTTTGGCAGCGGTTGTAGATTCTCGTTACAGATACTGTCTCTTAATCCCAGCTGTTAATGAAAACAAAACATCGAACTGCTGCTGAGTTTCTTGAAGTGAAGACAACCAACAGGTCCCTGGAACCCATTTTGACACCCAAATGGCCCCTTTTGTGAAAAAAAAAATTCCTAATGGTAACAGCGCTTAGCTTACGTGGTTGCTGTTGATTCCAAATCTGTTGTTCGTTCTTCTTCTTGTTTATTTTGGATGCAGCTCTTCTCCAAAAAGTAAGCAGAAGCTTTGGACGGGGAGAAAAAGATGTGAGGGCAGAGGAGAAAAAATAAAAAGAACTCTTCGGGATATCCAGCTTGTTGTTTTGTGGTCGCCTGCAGTTTTGCAGAGTGCCAAAAGATTTTTTTTTTTTTTTTAGCTCTCTCTCTCGTGCCTCTTACCCCCCATGAGCTTGCTTTATTTTAATTGTCTCAGAGGTTACGTAGACCGAGTAGCTCAGGGAGGCTGAAGTCCCTGCACTCATCCAAAAAGAGGATTTTGTTTATCAACATCCCCTCCTCTGTTCTCTCCTCCTCCACCTCTCCTCTCTTTTTCCCCCCATCTTCTACTCTGTTCTGCTCCGGAGGAACTCAGTGACCCTCTAGTTCAGCTGTTAGTCTGTCTGCACTGCAGGCAGGCTTTCATTCACTGTGGTCTTATTATCTCTCTCTTTTTCTCTTTACCCTTTCTGACTCTCTGCATCCATTCCTCTCATTTTTCTCTCTACGTCCCTCCTATTTTTTTCCCTTTCCCTTCCTTTTTCTTACGACTTTTCTCTCTGCAATCCAGTCAGAGTCTTTTCCTCCCACTCCTTTTGCGCTATCATCTTACCTCTGATATATTTTTTTGTACACATAAAACTCCAAACATACTCTTGAGCCTCATGCTGGCTTCAGTTCCAAAGTTGGGGTCTGACAATGAGAGGGGAGAAAGAAAGAGAAGGAGAAGTGTGGGAGGTAGAAGAGGAACCTGGGAACAGATGGTCCAGTTGAACACAACATGCCGCTACAGACCGAAAGGCACGTCTGCCAGAGCCCTGTTTTCCTGGATCTGTTGGACAAAATATAGACCAAACATTAAATACAGGGCCAAACCTCCTAAGAAAATGGCGTTGCACAAATGTGCACTACAGTTCAGTCAAGATGCTTCCTGTTAGTTTGAATCATTTCAAACTTTAATAACTCAACACTTCCCACATTATAAAGCCACCAGATAACCATGGGGTGAATCACAGTTTCAACCCTGTATTTAGTTTTGAGCTGTGATCTAATCAGTGTAAAAGTAATAATAAACTTAAGTCTCATTATCCCTCTCTACAATAAGCAACTGTCATGTGAATATATGAGAACAAGAGCAGTTGCCATTCATTCTCTACACTTTTGTTTAGGTTTGGTTCACTGTTAAAGAGTTTGAGTAAAACCACCTGCTTCGCTCATCATGAAACTTATTTATGTCGACAGCTATGAGTTTAGCAACCTAAGAGCATTATGTCTGCTCAGGATCAGAAAACGCATCTGGACTTACCATCTGATATTTCTGTGTTTTGGAAAAGTGGTCTGGAAGACATTAGAGGTAATCCCTCAGCCGGCCTCTGACACCTCTCGACTTACTGACTGTGCCCCTTCACCCATGACCCTGAGTGACCCCGCGGCTCACTTGTTTCTCCTTTCTCGCAGCACGTTGGCTGTGATCGTATCCTCGGCTCGGACGTTCGCGAGGACCGCTGCCGGATCTGCGGGGGTGACGGGAACAGCTGTGTGTCTGTGGAGGCACTCTTCAATGACTCTTTGACCGAAGGAGGTACACAAGTAAAACACTCCAGCACTAGTCATCTCATCAATGTTCTTTTTGGAGCTGCTGCCACAGAGGTCTCTGCTCATATACAGTAGATAAAGTTTTTGCTTGTCCTGATTTCATTGGCATGGTGCAAAGAGTGGTTTAAAGTGGATTTGGAATGGCCTCTACTCCCCTTAGAATCAGATTAGGTTAACGTAAGCCATTTAGCATGCAAAGTTATACAACACAATTGTTCTGTTGTCACATAAATGTGCACATGTAATGTTTGGATTCTGGAAAGTAGATTGTGAATGCATGTTGGAAAGTTGCCCTCATGAGTTAGGATACTCCAGACATTCAAAATGTATTGTATAATTGTCTGTTCACATGCAAACTCTATTCACAGCAGCATATTGTTGCAGTTATTTATTTGATAACGCCAACAAACCTCCACATTGCTGGAGGACCATCATTTATTTCAGCACCTGCTGTATTTGGGGTATTTCTGATGAATGCTTAAAGATAAATGATGTGTATATACAACAGCTGAGAGTTGATGCAGCCCAGATTTAAAGTTGGCATTACAGATAGTAACAGTTACTAGTCTTATCCATCATTGTGTCTAAATCAAGCATTTTTTTCAGGACCACAGGGGACACATTTTTTATTACTATATTATGTCAGTGATATCCTGCACAGTCCTTTAAAGTCTTACTGGAAAGGTCTTGTTATTCAGGTTATTCAGTTTGTCAGTATAGGCTTTGTGTAGGGTTTGCAGGAATATATAATTGTATCATCTGCATAGAAATTAAAACAATTCAATATCTTTACTAATTACATGACCAAGGGGAACATGGAAAAAAAGAATAGGGCCCAGAATCGAACCTTGAGGTACACCACGACTATGTGTTTAAATGAGGAAATTATGGCACAAAGTGGAAAAATGGCTCACTGTGTGAGTTACTTAATCCAATTATTATTATTATTAAGTCAGTAACAAATGCAGCTGTAAGGACAAACAATAAGATAGGGGATACTTCAGAAGGTCCACACATCTTGAATAAAGATTACACTAGTACCGTATACAATACTACAAATACAATAACTCAAGTCACTTTTTCAGTATCACATGCAGATGCTCAAACGTTCCTGAGACTAACCAGCATCTCAAAGGAGAATTTTTAGCGCATGAGGAAGCACAAATAGATATACACATATACATACCATATTCTGTATATACATATATTTATCCACCAGCCACCCAGGGACACGTGGCAGACAGATATAGTTGAGGTCCAACCAGTGTGGCTTGAGGTCCGGCTGCTTTTGGATCTATTCTGGGTTACATTTCTCCCCACAACACCAACTTCAGAGTTTCTCACCCAACTGTCAACACCACTCACCCCCTTCCAGGATTCCTCAGAGGGGACGCACCCTGACCAGGCAGCTGTGCTCTGGACCACAGTGACCAGGCCAGTCTGTCAGCCCCAGCTGAGGTCTCAACTACCCTCAAAATATCTGACATTATCGTTGGCCTAAAAAACCTGTTAGTAAGGCTGAAGTGGAGGTTGTTAAGTCGTGTGTTTTGTGATCTGTGGGTGGTATCCATGGTCAGTGCTATTATTAAAACTCTGGTCATTCAGTACTACAGAATTGCAAGAGACGATGTAGCGAAGGTAGAGATTTCCTGTGAGTCACAGAAGACATTTTGCATCTGTTTCTTGGTACACCTCATAACAAATAAACTGACCTTCATGTGTGAAAACAGCTTTATAGCGCCCAGCATGCATTGCAAAAGTTGATCACCACCAGTGGAAGAACTCATGGAGCCTGCCTGCAAGGATTTGCTTCAGCCACAAGAGCATTAGTGAAGTTGGACACTGATGTTAGATGATAAGACCTGGCTCTCGGTTGTTCCAATTCATCTTAAAGGTGCAAGATAGGGCTGAAGTCTGGGCTCAAGTTACTTAGACATTTTTGAACATATGATGTACATTTCCCAAATGTTTTTTTCCCAATAAAAACCTTTATAAATTGAGTTAATTTGACATCTGACAGTCCAGACTTAACCTGTCAAAAGTCCTAAAAATCTAAACTCAACTTGCTACTTTGTCACAACTGCGCTCTAGCCTGGTCTCATCTGTAACCAAAAAAATTCTAGGGCCAGCATCGGAGGCTTATTCTGGGCACAGAAAGATTTATGACTGTCAGAATCACTCAATCATGTCTACAACAAGCTTTTGATTTCTCTGAACCCCTAAAGCTTTTAGCCAGTGCTTCTTCTCTCTGCTCAAGTGATTTAAATATGGTCTGGGATTGAGCCAAACCATTGAACCTCCACTGTACGAAAGTAAGAAAAAAAAGATGAGTTAAAGTGAACGTTGAGGTTGCTGTGTTACTTAATTCTTGCTCTGTGCTGTCGGATTAGAAGCAGTAATGTCCCGTTAAGTGTCTTTCCATCTGTCCAGACTGTGGCTCAGGTAGGCGGTGAGGGGTTACTAAAGTGTCATGGGCCAGGGGTTTACAACTCCTTTGCTGTCTGTTTACCGCACAGGTCCCCGGTTGTTAACAGTAGAACACACTTTTCTCGCCCTTTTGCTCTCTCTGTGTGTCTGTCTCTGAGGCCAAAAACCTCAAACTCTGTCTCTTTAATCTTCCACGCCTCCAACTTGAAACCCAGAGCCAGTCCCACCTCTCAGAGCTTCACAGAAAGGTCACGAGCCAAGCCTCTCCTTTCCTCTTGTGGTCAAAGTGCTGGAAGGAATTATTTCATTCCTTCATTTTTTTTTTGATTCCTTCTTCCTCTAGTGAGGCTCAAGTTATTTACAGGGCTGCAGTGGCTAGCCTGCTGGCTGAACAGCAGAGCAGAGCTGAGAAAAGCAGAGCAAGGCCAGGTGGAGGTGAGATGAACGTAAAAAGAAAGGGGACAAGAGACCAAAACAGATGGAGGGAATGTAGAGAAGAAGAAGAGAGTAGAGACCGGGTCTTGGCAAAATTCTCGCTCTCTAGCAAAGAGCCGAGCAGGGCAGCCGAGGCTGGCTGCCCAGGAATGCAGCTGGAATCTGAAGCCTCTGCTTAGTCCATCGGCGTCCCACAGAGCTAAACACTACTCATGCATTGCCCAGTGAATAAACCCTTCTTCACCTTGCTTTCATTTTTTAACTTTGTGTGGGTCTGTGTGTCTCTCAGGTTATGAAGAGGTGGTCCGAATTCCAAAAGGATCAGTGTTCATCCACATACAAGAACTCAACATCTCTCTCAACTACCTTGGTAAGATGGTACTCCAGCTGATTTGGAGGTGTGAATCATGGCTGCTTCACCTAAGTAATACAAGCGGTCAGATAAATCTGAACTCCCTTTTGTTTTTTAAGAAACACAAAAAGCTACATCTTTTCAATACCTTTATCTGTGTGACCCACCTCACTACATAAACACAACTATTGGTGTTATTGTTAGGAAGTCCAGGATTCATGCGTAATAGATACTTGACTAACTTTAATTATTAACTCTTTGTAGCTGATACGCCAGGCTATCTATTTTTGATGATTACAGATGCTAGCTGTAAATGGCTAACATGGCTTTCAACGTTTTGTGCTTCCCCGTGAGTGCATAAAATCCAAAATGTGCCCAAATCCCGTCTTTCTCCCTCTCTGTGTCCCAGTGCTGAAGAGTAAAGGTGACCAGTACTACATCAATGGGAAGCTGACCATTGACACGCCACGCAGGTTTGATATTGCCGGTACTACCTTCCACTACAGGCGGCCCACTGACTCACCAGAAACTCTCGAAGCTCTGGGGCCAACAAACATGACCCTGATTGTCATGGTAAGACTGGAAAGAAACCTCACAACAGGTCCTCAAAAAAAGTCCACATAGTTTCATCATTGTGTCACGTTAAATGTTTGTTTTGTTGTGTGCATGTTTAGGTGCTGGTGAGGGAGGAGAACCCAGGGATCCACTATCGTTTCAACCCCCCACTGAACAGGGATCCTCTGACTGGCTTTGCCTGGCACTACACCTCCTGGTCACGCTGTTCAGCTCTCTGCGCTGGAGGTAAACACACACACCAACGGCAGCCTTAAACATAACCACTACATGCTTAATCCAAATCCTAAATACTGAACGATTTATCTTGTGGGGCCAAAGTTTTACTCCCAGAATGTGTTGTTATTCTTCATGGTGTGCTGTGTGTTGTCCTGTAACGTGACTGATCCCTGTCACATGAAGGTTACAGATTAAAATGCTACAACGTCCATTTGGGCCAGTCAGAGAGATTTTCAGTCAGTTATTTGGGTTTAGATTTGGGACATTTAAATGTGGTTAAAGGAGTAAATCAACATTTTGGAAAATTTGCTTATACAGGAAGACTTCTTGAAGTCACTGCACCTAGCCACGATGATATAGCCTATTAATTTGTAAGCTTTAGAGATACTGTTGGTTGAACTAGCCGGCTGCAGGATGTCCCTCAGAGATGCGAGTAATATAAATGTTCTCGTTTAATAAATATAATCACACTACCTTGAATATCAAACTACGTAACAAAATAAGACCCTTTAGTATCTGAAAAAAGTAGAGTATGAAAAAAGGCTTATGTAGGTCTGTGTTTAATTATTAATCTATCTCTCCCTTTCACATGTGCAAACACACACACACCTAAATTCTTCAGTGTAAATCTTTGCTGTAGACTAATGCTGACTCAGGGAGGCCATGAGACTCGAGTGTTCATGGAGTCCATGTCGAGGCCAGAGGCATTTGAGCAGTTCAGAGTTTGGAGAAATCACACTCCGGCAATCTGCCTTTTCCTCTCTGTCCTGTCTGAGTTAATGATCTGTGTCACTTTACCTGATAAGAGCTAACAAACAAAGCTATGACAAATAAACTCTTTCACTCGCTTTAATGTGGTGTGGAGGACGTCGACGTGGAGGGTGAGCATTTAGTGAGGTAGTGGCAAATTATTGAAATGTGGGGTGGGTTCTGAAATCTTTTCTATGAAATCATTTCAGGCATTTTTTTTTTTTGTATGTCTAAAATGCATTAGTAGTTTCTCAGCTCAGGTCGTGGTATGTTAATCTTTCTCTGTAGCTCTAGAAAGGTCTGAAGTCAGCGCAGAAAATGTTGTCATCTTGTTGAATGATACGTCACCATCAAATGGACCGTTCCTTTGTGTTCGTACTGTGTTATTTCATACATGTTTGTTTTATGCATTCATTTTTCTCCTTTCAAGAGATTAAAAAAACACTGGCTCTTTACAGAACATTTGTTGTGGATTTATATAAACTAATAAAACAGATGAGAATTAAATAACTAAATATCCTTTCCTTTGATGGTATTTTATGGCGTTTATTACAGAACATTAGCAGCTCATTTGGGGGTAACTCATTTATTTTTGCTTCCAGTTAACTGCAAAAGATGTTTTTGCAGTCTGTCACCAGAGGAGAATCATTCACATGTGGGAACAGATACACATGTTTGTGGATATTTTCCTCAAAGAATGATCAAAAACTTACCCACATAATTAATCTCAGCAATGAAGCAGATTCCATGTGTGAGAAGGGGCACAGGGTTCAAAATAACAAACGAATGCTGAGACTGAATGCTGACGTGTTTGTGAAGCCCTTTTTTTTTTATCTCTTGCTCATGTTGTCTCACCTGTGGTCAGGTGTGCAGATCCAGCAGGTGGTGTGTAGGAAGCAGACAGATCATTCAATCGTCTACAACCACTTCTGTGACAAGAAGAGCAAACCCAAAGAGAAGAAAAGATCCTGCAATACTGAGCCATGCTCCCCAAGGTGCGTGTCTCTTGTACATACACTTTTTAATATATTTAATGTGGATGCATTGTGCCATGCAAACCAACTCTTCTCTGCCTCTAGCTGGTGGACAGGAGAGTGGTCGGAGTGCAGCCGCAGCTGCAACGGAGGCCTGCGGACACGGGAGGTGTTATGCAAAAGGAGGATCTCCGGGACGGAGGAGAAGGTCCTGGACGACTCGGCGTGTACACCCCTGCGACCTTCTCTCACCGAGCCCTGCAGCAACCACAGCTGCCCTCCTGAATGGCTGGCCCTGGACTGGTCAGAGGTAGGCAAGACGTCTCCCGTCATGCATGTGGTCTGCATGCGCTCCTGCAATGTTTTTTAGTCAACTCGTGGCTGAATTTCAACCAATACTTGAGTTTTCTGCAGAATTCCTCTCAGATGAAGCAATAGTTTATTTTCCAGTTGAACCTAAGAAACCCAAACATCTGCCAGGAGAAACTAAGAGTACCTAAACCATGAAATACACAACAGAGACGAGGAGCAGACAAATACATCACACTGAACATGCTGTTGCAGTCATGAATACATATTGTTACACTTGTTGTGTGGGACTTCTCTGACCTCTTCTTATTTGTGATCATTAGTTTGAGGAGTCTGGAGAAGTTTGAGGGTCTCGTATGTCTTTCTAGCTGTGCACACATGTAAATTACACTTTCGAGACATGTCTTGTTAGCTTTCTCTTGCGGTACTTAACTACAGCAGGCCTGAAAAGTTCATCTTCCCATATCCCACTGTGTTCCTGGAACTAAACCCCATTCTCACAGTTCAGGATGAATTGAAATCAAATTAAAGGGGTACTGCAGTGTTCAACTTTTCTCTGACGTCTTGTGTAATGTAGCGATGGCACAAACTAAAGAGGAATTATGTCCAGCTGATTTACAGGAACTAAGCAGGCTCTTGATTTTGTTTCTTGTACAGCTGCTGCCCTCTGCTGAGTGGATTAAGAAGGTTTCTCTTTGTATGCTTATGACCGCAGTGACCCCCTGCTGCACCCTCCCATCGCCTCCATCTCCCTGCCCACCGGTCTTATGTTTTTTTCTCCCTCTTTCTTCATTTCCCGCTCTGTCTGCAGTGCACGCCCAGCTGTGGTCCTGGCTACAGGCACCGTGTGGTCTTGTGTAAGAGCGGGGAGAGCAGTGACACTCTGCCAGAATCCAAGTGCCCCAAACATGGCCGGCCCACCTCCAGGGTGCGCTGTAACCTACAGCGCTGCCCTCCCCCTCAGTGGGTGACGGGTCCCTGGGGAGAGGTAAGACAGGCTTTTGGTTTATTGTTCTAGTGGGGCATTTATATACAACTAAGTGTCTGCTTTGTATTTACATACAACACCCAATTGAAATGTGTGTGTGTTCTGTGTGTTTATGTGTCTTAGTGTTCTGCCAAGTGTGGTCTGGGTCAGGAGATGCGTTCAGTGCAGTGTCTAGCCCACACCGGCCAGCCGTCCAATGAGTGTCTGGAACATCAGCGGCCAGCAGCCATGCAGCAGTGCAAGAGCAAATGTGAACCCAGTCGGCCCATCAGTACAGACAGTCCTGAAGGTCAGAGGTCAAAGTTCACTCACTGCACCTTCTCGTGCTTCAGAGAAATAACAAAAATAGATTTCCCACTTAGAGGTTAAATTTGAACAAAATGTAAAATTATTATCCTCAAATTACTAATTTCATTTCAAAATAACAAATTTGCTCACCCTCTCATTACGAGTATATAGAAGATACTACAGTGGTCACTTAAATGAAGAAGGCCCCAGTGTTTATTTTTGTCCATTCTGGACTTTTGTGGAAACATAGCGGTGCAACGTGGCAGATTCTGCCATAAAGATTTCTGAATATTATAATCATACATGTATGCCAACAGATCCGACCCATAACCTTAGAATCGAAATGTAGTAAATATGAAAGTCTGCTTGTGAAAGTTAACTGTGTTATCAGAGATCAGTGACACGTTCTGTAGTTAGTGTTTTAAAATTGTTTACAATTGTGACAAACATTTTAATCTTTATATACTTTGTTGTTTTTAACTCTCAATCATCAACAAGGTAGTTAAATTAATTTCATTCACAGCCCAATTAAAGATTTGAACAATAAACATGGATCAAAATAAAAATATTCTTGGTGTTTTTGAATGAAATCACTGCACTTTTTTTTTTTGCTGTAAACACATAAAAACATGTCATTATAATGCAGTAATTGAGCTGTTTCATGTCTGACTTCCCTACAGAGTGTAAAGATGTGAACACTGTGGCCTACTGCCCCCTGGTGCTCAGGTTCAAGTTCTGCAGCCGGCCATATTTCAGGCAAATGTGCTGCAAGACCTGCCAGGGACACTGACCTGGACACCGTGGAACTCACAGCATCCATCTTTGGGTCCTGTACACACTCACCTAAGCCTGAAAACCCTCCCACTGAGCCTCATAAACAGCAGCCCTCACACACTACCTCTAACAGAGGAGTGTGAGATCTAACTAGGATGCTGTCGGACTGACATCTGGTCCTGTAACTGTTAAGGGGGACCTTTATCCAGCCAGAATCCAGCCCAAATCAGACGCCTCTCCGGGCCGAGCTGAGTTATACATTCCACTGGAGGGAGGGCTGCTGAAATCTGGAGAGACTAAGAGAGGGAGAGAGTTACTTCCCTCCATCGTCTCGGCCTTCCTAAATGATCCCTCTGTTGTAATATTTTGGTGCTACTATATTTCACTTTGGCCGCAGGGCTGGTCGCAGTACACTCTTAAACCTGTATGTCAACAGGTGATATTTGTTTAGTTATGACTTTAAAAATCCACTTTGTAAAGAAAATGATTTTTTTTCAGATATCTTTGCCCATGAAAAGGAATATCTTATGCTATAAAAAATGAAAGATTTCTATGTTATCTAATAGTTGTTACTTGACCACATTGTTTTATGCTATTGCTTTGTTCCGTATCAACGTATTCATTAAGTCCAAGCAGAGTTTGATTTGCACAAAGTGTCAGCAGTCAGAGGACTTGTGTATTTTATGTTTGTATTGATGTGATTTGACTTGATGTCTATATGGAAGCTATAAAGATCTCACTGCAGTGAATCTGCCATAGTCTTGCCTTTTGGTTAGTTTGCGTAAATGTTCATCACCTCTTCACTCAAACGGTGCTTCACGCTGAACAGGACACATCGAGACACTGCGTTACTTATGTGAGCAAAGCCAGTGCTCACTCACCAGGACATTTTCTGTTGTGGCTGCGGACTGTGGCAGCTTGTTCATAAAATCTTCTTTAACAGTTCAGTGTCATTATCTGAAAATCCCTCAGCACCTGAGCTGAGCTGTTCATTTCTCACCTTTTTGTTTTTTTCTTTTTTAGTTCATTTTTGCCATGTTACCACTCATTCAACAGTTGCCTGCAACTTTTACTGTGAGTGGAAATTCAAAGCACAGTGAGACACAGCGAGTCAGCTTTGCCAGCAGACAGGAGGAGTGATGACCTCTGCCCATGCTGCTCTCAAAGAGCTTTTTATAGAAGCAGTGCTAATCTGAGGATGGATTTACATACCCATAAAATATCTGATTTCTTCGTGGCACAGATCTGATGTTTTTTCGCGGCTGTCTGAAGCTATCATTCATGCTGCCGTGAAAAGATTTCTGCCACAAATTTTTATGAATTGGAAATACTTTAAACTTCCAATGTGATTGGTGTGGCCACTTGGGGGGCAGTGAAAACAAGTAAATATAGAAAACAGTTATTATTTACACATCCAAGAGTTATAGAGCAACATTATCATTCATTTGGAGTTACGTTTGTGGCCATCTGAAGAATAAAAATCTAATTTCCACTCTCTTTTAGCTCTGTTTTTGGTCTCCACCAACTCCTGGCGGAAATATGTCTCTTCAGCTGCTAAATGCTTCACTATGTTCACCAGCTAGTCGGTAACTGTGTCTGTCTGCTGTTTGATCCTAGGCAGGCGGACAAAAAGTACATTGTACGAGTGGTGAGAACCAAAACAGTATAGCTGCAGCCAAGCGATGAGCTGAAACTTGCGGTAAAGAGCTAAAAGAGCAGCAGATTCAGGTGATAATTCTCTCTCTGTTCTCCTTTCGCGTTGTTTTGATATATTGCTATTATAAAAATTGTGATTGTAGCTGATTTAAACCTTTAGGTCACCAGTTTAAAACTGGGTGATTATGTGACCCAAAAGGAAGCATGTCACCTGACCCAAATTTGTCATAGTACTCACTTCATTGAGAGTCTTTCTGAAAAAAGCGGTCTCAGCTCTTTCTCCTGTAGAAACACCTTGTGCCTCAGAGATCAGTCATCACTGTGACGTCCACTGTGCTCTGAACTCTGCTGTGTTCGGACTTTTCCCAAACGTTCACACTGATCACCGCTGAAAGCAGCTCTGTGTATCACTAAATGTCACATAATGTCATTGTAAAGAGAGGAAGCTACAGTTTGTCTTCATGGGGATTAGCTGCAATGTTGTTGTTGTTGTTTTTTTCTTGTGGTGCTTTGGTTTGGATTGGTGCTATTAGTTCACTGTTGTTGTCATTGACTTATCATTTTATCAGTTGTGCTTTTAATTATTTAGAAATCAGTTTGAGCCTTTTTGTAATATCAATCTGCAGAGCTGGTGGAAGACTGCAGCTGCTTAGGGCCCCTCACCCACCAGTGGCCCCCTTTATTTTTTTATCATAATTTAAACTTTTGATTTACATCCCCTGACTTGGTTCAAGTGGCCAGCAGTGCCCCTGTAATTCTGGGCAAAGTACTGTAACAATTTCTATACGACTGCTAACTAACCCAGTTTGCTGGCATTAAACAAACATTTAGGTTGTGGGAACACCTTAACAAATTGGAACTTGTAACAGATAACTTTTGGTGGCATTAACCAAAATAGGGCCTCAAACAGTCAAATGCATTGACATGTAACATTTTCAATTGCACATACCATTTCAAAAGATATTTGTCAGACATTTTTCCTGTTTCAGCCTCTGAAAGGCTTTTTTTCTCTGTATCTACCTGTGCCTATAATAAAGGTTCACACTGAGTAGTGAGCCTGTTTTATCTGAGTAAATAAGAGGGACAGTACCGGTAATTGTTATTTTGTTTTTCACATGCTAATTATAACATGACATGTACTGTATGTTGTTCAATATTATAGGAGATGAATCCATTTGTCCCCCATGTACATCTTTTTAAAAGGAAATATTAAATTGATTAAACATGGTGCATTGTTGATTCTAAGCGATGAGATTTGGTCATTGAAGCGTCTCGCTCACTGTGTGTTACACTTATATCTGTATCAGGATGATGTTTCGCTACACCCGTGCTAAAATAGCATCCAGACAGAAGTTGAGATCATCATTGACAGCCATCTATTTCTGGATCTGATTACCTTTGTGGAAAAGATGAAGCAAGAACTTCTTCCTGCTGTCTGAATGTAGCTGAGACATGTCTCATGACAGCTGAATGTCAGTGTATGTACATATATCACATACATACATACAATATATATGAGGGTGTACCTTGTACAAGACCTCTACCCTCCATACACATACTGTCTTTAAGATAGAAACATTTATAGACGTCACTGATAGTGTTAGATAAGAGGCAGAGAATAAGCCCAGTCAATTCATGGTGAGTGTATTAGTCATGTGAAGGACTCGCTGCCCTAACGTGTACTTTTGACATTTAAAAGAAAATCTTGTCCATCGCTGCAGACACTTTTGCAGTTCCTTTTTTTCATTTCTAGAAAGTCAAAATCATCAAAAATTTTTCAGTTTTAGACAATTCAAAGTTCAAATCCAATATTTCATTGAAGTGAGACTAATGTAACTAGGGAACAGTATATATTAACAGAACAATTAAATGCAATACAAATGGAGGTGACACAGACACAGGTGACACAGATCACGTTAGCATATGCAAACACTTTTTATGCAGTTACAACAGCTCAACCAGAAAAACACGAGCGTGCTCCATCTTTGAAACGTGACGTTTGACTTCAGTTTGGTCTTGGTCGGCACATTTTCAAATTATTTATCTTCAATTCAATTTTATTTATAGAGCGCCAAATTCTAACAAAAGTTATCTCATGACACCTTCCATGTAGACCATACTATTTATAATATTATTTACACAATTCCCACAAGGAGTACTTGTGAGCACTTGGTGATGACATTCTGACACATTATTAGTTTGCCAAGAATCAGGGGCCTGAAAAGTTTCTTAGCTACTCATCCAATATGAAGTTTAGAAGAGTCCTATCTCCCTATGAAAGGCAATCCCTGAACTCATGGCTGTGTCCTATCTCAGACCCCCAATCTCTTCTCAACTTCTTCGAAACTTCTACAAAAGGCTGCCTCACTTCACTATAGCAAGCTAGCTATAACAAGCAGACTGAGTTAGCAGTCGAGGTGAGGTTAGCAGTTATTAGTTTGTGTCCACAGACCACAGGAAATATATGATGGGCAAAGTATGAGCACACATCGTTTTATACTCAGCATTGATGCTAATCTTCCTTTAGCGCAACAAGTTAACAGACTGAGCACTAGTTATTTTGTATGTATTATATATCATTATTAAGTGTATAGTGTATGTACAGTGTGTACAGTACCAGCAAGAAGGTTCCTGGGTGGAACCCTGGCTGGGGCCTTTTTGTGCACGTTCTCTGTGTCTGCATGAACTCCCCCCAGTCCAAACAGACATGCAGGTTAATTAGTGACCCATAGGTATGAATGTGAGTGTGAATGGTTGTTTGTCTCTGCAGTGAGCTGGTACCTTCTCCTGGGTGTATACCACCTCAAGTCAAAGGAGGAAACAGGAAGCAGGAAACATCTTTCTGTAATACCAGAAATCCAAAATATCATCCTAAACTGAGAAAGTATATGCTCAGGAAGTTTCTGTTATGCAGTCTCAGGGCTTTAAATGTAGAGTAAGTCTTGATCCATTTGTACCTCTTTGAAACTGTGCCGCAGCCTGCCCTATTCTAGTTTCTGAACCCATCTCTGAACATATGAGACCAGATCCACATTGATCTAGGTGCTGTGCAGGTACTTAAAAACATTCTCACGACATAACACAGCAAAAACAATACAACAGTTTGACACCTCCACAAACACACTCCTGCCAGCGCAGTACACTCTACCTCTGTGTGAACCTTTATCAGTTATTATAGGCGTTAGAGGCAGCAGCCTCTGACGACGCAAACACACCGTGAAGTAACCACAACCTGGGTGGAGCCGGCAATGCGCAACTGAAACACATCATTTGGCAACAGGTCGAAGATAATGATCACTTTGTGGATGTTGTAGCCATCAACACTCGTCTGCTGTTGGGAAGATGAATTGGACTGACTAATTGTGTTGTTAGCCTTTGGATCTGCTGTCTGACACCGACATCAGCACGTTGGGTCATTATTTCATCCTCGCGCTGATGATTACGAATATGACAGAAATACAGAAGTAACTTTACATGGTGAGTGTGTGCATCAGTGTGCGTGTGTGTGTGTGTGCGTTATTTTCGAGCAGTTCTTGTTTCACACACTACATCTGTGGGAGAATGAGGAAGTAGGTTTTGAATTGTAACAGTGTATGTCTTGTAGGTCGCCGGCTGCTGTTGGATCTGACCATCCTGCTGCATGATGACTGCTGCAGTCTGAGGGGGGTCAACCTGTGGATTTTGAGGACACGCACCCAGACATACATACAGTTGGGACACCAGAGGAGGAGAGGCCCACTGGAGCAATGGTACAGAACCACACCTTCATTTTCTATCTCACACCTTCAGACAGCTGTGACGTGTGCGTGTGTACTTGAGAAAACTTGATAGAGAGATTTAAGATGCTTTCATGCAGTGTGACTTTTGATGCTTTGATTCCAAAAGCATTCAGCATTTTAAGACAATTTTCTGACAAGCTGACACCTCACTGTTGTCACTTTTACAAACTTTGATTAACTGTACTTAGCAGTTTCCCTTTGCCATAAAAGGGTATAAACGCTCGAAAGTCAGTTTTGACCTGATGAGGGATGTGATGACAGATCTTTATGGTCTATTCAGGGAAATTCAACTCCTTCACACCAGCAACAGTAGAGAGTTTCCTCTTTTTCAGAGCAAGTCCTTTCATTAAGACTAGCTCAAGGCAGTAAAATACAATGTTTGCATTGATGTTTATTTTGATTTGCAATCACATTTTAGATAGAAATGTAGATTTGGACTCGTGAAATTCATATATGAAGTCTATATATAGAAATCAACACAAATGGGTCGTGTACATGTTTTTAAAAAAAAGCAGATACATCCTCTTGAATGTACTGCAAACTTTGATCTGTAATTTCAGTTAATCTCAAAGATTTATCTCACAGTTGAGTCGAAAACCGCGTTGGCAGCCCCCCCCCAGAATTCTGCAGGCGGTTGCAGGAAGAGAACCAGTAGCATGTACAAAGTTTACAGGGTTTCACAAGAGGCAGAGATGAGGTGTGAGAGGGGGAAGTGGACTACAGGAGAGGCCTGTAGTTTCTGTCACAACACTTCCTCCTCACACTCCGAATGGTCCTCCTCACACATCCAAACTTGCACAGTCTTGTTGATGCTGTCATATCCTGCAGCCAAATGTCGTTGATATCTCTTACATTTATCTAACCCTGATTTTTGTTATATTTTTTTTACATTTGCTATATATCCTTTCAAAATAAGAGTGACAAGTGAGATGCCGGCAGGATGTGGGTAGTAGTGGTATGTTTAAATATGACTGACCTGACAGATGTGTGACAGATTAAAGCTCATCTCACAGGTTTTTTATTTGTTTGTTTCAACGACTCTTCAGAAACTTCCGTTTTGATTGAGTGCGATTTCTACTGCCAAACCACAACATAAGCATGATGGGCAGTCTGTTTGTGGTTCTCAATGCATGAATTTTTTACTTAATAGCAAGATCTCTGTATTAACTATGCAGTGTCTAAAAAGTAAGCAGTGACATCAGTGTATCGTTGTTTTCTGGTAGAGGTTGTTCCTGTAATGTTACAGAGATATACTGTACACATTAGGACAGCACACAGGAGGTCTTCAATCCATAAAAAGTGAAGCTGAACCAAATCAGACACAAATTAACATTTAGGAAGATCACTGAGTTCAGAAATGCAAATGCATAGACACACTGTTTTAGTAGAGACTTAAAGGAAGTCAGCAAAAGGCTTTTTCAGAGTTTCAAGGCCATGATAGTTTTAGGTAAGAGAGTTTTGTTGCAGGATCTGAGGCTGAGTGCAGATGCGAGGGGGCACAAAAGCTTCATTGATTAAGAAAAGGTTTTATTCCCATACAGCTGATGTTTAGTTTGTCTTTTCTGGGCTACTGTAGAAACATGGTGGACTCTTTGGAAGAGGACCCACAGTGTTTGTAGATATAATGCTCATTTTACAAATATAACAATTGTTATTTTCAGGTGGTAATACACTAATGAAAACATAGTTAGGCATATTATATTCCATTTCTGATATATTCTGTAAATAGAGCCTCCTGAATGACCAAATGTAAAAAATAATCTGTGATTATTATGAGCAATGGTTACAATGGTGGTGCGTTGCTTCATTTTGTTATTGTGTTGTGTAACGCGCGATCAGAGCTGGTCCACAGCCTCTGACTAGTCGACAGACTCAACCAAAAGGATCATGTGATTGCCACTGGCTAACAACCATGCTAACAACAACAACAATGGTTGGAAACAATTGGAAAAATGGATAAACAGTCATAGAAGATATTCATTGTTATTTGACTTGACCAACTGCTGAATGTGCAAAGTGAATTTTATTAGTTTTTTTAATATTATGTATTAGACAACCATTTTGTCAGTCCAATAGATCACATTATTAATTACAAAAAATCCCATGTCATCTGTTTTCAAAGTAATCTGACCCAACACTGATCCTGCTACCCAACGCGTATTAATCCTCTGCTGAAAATAGTCCCTAGCAAATGTGCTATAGCTTCATATTTGAGTAACATTAATGAAAAACTGTAGCCTTTGACTATATATAAGATATATAAGATTTACATCTTCACTAAGAACCAGTGAGCCACAGACAGTAAAGAAAAGCCAAATAAAGTAACAACAGAAGAACTCATTTGTTGGTAATAAGTATATATAGAATAAAATCAGATAAATCCTTTAAAGACATTTACTGCAATTTAGTCTAGACAGACCAAACTGTGACGAAACATTAAAAGCACTCCATTACAGATGATAGCTTTGCAGCATTTGGTTTCATGGGCTCTAATTAGACTGACACTCATGACTTCCGTCTGAATCGCTGTTTAAATTTAGAAATAAAAACACAAGCAGAATGACACGTCACACACACTGTGTATTATGTGTCTGCTTAGTCTAAGCGTGTTCAAGCTGCAGCACATGACACAACTTTATTAAAATATTAAGACACTTATTTCGTCTTTTGTTTGGAGTGTCACATAGTGACATGTTTATACACATAAAAATCTAAAATCTAGGTTCCACGGTTGGCTTTTCATAACAGTATTAGTTGTAGTTGTCATATAACTGTTGTATATCGTTATTTGGGTGTAATGCATACAAACAAATGTTTGAAGGCTTGTTATCATCTGAAGCTCTCTCCTTTATTATGCCATGCACTATATGTGAAGTGTACCTTCTTTCCTGTAAAGCAGTAAGTGTAAGACAGAGACAACACCTAGACCACATCCCAACCACCAGGCCAATGACTAAACTTGTCATTGACTTGAATGCACACATCAAACAGCATAGGGAAAGCCAAGAAACAGGAGTTATAACCTCAGGATCCTGTATGAATGTGTCTGCAGAATACTATGGTCTGTCTAATGACCTGTTAATTACAGAATCACAGACATCATTTCACAACACAACAATCATTAAGTTGTTTCACCTCCATACTTTGGTTAGGTACTGGACACTGCCAGGTTGGTGGTGCTTCTCTAAAATGTCCAAATTAGAAAATGAACTCACTTCATCTATGACATGTTGCTTGGCAACCAGCCCCAGCTTTCCTGTAATGGCAACCACAAATGGTTTTTGAAAAGCACCTCGATACTGATACCAAATTTGTCTGTGTCATCTAAATAGTTTTAAATAGCAAGTCTTTCTTGCTTTGCATGTTTTACTAATTTTTTATTTGTTTTGGTTTTTATTATTGATTTCTGTATTTCTGTTTGTTTGTTAGTTCACTGATAATTCTTTGATTTATTTCTTCTTTTTTCTTTTCTTCATTCCAACAATATTGTGTTATACTTTTATCATAAAGTTATCATTGAACTAGTACAGCATGAGACATAATGACTTTCAGTCTCAAGTGTATTTAAAAAACCCCAACACTGAATTCACAATAGTATTTTTCTTTTGACCTTCCTAGCCAAGTCCTTGATGTGGTAACACAGTTTTGTAGAGCTGAATTTGTCAAACAGAGGCTGCACGTATCCAACGTCTTTCTTTCTCCCTCTCTGCGATTAAGGCGAAGTACCACTGGCAGAGTCAAAATGTGAAGCAAAGCGGAGTGGACGACATGGTCCTGCTGTCCAAGATCACTGAGGACGCCATTGTCGAAAACCTGAAGAAAAGATACATGGACGACTACATCTTTGTATCCTCCCTATTACTGAGTTACTTTGTTGTATTGTGGCACTTAATTTAACTTCATGGACAATAGGAGGGTATGACTGAAGCTTATATTGGCACCTAAACAATTGTAGAGTCTTGCTTTAATCTGTGTAGGCAGGAAATCATGAAGAATATGGGACAGGAAGTTTATCCAATATGTGTCAATAATGATCAGACTTTACCCAAACACACCAGAAGATTGAGAGGTTTAAGATAACTTCATCTTAATTTGGTGAAATCTGGGGCATTAGCTTTGTGTATCTTGGTCCATTTATGTCAAACACTCATGTCAAATATATAGCCAAACAATTCAAGCAAACATATAAGGGCATAAATGCAATGAATTCACTCTTCCTCTTTTGCATTCACTGTCTGACTCAACAGCTCACTTCCGTCTAAACCACAGTTGGTTTGAAAACCAAAATTAGAGTCAGGAAAATAAATCATTAGTCTGCGTGCAGTTCATGTTAGAACTGCTAAGGATTTCTAAGTTGTTAGGGACGAGTAGTGGGTATTTTTTTCCAAATAACTAACTACTAATTAGTCCTTTCATGCATAGATAAAAAAAACAACTTATAGATTTCCATATAGTAAGATGACATGAAGTGAAAGATCTCTGCGGTTGGTGTTAATCTTTTGCACTGCATGGTTTGACTTTTAATGAGTTTTTTTTTTTATCATAATAACCATGAACTATTTAATAATGGTAATGCCATAACACAGACTTTTAAAAATACTGAAGTTGTGACCTTGTTATTTCCCCCACTTTCCCCCACCCCAGATTAGGCTGACCAGACACCGAAAATAGTCTGTAATGTATTAGCCAGTGAGCAGCATCGCTCAGATGCCAAGGTCGATCTGTCATTCCACCACTTTGGTTCAGACTGAAATATCGCTACATCTATGGGGTGGATTGGCATTTGGTACAGACATTCAAAGTTCCCAGAGGATTAATCCTACTGACTTTGAAGATCCACTGGCTTTTCATGTAGTGCCACCATGAGGCTGATGGTGTGTGGTTTTGAGTGGATTGACAGGTGTTATTTCTGCTCTCAGAGGTGTAATAACTTTAGTGACCCTTTTCACTGCTGTGCCTTCATCAGGTAAAAATTTTAACGTATCCTTTACTTATTTTATGTTTATAACCCAATAAAAACCTAACCACAGTCCCATCACCCTTATCCAGCAGTGCCAGGAGAAGTAGGTGTACTCTTAATTTATACCTCAAATTTCTTTTTAAAGCAGCTCGCCCTGTGTTATAAACAGAGACATGTAAGACTATTCTAGGATATTTGGTTCATCCACAAATAGGTCAGTAGCGTTTGCACGTTGTCACTTAACTCCTGCAGCGTAACTTCAGGGATCATCAAGAGTTTAAGGATCATTATGTAATTATCGTTAGCCACAGATGAGGTGCAGATGGGTCAACTACACAATTACATATTCAGAGTGATGTATTCCTTATTTCTTACTCCATACACGCATAAAAACCTCTGCCATGCCTTCCCCATCCGAGAAAACAAACATTCATTTCAAATTTAAAAGTGTTTATACTGAATGTAGATATACTCTGTATACCTGTGTATACCCTGCACTCTACCACTGGCATCAGCTATGCCTCGATTAGTAACTAACAGTTGTTAGCATGATAACACGATGAACTAAGATGATATACCCGCTAATCATCACCATGTTAGGATTGTGAGCTAAATACAGCCTCACAGAGCTGTCAGCATGACTGCAGACTTAATAATAAAGTGAAATTTAAAGACCACTGAGGGTTAGTTTGAGAATGTCAATTGCATTTGATAGCAGTCTTCAGTGGTGGCTTTAATGCCTGCTTTAATAATGGCTTGTGGTTAACAGAAGTGATAACTGTCAACTTAAAGATGCTTTCTAAGTGCACTGATAAAGTGATATCAGAGATTGCGTCTCTTTGATTGTGCAAACAGAGTTGGAGGTCTGCTTCTTTAGCGTTGTTACGATATTGATGATGACATGTTCGTTAAAAGAGGGAACTTGCAGGGGTGTTGCAGTGAGATTTTGCTCTATCGGCTGTTATTCTTCTGGGACATAAAGTACTCAAATATCTTGGAGTATATATATCCTGACCACTCTCAGCTAATATTAGGTAAATACCCACATTTAAACACTATCCTTATTATGTTGTGTTATGTTATTATGTATGTAACATTACATTTCTTTGTAAAGTACTTTTAAAGAACTACTGCTAAACCTCCAATAACGAGAATAAATGCTTGTCACAAATGTATAAAATTGCCAATAAGGTAAGGCTCTGCTGAAAATCTAGCAGCATATTACAGTATGTTCTAGTTCATTGTCCTTCATGCTCCTTGACTTCACTGTTCAGACATACATCGGCCCTGTATTGATATCAGTTAACCCGTTCAAGCAGATGCCATATTTCACTGACAGAGAGATCGAACTTTACCAAGGAGCTGTGAGTAAACATTTTAACACTTTAATTGTGTGATGCTAAATTCTCCATTGGCCCGAGCTGACCACAAATCCCTTTCTGTCCTCTTTGCCCCTGTAGGCCCAATATGAGAATCCACCTCACATCTACGCCTTGACTGATAACATGTACAGGAACATGATGATTGATGGAGAGAATCAGTGTGTCATCATTAGGTGAACACATCAGCCCTGTTTTTCTTCTTGGTGTAGTCTTACAGTAGACTGCATGTGGTTGTGACATTTTGCAATGTAACATATGTCTGTGAGTCTGTGTTTGAGTAATATTCAGTTGTTTTGTGGGGTGTTGATAGCGGTGAGAGCGGTGCTGGAAAGACAGTGGCTGCCAAGTACATCATGGGTTACATTTCCAAAGTATCTGGAGGAGGATCAAAGGTTCAGGTAGAGACAGCACACAATCATTTAAGACATCTTTATACTTCCTGCAGTCTGGTGTGGAGGTGGAGGTACTTTTGCTCACATTGTGTCACTGTGTGTGTTGCAGCACGTAAAAGACATCATCCTGCAGTCAAATCCTCTCCTCGAAGCTTTTGGTAATGCCAAGACCGTCCGCAACAACAACTCTAGTCGTTTTGTGAGTATGATCTTTAATTCAACACCTACTGCTGATGTGAGGTAGAGTTTTGACTTAAAGAATTTGGTCAACTCTCAACTCAAGGCACTTTCAGGAGGGCCGCTTTTCCAAAATGGAAGGATGCCAGATGCCAATTAGTAAACAAACAAATTAGTAACATTTATCAGATAAACGTGAGGATCAGTTTGGGACAATCCTTGATATGGATTGATGTGGCAGAATGAGACGACTTTAAACTCGCAATCGTGATAACCTCGTGATAGGTTTAGGATCGGTAGGAGGTGGCAAATAATGGCAAACTCATTTGTCCTTTTTTCATCAGATTGCCTGTTTTTATTGTCAGACATTTGCTGTTCTCACTAATCTTTGGCAAGAAACAAATCCAGTGACAGAAGCCTGTGCAGGTCAGATAAATATGAACTTTTAGCAGAAATGACTGCTTCACAGAGGCTAATATACAACTTCCTTATTAAGAGCCAAGGGACAAAGAGTAGGTCTATACCTACTCTATATGAAAAATGTCATGAGATAACTTCTGTTATGATTTGGCACTATATAAATAAAATATAATATAATAATATAAATAAATAATATATATAATAAATAATATAAATAAAAGTGAGTTGAATGTAACTGAATCGAGTATTGAACAATTGAACATTTACTAATTTGTGTGAGCAAACTAAAAAGTGTTCATTTATTAATTTATTTTCAGTGTGAATTAGAAAATGGTCTGCGGGCCACCTGGCAATGATACTAATTAAGGCTATGTTCCATTTATTGAACCTTCATTAGTATCACTGGTAACACGTGTTTTTGCCAAGTATTTCATGTCAAAATGGCTGCTGTGAAAAGGGTCTGTTGTTTCACCTCTAACAGGAACTGTAAAAATGTATAAAATGCCAAAACAAACAAAAAAAGACATGATCTATCCAAAGATCCAGAAGAAATACTGAGAGAAACAGTTAACGGTGTGCACCGACTGTAGAAGTGTATATTGTTTACATAAAATAACATATATCTTTGTAGTGTTGCAATGCACTGCAGAAGCATAGTTTCAGCTCACAGTCATTTCTTTTACTCTCCCCCGTTTCTCATCAGTGGGGTCCTGATGCTCTAATTTCACACCCATAAACCACAATAGCATCAAGTGTGCAGCTTCGATACAACACATCAGTTTGCAAAGTGCCTGTCACCCTTGATGGAGCATGAAACATTCTGTGTACGGGTCAATGTAATAAGATACATGCAAATCATCTTTTAGCTCTGCAGATGGAGCAACCATCGAGGTTTTTATCTGAGAAAGCGCTGCATTATTCAAGCGTTGTCTCATTTTGAAAGCAGTGGTTTTGAAAGTAGTGGAAATATTTTAGTTATTTATGACACAAAGGTCTAGTGTTATCTGTACTTGCTTGTGTTAATTGTTTAATAAGGCTGACTGTGTGTGCATCAGGTTGACTGCACAAGAAGTGGAAGTTGCTCACCTGCACCTGTTGACTAAACCAGATCTGACAGATGTATCTGCTGATAGCGAGTTTGCCTCCTCCGATTGTGACTTTTTATTTTGCGTCTACCAGGGGAAATACTTTGAGATTCAGTTCAGCAGAGGAGGAGAGCCAGACGGTGGCAAAATCTCAAACTTCCTGCTGGAGAAGTCGAGGGTGGTGAGCCAGAATGAGAGCGAGAGGAACTTCCACATTTATTATCAGGTCAGAGGCTGATGAAAGACAGATCAGTTTACTTTAAAAAAATAAACTCCTTTTTTGGTAATAACCTTTCATGACTCACAATTAATTTAGCCAATAACATTGTGATGCACATGAACTATTCCTCTTTTTGTTTTGCTTCCCACTTTGAGAAGCATTCATGTGTGACCACTTTCCTACCTGCACTGTTCTCTTTCAGCTCATAGAGGGCGCCAATGCTCAGCAGAAAGAGGGCCTGGGCATCATGACCCCAGACTACTACTACTACCTCAACCAGTCTGGGACCTACAAGGTGGATGGGACCAATGACAGCAAAGACTTCCAAGAAACCATGGTAGATAACTGTGTCCGCTGCTGGGTTTCATTTGTGGTTAACAGCACTGTTTAAAAAATTAAAGCGGTGACCTGTCTTTCCAAAATAAGTGCCTCTGTTCCTCTATGTAATCCACAGGCCTGGCTATTAAAAGTTTTACTCGGAACTACTTTCTGCTGACAAAGCTGGAGGTATCCATAGCAACAGCTCTACATAGGCTAAACCAGAGCCAGTGAAACAGAGCTAGCTAGCTAGTGTACATATTTTAAAACTTTCGTTTCTAACTTTAAAAAAAATAATGTTGACCAACCTATCTATTCTCCTGTGGTCAGTTTACTTTGAGGTTGGCTAAAATGAATGCAGCTAATACAACAGCGTTTGTTAGGTTAGCTCGCTAAGCTCAACTTAATGGTTTGTGGTGCTGCTCTTTCTTGCCCACATTGGACTAAATATTCTAGTTCTTTCTAAAATATTCCGATAATAATATTTAAAGTGAATCTCCCTGCTGCAAACGGCTCACTGTCTGCGTTGGTGCTGTGGTCTGCAGGAAGCCATGTGTGTTATTGGGATCCCAGGTGACATCCAGACCCAGGTGCTGCAGATTGTCGCAGGCATCCTCCACTTAGGAAACATTAGCTTCATAGAAGCAGGCAACTATGGGCAGGTGGAAAGCACGGACTGTGAGTGACACATATGCACACACACACCAGACACACATGTATTCACTCATGCACACACACACACACACACACACCTGGCATATACTGTAAAATTGCCCATTATCTCCCCGAGGCACATGAGTAAATTAGAGCTCACCATGACAAAGCAGCCCCATAGCAAACACCCTGCTAATTGATAGAGTCTGTGCACATCAGTACTACCTTGTTTATCTCCTCCTTTGTTTGCTGTCTAGGGAATCCCTGCTGAACAGATAATTGATGTTTACATCCAGGGTGGCAATTTTATCATCCCACAGTCTCTGTCTAGAATTGTACAATTTAATCCACTGCAGACTTTATTCATTTTCTGCAGAAGGAAACATTCTCAGGCTATGTACACTTTCATCTTGAAGCTATACATATCTGAATACTTCTTGCTCATTTTGACATAATTCATATATTTATGCTGATTTAAGATGACGCGGTTTTGCTTTTCCAGTGCTTGCCTTCCCTGCCTATTGCTGGGCATCGACCCCAACCGTCTGCAGGACAAGCTAACCAGCCGGAAGATGGAATCAAAGTGGGCAGGGAAGTCTGAGTCCATTAATGTGACCCTGAACCAGGAACAGGCCACCTACACACGAGACGCCCTGGCCAAAGCCCTGTATGCACGACTCTTTGACTACCTGGTGGAGGTAGCCAAACTTTTTACGACACTAGCAGCAAAAACAGATTAAATTAAATATGGAAACTTCTTTTTTTTTATCTAACTGATATCCTTACACAAGTTGACATTTGTATTTTATATTCCTCTCTGCTTTTACACTATCTGTCTTCTGCAGGCCATAAATAAAGCTATCCAAAAACCACATGAAGAATTCAGTATTGGGGTACTTGACATTTATGGCTTTGAGATATTCCAGGTTAGTCCTCTTGCAACTTACAGTTCAATAATATTTATAGGCAGATGTTAAAATAACAGATGTTGGTTTTATAGATGGTACAGCATAGCAAGATTTGATTTACTGCGGTGATAATCCGATATAAACTGGATTGTGTTCTCCCCCGACAGAGGAATGGTTTTGAGCAGTTCTGTATCAACTTTGTCAACGAGAAACTGCAGCAGATCTTTATTGAGCTGACTCTGAAGGCTGAGCAGGTAGCTACAATGAATTTATTACGCTTCCTTGTCTCTTAACTTCTGCACTGTGTTAAGTAAATGCAGGTCTGTTTGATAGAGACAAAGAGCGAGCCTCTGTACAATCCATTCAGAATCTGGTTGTAAATATGTCAAACCCACTGTCTTACGTTTTCCTCTGAGCTCTTTTGTATTTTTCTCTCAGGAAGAGTATGTCCAGGAGGGCATCAAGTGGACTCCCATCGAGTACTTCAACAACAAGATTGTGTGCGACCTCATTGAAAATAAACTGGTAAACTCATAACTGCATCACCTTACACGTATCAGACACAATGTGCTTCTCTTCCACTGGACTAGCCGGGTGCTCTTGTGTGTTCTTGCTTGGCTTTAATGGTTTTAACTGGGACATTGCCATTGTTTGTTCTTTTATTATCCACTTAAAATCAAATAATGGCTCTTTATACTGTAAGCACTGGGGATTTTTGTCCTTTCGAATGCGTAAAATCAGTTGCAAGTGGTGATTGTTGCCCAGTAAGTAAGAGGTTGCGTCGACATTATCCTCTCCTTGCAGAACCCTCCTGGTATAATGAGCGTGCTGGATGATGTGTGCGCCACCATGCATGCCAAAGGAGAGGGTGCAGATGGCACTCTGCTGCAGAAACTGCAGGCCGCCGTGGGAACGCACGAGCATTTCAACAGCTGGAACTCCGGCTTTGTCATACATCACTACGCTGGCAAGGTAGGAACATGAAATCTTAGAACAGAAACATTACCGTTTGACAAGTATGCGTATTTTATTATTTAAACAGAAGTGTTGCTGCACATTTGAATTCAGAATTGTACAACAAATAACCCTGACAGTCTTCTCTACTAAATAATAACGTTTGCTTGGCTTGTAACGTGCACACAGGAGTAATCATGTCTGCTGTTGTCTCAGGTGTCTTATGATATCAATGGCTTCTGTGAGAGAAACCGGGACGTGCTTTTCCCTGACCTAATTGAGCTCATGCAAAGCAGCGAATAGTAAGTCTCTTACTCCTTCTCACTTGGATTCACACGTGGTTTGTTCAGAAAAGATTGGAAAAACCCAGTGAATAAAAATATCCCTTGATTTTATCTCCACAGTAACTTCATCTGTAGCTTGTTCCCTGAAAACCTGAACACGGATAAGAAGAGCAGGCCCACCACAGCCAGCTCAAAGATCAAGGTTAGATTAAGAGTTAAATCTTGAATACATAAAATGGAAAGATAAGAGTGTTTTGGGGTTGTAAAAATGCTGAACTGATCGCTCATTGGCGTTCCCAACAGAGACAAGCTAATGATCTGGTGAACACGCTGATGAAATGCACTCCGCACTATATCCGATGTATCAAACCTAATGAGACAAAAAGACCTAAAGACTGGGAGGAGAGCAGGTCAGCATCCTCAATGTGACCAACATTTACACACACCACACTAGAGCATTTAGTAGAACCCCTTGCGAATGGTGGTTTTCCATCTCTTTTTAGGGCTAGGCATCAGGTTGAATACCTGGGACTGCGGGAAAACATCCGTGTAAGAAGGGCTGGATTTGCGTACCGCAGAGTGTTCAATAAGTTTCTGATGAGGTGAGTTTAATCCTGCATGTTTCTTGAAAGGATTCACCCCTTTCTCTGTGTTTGTCCTGAAAGAAGAGCACAGCTCGTTAAATGACTTGTGGTTGCTGTGTGTGTGTGTGTGTGTATGCATGTTGTATCCAGGTATGCCATTCTCACAGCCGAGACATGGCCATGTTGGAGAGGTCCAGAGCAGCAGGGGGTCCTTCACCTCCTCCGATCTGTCAACATGGATAACGACCAGTACCAGATGGGACGCACCAAAGTCTTTGTCAAGAATCCTGAATCGGTAATCAGACTTTTCATATACTGTATTTCACTGTGGGCTGTGTTTTGTGTCCGCATTGATCTGTGGTGCAAATTTGAGTTATTTGTGATTATTTGAGTATTTTCTTTTGATGCCACGTTATACCTCCTCTCTACTACAGTTCAGAGGGAAATATTGTTCTTTGTACTCCAATATATTAAAAATATGATGCATTGTTACACATAAAACTACTTAATAACAGGTAGTGTAATTAAATTGAGCTTCACCTTAAAAACAGGAAAATGTTTTGTATTATTATATAAGCATTTTACTTATGTTACAGATACCGGGTGGCAGAACCCATCAACAATTCTGTATCCTGAAAATGCAGGAAGATATGATGCACAGAGACGCATCTTTTATTCACATATTCACTAAATACTGTTTGCATTATCCATTTTTTTCATTTAACCAGTATTTACAATTGCTCTGCAATTGCTGTCCCCCTAGAAACATTTTCCATGTTCATAAGACACAAAATAAAATAAAATATTCAGTCCAGAACAGAACACATTTTCTGTGCCATTTTCCTGTCTCCAAACTCATCTTACCAGATAAGTTTAAGTTAGTTGTGTCATGTTAGGACACATAACACTTTTAGCTACTAAAAATATTTAAACATTTATAAAAACAGTTTCTCCACAGTTCCACTTATATACTATTATTATTACATCAACAATAAGAGATTAGCAATATCATTACACAAGTTATAGAATAAAAGGCTATTTTTATGCTAAACAAGTACTATAATGACTATGCATCAAATGACAATGACGACAACAATGTGACGATGTAAAAGGAGTGTCCATTAGATATGAATCTACAGAGAATCATCACCAAATCGGCTTTAAGAAGCTTTAAGCTCGTTGTTTATCTGTGTGTCTGCAACTTTGCTGTTTTAGTTCACTCTCATCACACTTGTGCTGTTTTCCTGTCAGCTGCTCTGAAAACCCACTGTACGCCACCTGCTCAGCACCAGACAGCAGACAGACACAGTCAGCAACTAGGTGGTGAACATAGGGCAGCATTTAGCTGCTAACCAGATCAAAAGACAGATATTTCCCTCAGGAGACCAAAAACAGTTAGAGTTCAAAGTGTGAATTTGGGCCTTACATTTATCAGGGTTCACCAAAGAAAACGCTAGACTTAATTAGGTGTTGTTGGTGCAACTCATTTCTGCTCCTCCTAAGTGGTCTGGAATCTGAAACGTCCTCTTCCTGATAGTGGTCAGCATGTGTAATTTACACTTTGAAATACGACATGAAGCATATGATAAATGTAAACATTTTCCTCATGATGTGTGCTCCATAGCTTTTCCTACTCGAGGAGATGAGAGAGAGAAAGTTTGACACTTATGCCAGGATCATTCAGAAATCCTGGAGAAGATTCATTGCCAAGAAGAAGTATGAACAGATGAGAGAGGAGGGTGAGTTACAAAGACAAAACTCTATTGTTCCTACTGATGTACGTATTTGGAAGTGTGATTCTAAAAGTTTGTCCGTCCTTGCAACACAGCCTCAGACATCCTGTACAACTCAAAGGAGCGGAGGAAGAACAGCATCAACAGAAACTTTGTCGGAGACTACCTCGGTCTGGAGCAGAGGCCTGAGCTGCGACAGTTTCTGGCCAAGAGAGAGCGCGTTGACTTTGCAGATTCTGTCAACAAGTTTGATCGCAGGTTCAAGGTGAAGCTTTGTGAAGCCTTGTAATCTTTAGCGCTGTTTAATGAAGGAAGTATTGTTAGTTTGTAATTGTAACTGTAATGTCACAAGGCATACCTCTTCCTCAAGATTCTTCTCCTTTTTGCCATTACTCACAGTTCTCACTTCTTTCTTTTTCTTTTTTTTTTACTCTCAGTCGATCAAGAGAGATTTGATCTTGACCCCCAAGGGTATCTATCTGATTGGTCGAGAGAAGGTGAAGAAAGGACCAGAGAAAGGACAGATAAAGGAGGTGCTGAAACGAAAGCTGGAGTTCGGAAACATCAGTAGTGTCTCTCTCAGGTTGGTTTCTAGTTCACAGGGGATGCACTACTACAGCTGGTATTAGTGTCATTTGTGGTTGAAACTGTGGTATAAAATACAAGAACTCTTTATGACACTGTCACAGTAAGGGTAAATATAGCAAATGAACACTTTCTTGTGAACTGACAATTCACAGAATTTTTTTTTTCTCATCAGCTGAGAACTTGACATTTCAGTGGCGACATCCCAGACATGAATACTACATGACTGAAGCAAACAATGTCATGCATGAGTTACTCTGATGACATTTTTATTAGACTTTATTAGAACACTAACTAGAGACAAGTGCATATTTCTGAATGACAACTGTTACACTAATTGTAGAAAAATAGCTAATGAGCACTACGCACTGGCACCACAAATTGCAGTAACCGGTATGTGCTACGCATGTTTGACTGATTGATCATTAGTACAAAGACCTACTAATGCTGTTAATGTCGCTACTGTTGTTAAATCCTTTACACCACAGCTGAACGTCCAACACCTTCCATTAACAGAAAGTTAACTCTCAATATTTTACAAAAATCAAATATTTCTTCGTCCCTACCCACATCGCGACCCCTCAGATTTATTGTGGCGTTTTGAAGGGATGGTTGAGGACTAAACTAGCTAACTATATATAAAGTAGTTAAAACTAGCTTTGCCTCAACCAACTGCATAATACAAGGCTACTTACATATTGATGCATCAGTTTTAATAATGTAATTTATTATAAGACATTAGTGTCAAAAACCTTTTTTTGCAAAACCAGTTGAAACTTAAAATAAGGCTGATAATGCTTCTTCACTTTTGTTTAGTTGTTTTCAGTACGAGACAGGACGATTTCTTCATCCTACATGAGACCCAGTACGACAGTCTGCTGGAGTCCAACTTTAAGACAGAGTTCCTCAGCCTGCTCTCAAAGCGCTATGAGGATGTGACCAAGAGAAAACTGACAATCTCCTTCACTGACAGGTAGAGTGAACCTACAGACTCATACTATACTTGCATAGAAATTAGCATACAGAAATCACTAACGCACGTTATTCCCCCTCAGGATAGAGTTCAGAGTGAAGAAGGAGGGCTGGGGTGGTGGAGGCTCCAGGCTGGTTGTGTTTCAGAAGGGGCAAGGTGACCTACCACAGCTCAAACCCGGAGGGAAGACCCTCACTATCACAGTTGGGGATGGTTTACCCAAGTCCTCCAGTAAGTTAGAGGAAATAATGACACAATACAGGCTTAAAATAAGGGGGAGCAAGGCACATTGCATAGACACACAAAAACAGACCTGTATTTCAGTTTGACAATGTTACTGTACATTTATTTGTAAGAATTGTAACTGAGCATGTCCTTCCTCAGAGCCAACCAGGAAGAGTGCTCCACAGTTTCGTGGTGGAAATAATGTTCCCAGCAGAGGTAAAGTCACAATCCTACCTTAATGTAACTCTTTCATTGTTATCGTCAGTATATTATCAGCATGTTTTAGTAGAACTGACTGAGTTTACACAACCCTTTTATACTTGAGAGTAATTATAGTACAATAATTACTTTATTGACTATTTGCATTTTATGCTACATTGATACTTCAACTCCACTTTCATATTCAAATATTCATTTTTTTGAATACAGGATATATATATATATATATATATATATATATATATATATATATATATAATATATATATATATATATATATATATATATATATATATATATATATACTTATATATGTTATTATAGTACATATATATACTATATGTTATGTTAACACAAAACTAGTACGATGAAAATTACCTAGCAGTATATAAAGTGTCATGACCCGGCTCTAGAGCTCTAGAACACAAAGGGAACTCAAAAACACACAACTTTTACCAAAAACAAACCAAAGAAACAATGGGGCAGCCTGGAGAGGAGGGTGGAGCCTGCCAGAGAGAAAGACAGAGCAAAAGACAAGTTAATGGGTGGAGCTTTAATGTACTCTTTGTACTCTTCCTAACGCCCAGGTGCTTCCACCTACAATCAGCTAGGCATGGAAACACATTCAAATTACCCAGGGAACCGTCACAAAAGAAATTATGTTTACTCCAACCAGCTACAACACAGTTTTTGCATACACATAAATCAGCAGAAACAATTCAGAAATATAACAATAACACTGACTGTTGTCATTCTGCCTGCATTGAGAGTAATTTTTCTTTGGATAGTACGTTAAGCTTTTGTAATAAAATATATGAATACGGGGCACCCAGGCCACCTTGTAGAGCCACATATCAAAGCAGAGTCATCTCATTTCATCTCCTGTCTCTCTGTTGTACTGTATTCGCATTCAGCAAAAATTCAGTCAATAAATTATATTAAAAATAATAAAAATCGGACTTCTTCTACCACTACCATTCCAGCGAATTTAAACTAATATCCAAGTATTATTTTTGCAAGGTTTTCATTTACCAGCAGCTGTTCTGAAATCTGGAGTTATATCTTTTATTTAATTTTTTTATTCCACTTTCTCTCTCCTCAGCACACCAGAACGGAGCAGCCAAGTTTTCCAGAGCCCATCCCCAGCAACAATCAAATATCACATATTCAGCCCCACAAAAACACGGGCGGCCACCCAGCACAGCTCCACCGAAACTGGGCTCCCAGAGAACCTCCCGAGTCCCAGCCCATAACCAGTGCAACCAGGGGAACATGGACTTCCTCAACGTGCCTGACCAAGGAATGTCAGGGTAAGACCGAGTGAAACACGAATTACAGGGAAGGATGTGGTGAGTACAGCATGAGTGGGTGGAGCTGATTAGTCACTAAAAATCCACTGCATACAAGCTCACTGAGTTGTTAAGGGCATGTCAAGGTGAGGCACAACACCAACGAGCGCAAACAAATGAATGAATTTTATAGTGACACATAAACCTGTTTTGTACCCACACTCTCTCTCATGTCACCTTTCTGCCAGTTTTAGCTAGTGTCTCTCTGGCGCCACGACTAGCCCAATTATGAGCTCTCTTAGTACGGCCACGGATTATAAATGATGTGTCCGTTAATGTCACAAATTTCAAAAATATGAAATAAATGATATTAGATTATTTTTCCATTCACATTGATGCAAACGGACATTCCCACTCAATATTGTGGTAAGTAAGGTTTTGTTGTTGGAGTTTTATCTTGTGGCTTTTGTAGAAGAACCCAAAGTTCTGGTTTTGGTCTCTACTTACCACAAAGGAGCATTTCACAGATCATACAAACCTAAAAGTGCTCTCTGTGGTATAACTCCATTTAGCCCTTCATCAGCAGTTCCTCTTATCAGTTTGTTCTTTCTGTATCTTGCACAGGAAGCAGAGGAAAAGGAGCATCAGTCAGCGGCCTCCTCCTGCTCCTAAACCACAGCCTCGACCCCAGGGGCCTCGCTGCCGGGCCATATATCAGTACACCGGCCAGGACACGGACGAGATCAGCTTTGACGTCAATGACGTCATCGACCTTGTCAAAGAAGGTTTGTGGACGAAAGGAAAGAAAGATTATCACAATAAATGATCAGTGAATTGATTGATCTGATCTGATTTGTTCTTTCTGCTTACTTCTCTGTAGATCCATCAGGCTGGTGGACGGGCAGGTTTCGAGGAAGGGAAGGTCTCTTCCCCGGTAACTATGTGGAAAAGATTTGAACCAAACTTGATCTGTCCTGGTGGACATGGACTCTGTGTTTACTGAGAAAAATGTGTATTTTGTTGAAAGCAGCACAAAAGCAGCGCTAAAGAAATTGCCTATTAATAGTTCGCCGTTGCATTGTAGATCTTCATCAATAATGGAAACAGGACTGTTAAAGGTGGACCTCGCTGACATTTGAGCCACCAGTAAGTTGTTTTGCATGGTACTGTATGGGCTACACACAGAAGACATGGCTGTTATGGTCAATATTGTTAAAACACAGAGCCACAAAAGAGCAAAGAGCCGCTCCGGTTTCACCGCTGTTGGCCCAAACTGTCCTGTGTGGCGCGACATAGCAACAAAATCTTTGCAACAAAGACTTTGACAGCACCTTTCTTTGAGCTTTTACTTCATCGAAAATGACTCAAAAGCTAAAGTTACAGCCTGAATAGAGAAGTGACCAGAAAATATTGCATTGCTTTCTGGCATCCACAGTGTTCCTATTAGCCTGAAGCCTTTACTCCAGATCAAAGTCTAATACTGCTCAGTATTCTTGATTAAGATAACAGCATAAAATCAATAGTAGACATTAAAAAATGTATTGAATATGCAATTAAGAACTTGACTGTTACGTTTGCACTGTAACAAACCTGCTTCAGATGAATCAAAGCCATTGACAGAAACTTTTGATCTTACTTAAGTAACTATTCATGCATTGTTAGTAATATCATTGTTGGTGGTTTCTCATATATTTCTTCTCACTTCAATAAAAAACAGGGAATATATTTTCATAGTTTTACCTCAAGGACTTTTGCACAGGTCTGTGTCATCAGTAAGTTATAAAAGATTTCTGAATAGTGAATCAGAAAGAGGTGACTTATTCATTTCACATTTTTAAAAAGTGTTTCATTTTCTTTTCTTCAATTTAGGGTTGATTTTGTAAAATAATACAATGTCCTCGCAGTCAATCAATATCTGTTTTTGTATATGAAAAAGAACATAAAAATAAAGAGTTTTAACACTTTCTGTTATTTTTCATTCAAGAGACACCGTAAACACAGCTTAAAACAATTTAAGTCATTTAAATGAAGGGATGTTCTTTTTATTTTTCAGCTATGGTTTAGATACTTTTCAGATTAAGCTTTCACTTGCAAAGTCAAATGTGACCAGTATAAAATATATGATGTAATGTTATTGGTTTAAAGGTGGGGTAGGAGATCTCGGGAAACGGTTCCAGCAAGCTATATTTTAAAAAAACACACCCATGCATTTTCTTCAGACCTCCCCTCGAAACCACGCCTTCAAAGTAATGAAGGGTCTCTATTTGTTCACGAATGGGTGAACACGCAGAGGGGGGCATGGCAGGATCCAATCATAATGAGCAGCCTCATCAACGTGATTGGACAGTGTTTTCCCATGATTTCGCCCTCTAGACTGCACTAAAACGTTTCGTTTTTTTTTTGACAAACCTTCTATTTTGCTGGCTGCAATGGGGTCGTGAAGAGGTTTTCAAGCAACATGGTAAAAAATGCTCCAGAAAAAAAATCTCCTATCCCACCTTTAACTGCCAACATTATGAAAAGTTGTTGAAAATTAGCTCACCTTCCAGTGAACAGGTAATCAGTACATTTTACTGTAGTTGGTATAGTACATTACTTGAGTAAGTTCTGGATACTTTGTGTATTCAGGATAATAATATTCAATCAATATAATCAAACCACAACATGATGCATTACTATAGGTCAGTCGTATACAAATGAATAAAAAAATATCTTATCTTTCCAGCTGCCATATTTAAGTGATGTACATAGTAATGCACCAATAATTTCAACACAGTAATTGAATACATTATTCTTAAATGGGCTTTTCTGGATAATTCTTTTATTTTTGGAGCTTTAAGTATATCCATGAACTTAGTAACTGGTATTTTTACACTGTGATATTGATACTTTTACTCAAGAAATAGATCTGAGTACTTATTCCAAAGTGTTTCATAGTAGGCCTATAATACAGTGATTAATATGACACACAATTGTGCCAGTTTGCATCCTTTACTTTTGTTGCTAAATAGACCGTTTTACTTACAACCTTTATACACGAATATTTCTATCACCTCTGCCTTTATTACACATGTACAGAGTTTAACACACACACACAGGAAGAGAGAGAGCGAGAGAGAGCGAGAGAGAGAGACACACACACACACAGAGAGAGAGAGAGAGAGAGAGAGAGAGAGAGAGAGAGCGAGAGAGAGAGAAAGCATGTCACCTGCTCCTCCGCCCACTCAAAGCGTTTATGCTTTTATTTTGAAACGTAAATCCCTGTAGTTGTCGTTGGCCTCTCCTACGGGGCAGATGGACCGGTTGAGCGGATAAATTCAGCAGCTACTTGTGACACATGCTGCTGTCATCAGTCTGTTACGTATGTTTGTCTGTTTGTGGTATTTATATACAATGCTCGAATATTCAGACGCTGATTATGGAGTTTACAGATCTCTTATCCTTCTTTCACATTTTTTCACAACATTTGTCAAGAGGTGAGGAACAAACAATTCATTAAAAACACGAGTCCTCTCGAGATATTTCCTCTTATGACACACATGATTGGCCCAGAGGCATGAAGAGGATCGGAGGCATTGCGATGCTCCGCCCCGAAAAATCCACCTGTTGTGTTACCTGTTATTGACCACCTGGAGCGGAGAACACTGACGGACTGGAGCCTGGGACAGCAGCGGCATGGGAGGTAAGACCCATTAATATCTAAAACTCACATCGCTTTTGTATAGGCTATTATCTCTATACATATTTATTTTATTTTATTTTTTCTAATGAATGAATTAGACTTCGGTGGCTCTTTTGACCAGTAGAGGTGTGAAGCTCTCACACCTTTAAGATGAAATCACTTCAGTGTTCTAGACTGTGAGTGCATATGTGTTGATCAGTGAGTTTCACATGTCATATCAACATATGAATCCTATAATAACTGATATAGTATGGCATAATTACATTGCAATTGTCATCAGTCATATATATTGTATTTACACTCTTATCTACATTCAGTAGCCAGTAGCCACTTTATCAGGCACATTTATAATAAAAAAAAATAAATCTATAAAGTTTAGGGTTTTTTTGTTTAAAATGTGTAAATTAAATTATATTTTATCAATGATATCATAGTTAAAAGTGACATTGTACTGGACTCTTTATTGCTTTCACTGCATTTTCATTATTTTTATTTTTTTGTTTACATACATTAGAAGGGCAGAATATTAGAAACTGTGACAAAGTATCAAATGACAGTTACACATTATTATGCTCATACAGTCCAACCTGTAATATTTCCTGAACTATCCCACTTTATATGTAATATGTGAACATGAAGCAGTGTGTAACAATATTAAAGGGACACTCCACCAGTTTTTACACATGAGTATCAGTTGACTTGTCATAAAGAAGACTGCTATGTGTATGTCTTCCGTGCCTTGAGAGGAGCTTTTGACATTATTGAGGTTACTTGAGCTAAAGATGTGGAGGGTCTCAAAGAAAGAAAAGATGCAGTCAGTTGCATTATGGAAATTGCCAGAACTAGTGTTTTTGGAACTTCACACATACTGGTAACCTCAGCTTTTGCTTCTACTTAAAAGTCCATACTCAATAACCAGAGAGACAGTTTAAGCAAAGGATCAGTTTATCCCTTGTTATTTTACTTAAATGTGTGTTTATTCCCTTTCTCCCTTTCTAACACACATTACAGTGAATATTTAAATGACTTCCATGAAGGTTATAAAATGTGCTGCTGTATTTGAATACAAATTTAGATATATCTCAGGGGGGGTAGAGGACTGATTTCCATAAACCACCTAAACCAAATACCCTGCAGTATCTCCGGGATATACACCTATTTTACATACTGAGGGAACAACTGACACAAGTCTATAAAACTGCAGATACACTCTTGGCATTACTTATGTCTTCCTTCTCTCTGTCGGACAGGTTCTACTCAAGTGAAAAGATGTCAGGCGTTTTCTCATATGAGAGTTCAGAAATCGACTGGTGTGAAGACAACTACAAACACTCTGAACATGTAGTGGAGTATTTCAACACTGTGAGTTCAGCTTCTCAGAATAATTGTAGGTATATTTTATAGGGAATAACTGATTGATTGATTGATTGACTTATGTTTTCTTTGCAGATGAGCAGCTTTATTTTCTTCATTATATCTCCTATCATGCTCTACCTTCTGCACCCTTATGCCAAAGAAAGGAATCTGGCGATTCACTCGGTCCTGGATCATGATGATATTTGTAGGTCAGTCACTTTATTCATAAATTTCATGTTTATATGTTTGTCTGTTTCATCATTTTAGAAACATGTTGATATTGACTTTCAAGCAAAACCTCATAAGCATAAATCACATTCTTGCATACCTGCAGAGTCCAAGTGGTATAATGTAGAAGCAGACTTCCAAATGTCCCTAAGACACTGGACTTTCAAAATAGGTCAATCAGTTACAGAAATAGGTTCAAAAACAAAATAAACTTTTATAATTGTTCACAGCAAAGGTCCCATAAATGTTGCATTTGTGTTGTACTGAAAGTAACAAACTTAACTTTTGGAACTCTTGGACATTTGATGAGGTCAGGTTGGAAGCTGTTGAAAAACAGCTGTTAATTGCAACCGACTCGCAAGTTAGTTGCAAACAGCTGTAACCAGCTTGACCAAAGAAGAATTATCCTTGCTTTATGTGGTATGTAAATTATCCAGTAATTGAGTAAGTTTAGAGAAAGGTTTGTAAGAATAGTAATGTAGATTTTTTCAGATGAAATATTGTTTTGCTCTCCAGTTGATCGTGTTACAGCTCCTGGTGCAGGTCCTGACCCCAGGGTTAGGAACCACTGATTCACAGACGCTCCAGTTATTATATTACCATTTCTGATGTTTTAGACTCGCCCTGTATGTTTTTACTTCTATAATATGACGAAAAACATTTAAAACACAGTTCTTTCTTGTTACAGGGCTATTCTCTGCATACTTCCACATGACACTTAGTTTCGTTGGCCAGATGTTGGATGAGCTGTCCTATCCTGTGGGTGCTGGCGGTGGGATATGCCTGTTGGTTTCCGCGCCGACTCTTTCCTTCTTTTATAAAAGACAGGTAAAACAACTTTACAGCATTAACCCTACACCAGATGAGTTAGCCCATGGTCTTTATTCAGTGGTAATTTCATATCTTTGTTACTAAGGACTCACACATAGCTCAATAATCCTTTAATAAGACAAAATAAACAAAACAATACCAGAATGTTTTCACAGGCACAGCATGTGAAACCTAACCTGTACTGGCTGAGGAGCCTGTCTGACAGCTCCAACCGGAGTCATTGTCACAGACATGTAATTTGGTGCTGCTGTCTCCACTGAATGTGACAGAAATGGGCTCTCACTATTGTGAAAGATTGGAGCTCCACCTAACCTGTGTAAATATTTAACCACAAGGTGGGGAAAAGATTAATGAAATTTTAATGAACACATGAAAAGACACCTATAGCCCTGACTCGACAGCCTCAAGTTGATTTTCCAATTTTCAAACATTTTTTGCTCCTTCTTGAGTTTGACGCAACAATATTTCACTATACATACTTGTATGCATAGCATCCTGAGGGTATAATGAAAAGGGTCACTCCTGGTGACAAATGTACAAAAAAAACATGCTCCTGAACCTTTGCCTTTCTCTGTCCGCTCATCCACAGGTCCACATTTTCAAGTCTTGTTGTGGTGATTGCTGTCATCTCCACATTGTCATCATTTGTCAAACCTACAGCCAATGCCTACGCTTTAAACTTCTTCGGCCTTCATATGCTTTACGTTCTGGGCGTTGAGATGAGATGGTATGAAATTTCTGATGTTTTCAGACATTTGTAACTGTCTGTCTTTTTGGTCAGTTTTGATTTGTTATATCACCATTTTTCTCAGCTGTACTGACCAGAAAGCTCTGCGACTTGCCAAGCTGTCAGTGGCTCTGTGGATACTCGCAATCACCTGCTGGATTAGTGACCGTTTTGGCTGCAGCTTCTGGCAGAAACTAAACTTCTGCTACCTGCACGGTATCTGGTAAGCCCTGGTCTACATGTCTTTTTCTTTTCTTTCCCTTCCCTTTCCACTTCTTCACTTCTCATTTCCTTTCCTTTATTTTTCTTCCTTTTCTTACCTTTACTTCCTTTCCTGCCACTATTAAATATTTCCCATCATTTCCTTTTCCATATTACTTCCTTTCATGTCCACTGCTAACCTTTCCTTTTTGTTTCCTAGTAATTACATTTGTATATTACTAATGTGCAACAACAAATACATTAAGTAAGAAAGATAAGGCCATCGCTATTGTGGTTTTAATTACAAGGAAACACATCTGCAAAATGTAAACTGACAATATATTTTATTGTTTTCCCTACAATATCCACACTTGTAATACAACATAAGAAACTAAAGCCAGCTGAGATCATGGTTTAATATGGAGCAGTCACAACAAAGGATGTGTTTATTGTAATTAAATGTGATCAAAGCCAGAATATTTGCCTAACCTTAACCAAAGGGCTTTCTTGACTAAATCTAACCACATACAGAACTCAGGATGGAAACCTCGGTTCGGTCTCACATGTCAAAGTCATGAACTTTTTATGCCTCTCTCTCATCGCCAAGACCTTCCTCCAGCTTCTCTGCAGAACTTAGCTATCCATTCACTCTGAGTAGAATGCATTAAGCACATTTTGTTTAATGAAAAAAAAAAGCAGTAGTTACATGTTAATTTCTTGGAGACCGGGATGTTTCTTTCAAGGACATGCTCATGTGTATTGATCTTCATTATCTGTATCTTCCAGGCATATTCTGATTGTGATAGCTACAGCCTATGGCAGCACCCTGATAGCTTACCTGGATGCCAACTATGAGATACCGTACTCGCTGCCTGGCTTGCAGTACTGGCCGAGTGACAAATGGGCTGTTGGAATACCTCACATTGTCCTGAAGGGCACTCCCAAAACACAGAAACGGTGCTGAGAGATTTCATGTCAGGTTTAACTTTCTTTTAGTCCATTAATACATCTTCAAAATGACTGTTATCCTAAATTAATTATCCTTAAATACACAGAGTAAGACTACACAGCTAGATCTAAGTTATGATCGCTTTCTGATCCTGTTAAAGGATTGTTTTACACCATTGATGGATTACCGCATAGAAGCCTATAACCACCATGACCATTAACATATAGGCCTCCTGAATGACTGAGAAAATAAGATGATTGATTTTAAAGATATGAGTGAACATTTAATTTCTACTTTTTTTTTTATCTGTTTTTAGTATAAGAAATAATAACTACTGTCAGTCTTCAGTGTGACAGTTTGGTTGAGCGAAGCACTACACTGAAAAATGTTTACATCCTGAAGTTTTAAAATACCTCAACACGTTACGTTACACCTTGCCTTCAGGGCTAGTCTGAGCTGCGTAACCTAAACTGAGTTTTGTTAAATTTTGATTGAATACTAGTTACCTGTGTAGTTAGCTGTAGTGTCTGACCTTATTTGACATTTGTAGCATTTCAGTAACACATATATATTGATACCACATAATTCACAGGTCTATTTCTCAGGAAAAATTAGTCAAATAGTTAAATAGTACGACTGACCACAACCATCACAAGCAAATCCAATTCTTCTGTATGACTGATTCTTCACTGAACTGTGAAAAAAGAAACTCTTGGTTTTGGTGATGTTTTGAGAATATTCAGGTAGATTATGCCTCCATTCACATGATCCTTCCTGAAAGATACAATAGACACCACAATAGATGTTTTACAAAAAGAAATACACACAGACATTTTCTGCGAGTCAGTCTCAATAGTGACCCCTGTGTCCAAAAGTTACCTGTGTTTTTAGAGCCTGATCTGATCTGAAACTCTGAGGAGTCAAATCAGCTTTAGCCATGCTAGCAACATGACTGTAGGAATGGCAATATCAGTCAGTCAGCTACTGTTGTCTAGACATGGTTTTCACTTCAAGTACATCATAAATCTAGCACCACAATGAGGTTGACATCTGTGGTTTTGAGTGAAATATCTAAACAACTACTGGATGGATTGCAATTGGATTGACACAGAGATTCATGTCCCCCTGAGGATAAATTTTAATCTTTTTTGGTGATCCTCCATCATCTGTTCAAAAGTTCAATATGTTTGTATTTTTCTGACTTAATACCTGACTAACTGATAACATTTCCATTAGCCTAAATGGATACTATTAGTAAATGTTTGCATGCTTACACACAACCACAGTATGTTTGCATTGTCATGTTGACATGCAAACATTTGCTAATAGTATCCGTTTGGGCTGTCGGGGATGTTATTAGTCATTAGCATTTCTCCTCAGGCCTCTAAAAAGTCAAATTCAAAGAAAGTTCAAATTAAACATTCTCAAAAGGTAAAGTAATAGTCGTGTCCATACTGAGGTCATACCCTGTAATAAGGGATCAGAACGGGGCATTGCTTCATTTTAAAGGATTACTAGCCATATAACTTGATAACCAGTTCCCTGAATGTTAAACATTTATAGATAAAGACATGTTTCATGCACATTATTCATCAAAATGTTTGTTTGGTTTTTACTGAAGCCCTTAGAAGTCATTACATAATTGTTGAGTGATTATTTGTATTGATATACTCTATGTTCTTTTTCATGACTGTTAACAACAATAAAGCTCTGCTGTGTGAAACCTTTGGGAAATGGCCTCATTTTGTACTTCTCCCTCTTGAAAAGGAGGATTTAAAGGCTGATGTCTCAATACAAGTGGGGCACCCACATGTCTGACAGCCAGGTGGGACTTCTTTTACTCACATTTGACTATGAGGCAGGCTGGATCAGTTTGAGTGGCAGGAGTAGAAGAGGAGGCACCAAGCCAGTGACAGAGTGATGACCTTCTGCCTCAAAGCTGAGAAGCTGAGGCCCGATAATCTCACATCAAAGTCTGAGCACCATAGAGACCAGACCGCAATGGGCCCTCACTCCCCGACTCTGTATAAAAGAGAAGTCTTCAATCAGAAGACGTACTGCTTTCTTTTCAGAGAAAACGTTTGAAACTGAACCAGTACACTGCACCGTTTGAGACTGGCTGAACAAGATTGGTGAAACAGCCTGCGGTGTTAAGACGTTATAATACTTTAATTGAGATATACACAAGTTTAGAAAAGTTTCACGGGAATGATGCATGCTATATATGGCCACTGACTTCCTTTAACTGACTTAAGATTCCTGTTCATGTGTTACTAAATCTCCTGCAGGCTACCGTGTAGCTTTTTTGCATGCTTTCACTAATTATACTGACATTCAGATGTTTGCTTTTACCAGTGAAGAACGCATTTACTTCAGTAAAGGTAGCAATACCACACTGTAAAGATACTACTGCATTCAAAATGATTATATTATTGCATTTATATATTTATCTGAAAATAACAGTAACAGAAAACTTACTGTATCAGAAGTAATCATTATGCCTGCAGTAATAGTCCCTCTAATGTTGCATTATTATATGATTGGATCAACACCAAGTACTTGAACATAGCATTGAAATACACAACTGGAGTAAATATACTTTTGTGAGTTTATTATACTTTTAGAGGACGAACATTGGCCGATGATCACAGTGAGGACAGATTGTGTTCATGAATATCTGGTAACCGATAATTCAACTCACATTGTGTAAATAAAAGAATATTGCGAGACATATTAGGTTGTATGACTAAGATATAAGCGTCATTGTTAGTGTTATTGATGTTACATTTACCAGACTAATAGGAATAGCAGAAATGTGAAACCAATACAATCGAGCCCCGATTAATCAATTATCATCATGTGCATTTTACAATTGAAACAGAGCAGTCGCCATTGGGACAGGCTCACTGTCACTCGAGAAAACCACCAGAAAAATGCTTTAATTGTATTTGCAGCTCAGCGTCTGTCCCGCCCTCCGGGCGTTCTGATTGGCTCCTTTCAAGAGTGCTTAAATTTGCGGCTCTGTGATTGGGTGAGAGAGCTTTCTGTTTTGGTTGCCTGCCAGCGGCCGTCTGGAAGGGGAGGGGAGGCCGTCTGCCTTCCGCTTCTGGGCTGGATTGACACACAATGAGGAGCAGAGGCTGGGGAGACGCTCCACAAACGCCGCTGTAAATAAATACAACAATCACTGAGGCCAGAGAAACATGGAGAACCAGGTACAGTGGCTTTTGTGTCTCCTTGTGGAATCTGAACTTTTCACGGAGAAAATGGCAGCAGGCTGCTGGCTGGCAGAGCAGGAATGAATCCTCTGTTCTGCTAGCCAGAAGAAAAAAAAATGCTCCTGCTGCTAATGAACTCGTAGTTGTTTGGCTCTGGAGCTATGCTAGCTGGGCACTCATACATCGGTATTTACCGCTAGCTAGCTTCAGTGTACCACACCATTCAGCACCGCTGCCCGGCTGTGGCACACAAGATTTACACCTGGTGCTTGTTCCCAGCCTTGACACAAGTCCCTCTTATCTTTAAAACATACAGTGTAGATATAAATAAAGCAGCAGTGGTTAAACTGTCCGATAATTTGGGATATAGCAAACAGGAGTGTGGGGCAACGGTCAAGCAGGTCTGCGTGATAGCAATATCACAATACAGTACAGTGTGTGTTAGGTCACATATTACATATTGTGATGTACTGCTCTATGGAAGCGTGATGCAGTGCCGTAAAGCACTGTGTACTTCTCATAAGTGATCGTGCCTGGAGCACATAGTTACATAGTGCAAGAACAGGTGTACAGAGTGCAGAGTGGGAATGACAGAGATACTATTCACCTGATTAGAGTTAGGGTAACATCAAACTGATTTAAATCTGTGATTTTATAGTTTAAAAAAGTTCAGTGTGTGAGATTTTTGATTTATTGGCAGAAACTGAATATAATATTCATAACTATATCTTTATTAGTGTATAATCACCTAAAAAATGTTTTTGTTACCTTATAACAAGCTCTTTATAGAGTGAGTGTGGGCCATCTTACCTGGAGTCTGCCATGATGATCTGTCTTTTCTCAAGTTTCAGGGTCACTGTGTTTTCTCCTACATGTTTAGCAGGGCAAGCAGTGATCATTTGGTTGCAATCTGCAGCCACTATATCCTACACTGGACCTTTGAGTTCACTGGTAGACTAGCGATTAACATGCATCAGAGGCAGGAGAGTGCGCCGCCCTGTGTCGCTTTGTCGCTTCATACGCCAGCAGTTTTCTTGGGAATGAACGGAGCCCCGTCTCCAAGGTGATTGGCACTCAACAGAAGACGAAAAAGAGTTGTAGCCGCTGGGTCCGTGTTGTGGTTAGTTGTCTGTGCGATAACATGCAGAACTTACAGTTACAGTAACGCCAACGATTGTCGTTCAAAGTGATGGAGCAGCGGTAACTGCGGGGGAGAGGCTGAGGGAACACAAACATCCACTGAGACCAGGGTAGCATGGACCACCAGTTACAGTGGCTTGATGCAATGTCTCCTTCTGGAGTCTGAACTGTTTTGTCTCTGGAGATACGCCCGCACTGATTCACTAGCTGGTAGTCTACCTGGTCCTTAGTTGTACCTCTTCCCTAAAACTAATCTGTCAATAAACTGTTATGTTTTATAAAAATCGCCGCTAGGATGACAGCATGCTGTTCTCATAATGCCCACACACTCATGCACCCTCCTCTTCACCAACTTAGCAATATTCACAATATACGCTATAATGTATCTGTGGAGGCCGTTTGTGAAGATTGATGACTTTAGCACAAGTATTCTACTTGATTTGTTTTAATGAGGGAGTGTGAAGAATTTATCTGAAAGCTACAGTCTTCATAACACACCCAACTGTTATATGTAACTGTAGTCGTTTGATAACAGATCATAACTCCTGTCTCTGTTTAAGGATTTTCAACCCGAAGCCTGCACAAATGAAACGATATAAAGAAAATCAAATGGTCATCAATATGTGTTCATGACTTTACCTGTAATAGTATTACACTGATAATATTAAGTTACTCATTGCAACATTTCTTTTGTAACATCATACTGATTTGAAACCATCAATCTAATCAGGGATTCGTTTTCATAGTATGTTTGATGACAACACAACACAACACATCCATCAGAGATGAGCGCTCTGCAGCCACAGAGGAAGGCAGAAGCTTTAGTTCACAGGAGTTTACTTTTGCCGTCTGCAAATTGCAGGGAGTTGATGCCAAGCGGTGGAACGACATCAGAGGGTAAAGCAGAACACATTTATGCCGTAAAATATGATCCTGTTTCACCAAAATAAATGAAATGTGCGCTTCTCATGGGAGATCTTATGCAGAGCATAAAGTCATACACAACGCAAATATTTTATGTGAGAAGAGTTCAACAATGGAGCTTTAACTGTCCCCTTCTGCACAACTGAATCTTTGTAATGTTATGTGGAGCATGCACACTGAGATTAAACAACAGTCTCAGTTTTATTGACTACAGGGGAGTGAGAAATCATTTATTCATATTTTTTCTTTTGTTGTAAAAATATGCAGGCGTCGAGCACTGATTGTATGTTGACGGTAATACCCACTGACAAACACATTACTTTGTGTCACAGTCACAGATTAGCCTATTAAAATACTCCTTCAATGGTTTTCTTTGGGGAGAAAACCTAAAATATGTGTTACAAGCTATTCCTTAACCCAGAGGATCACTTCTTGCACTCTGAAATGCTCACCTTCAATTACTGTACCAAACCATTCAGAACGAAGCTGGCGAGGTGAGGTTGCCTGACACACGGGCTGATGTAGTAATGTACTGTACTGTCTATTATTTAAAGATTAAAACACTTACCTGTTGTCCCTCCATTTTAGATAATGGTGCTAAGGCTGCGTCAAGGTTCGGTCCAGACTGCCCAGCATCCCCACCGAAGATCAAGACCTCTCATGTGTCCGAGGTTGGTCAGCATGCTCTGTGCAACCTCTTGTTATGATCTCCTCATGCAGAGAGTATGATTGTACTAACCCATAGTCACCTCAGCAGCACTCGAAGCCTTCTGTTTTTCATTTAAGTTAACCTGAAACAGTGACACCAGCTTTATTGATCATTCCAATCAATTTCTTTGATTTTTTTTTTTAAGTGTTGCATATTTGGCAATGTGTTGAAACAAAATCAGTTATACAATCTACAGAACAAACTGACACAAAATCTAATCCTGAGCAGTGCACGGCCTGTTTTAACTGCTCCTTTGTCAGTTCAAATTGGCAGCTGATAGCATGATCAGTGAGTAAATGTTGTATAATAGGTCATAATAGTGTAGTATATCTGTTTTGTTTTGTCACGGTTGACTGCCTTTTTATTGTGTATAATCTGTTTTTATTACGCTGACAAATTAGTCTTTTGTATGTTATTTTGGCTGAAGTCCTCCCTGACAAAAGCAGCAAGTAATGTGACTACACGCTAAAGAGGCCAGATTTTTGATTTGGGGAGGAGATAATTGTGTCTCTAGATGATAGATGATGACAGTGTTCATGTGCATCCAAATGTTTTCTCTTCTCAGGAACACAGCTAATAAGGAAGTGGTGGCAGCAGCCAAGCCACACGAGAGAGACAAAGCCACCTCCAAAGAGGATCATGACAGAGGTGGAACAGAGTGCACGTGCAGGCCAAACTACATAATTTCACGGGAGTCATATGCAAATACAATGACAAAGCTTTTTCTAAATGTAAAAATGTTAAACAGTGACTTCTGTTTTGCTGAGGGTATTATTCAAATTGTGTTGCGGGGAACCACAGATAATGACCAGTGAAAGCCAGATGATTAACTGAAATGCAGATACCAAGTAGAAAATCTGAAATCTCTGATGAAAATGTACATGTGCCTGCAGGCTGCCACCCACTGCTTCACGTGTGCCCTAAAGAAAGCACTGTCTCTTGTTTTCATCTGTGATCCATTAAGCAGTCAAGATCATGATCCATGATTGGAAGTAAATATTCAAACATATGTATTCTGACCATTTGACTGTAGACTGACATAAAGCAGTCGTGTCTGCAGATGTGAAACAGAATCGCTTAATTGGTAAAGTATATGTAGACATAAAAGGGATTTATCTCTGTTACACAGAGTTCCAAGAACAGTTATCAGGATGGTAGATGAAAACAAGGACAACCCTTTTCTAAATTACTGTTTTATACCAATGAAGTTCAAAGTTTTGAAACTAATTTAATTTTATACTTTTATTTATGTGTTTTGGTCAAATTATGGTGTAGTAATAAAGTGTCAAGGTTAGAAGATTTCTTCACCTCCTTTTCTATCATTTGCAGATATTTTGGGGGCTTTTGAACCTATATTTGAAAGTGTCAGCTGAAGAGTGATATATATATATATATACACACACACACACACATACTGTATATACCTGTATATATATGATGATACATTTTGAAACATTTGCTTTCAATTTAATAAAACAATGTTATGTTGGATGTGTCTTCATTTTGTATCTCTCCCTCTCCTACGTATTGAAAAGCAAGATTTAAAGGCTGATGTCTCAATACATGTCTGACAGCCAGGTTGGATTGCTTTTACTCAGATTTGACTGCGAGGCAGACTGGAACAGTTTGAGCGGCAGGAGTAGAAGAGGACGGCACCAAGCCAGTGAGAGAGTGGTGACCTTCACTCCCATAGCAGAGGCCCGATAATCTCACATCAAGTCTGAGCCCACAGCGACTTGACTGCAATGGGCCCTCACTCCCCGACTCTGTATAAAAGAAGTCTTCAATCAGAAGACGTATTGCTTTCTTTTCAGAGCTAACGTTTGAAACTGAACCAGTACACTGCACCGTTGGAGACTGGCTGAACAAGATTGGTGAAACAGCCTGCGGTGTTAAGACGTTATAATACTTTAATTGAGATATACAAGTTTAGAAAAGTTTCACGGGAATGATGCATGCTATATATGGCCCACTGACTTCCTTTAACTTGACTTAAGATTCCTGTTCATGTGTTACTAAATCTCCTGCGGCTAACGTGTAGCTTTTCTGCATGCTTTCACTAATTATACTGACATTCAGATGTTTGCTTTTACCAGTGAAGACGCATTTACTTCAGTAAAAGGTAGCAATACCACACTGTAAAGATACTACTGCATTCAAATGATTATATTATTGCATTTATATATTTATCTGAAAACAAAAAGAGAAAACTTACTGTATCAGAAGTAATCATTATGCCTGCAGTAATAGTCCCTCTAATGTTGCATTATTATATGATTGGATCAACACCAAGTACTTGAACATAGCATTGAAATACACAACTGGAGTAAATATACTTTTTAAACACTGCTTTTGTGAGTTTATTATACTTTTATAAGACGAACATTGGCCGATGATCACACAGTGAGGACAGATTGTGTTCATGAAAATCTGGTAACCGATAATTCAACTCACATTGTGTAAATAAAAGAATATTGCGAGACATATTAGGTTGTATGACTAAGATATAAGCGTCATTGTTAGTGTTATTGATGTTACATTTACCAGACTAATAGGAATAGCAGAAATGTGAAACCAATACAATCGAGCCCCGATTAATCAATTATCATCATGTGCATTTTACAATTGAAACAGAGCAGTCGCCATTGGGACAGGCTCACTGTCACTCGAGAAAACCACCAGAAAATGCTTTAATTGTATTTGCAGCTCAGCGTCTGTCCCGCCCTCCGGGCATTCTGATTGGCTCCTTTCAAGAGTGCTTAAATTTGCGGCTCTGTGATTGGGTGAGAGAGCTTTCTGTTTTGGTTGCCTGCCAGCGGCCGTCTGGAAGGGGAGGGGAGGCCGTCTGCCTTCCGCTTCTGGGCTGGATTGACACACAATGAGGAGCAGAGGCTGGGGAGACGCTCCACAAACGCCGCTGTAAATAAATACAACAATCACTGAGGCCAGAGAAACATGGAGAACCAGGTACAGTGGCTTTTGTGTCTCCTTGTGGAATCTGAACTTTTCACGGAGAAAATGGCAGCAGGCTGCTGGCTGGCAGAGCAGGAATGAATCCTCTGTTCTGCTAGCCAGAAGAAAAAAAAATGCTCCTGCTGCTAATGAACTCGTAGTTGTTTGGCTCTGGAGCTATGCTAGCTGGGCACTCATACATCGGTATTTACCGCTAGCTAGCTTCAGTGTACCACACCATTCAGCACCGCTGCATAGCTGTAGCCACAGCCGGGCACACAAAGAGATTTACACCTGGTGTTTGTTCCGCGCTGCCGTGTTTAAAACGCACATGCACACTGTTAAACACCACGGAGAGCTATTTGAGTCGAGGGTTTGTGGAGCTAAGCTAAGCTAGTCTACCTATCAGGAGAGTGTCGGCCGTTGGCTAAAGGCTAAGGAGCCGCTACAAGGCGCCGGGGAAAAGATTTGTCCTCTCCAGGTTGGGCTGGAGAGGCGGGGTGGTGTCTCCACTGCCAGCGGCCTTGAACCTCACATGCAGGGCTAATAAAAGCACCAACGACTGCATTAAACTTCTCTAATATCTTTGCATTATTCGCCAACAGTTGGTTAATGTTTAATGCCTGCCACATTCATGCTTGTAGGCTGAAATGCATGTAGCATGGTGGGAAAGCTGTGTGGCAAACGTTGAACTTGAATCCAGTCATGATGACCACCCATGCTCTGGCTGATCATTATAAAGAAACCCAGAGTATAAAACATCATTTTAAGCACCGGTTTGTAAACCATTCGCTCTTGCAAGATTATGTCTCCACGTTCAATACTGTTGCATGTATAAATTTGCACAATTGAGATTTATGCCCTCTTAAAGAGCTTCATCATTTATTCTTGCAGAGAACAGAAAAGCGGGTAAACCAAATTACATATCTGCAAACTGTAAGGGAGATATTGCTTCAAAGTGGGTTACTCTCTAAATGCCTGAGGTTATTCGGGACTATATTTCAGATGGTTAGGCCACACACACCCTTGGAAAGTGGCTCAGCCAGCTTCTTGGAGCTAGTCCCCATTCAGCGTTGGGCCCTTTGAAGTTTTAACTAGACGTGTGAGCGTCCGTCCAGAGGAAGTCCTCTTCTGCTACGAGTTAAAAGAACAGTGGAGGTGTACTGCATGTGACGTGAACGTTAACCGTGTTACATGTGAACGATTTTACTCCAACGTGTGCACGGTTGCTTGTTTATCGCGACATGAAAGGTGCCTTCATGAAGGTCACAATGTTTAGTTCTTGTTTGAGGGACGTGTTCATTCAACTTGACGGCCCTTTTGTGGTCCTATTGTAGTCGCCTTGTAGCGGAGCGTGTTTATCATTGGTGGTTCGTGACCTCTCTACTGGTATGTGGAGGAATCTCTGAAATATATCAACATATTAACAACATGCTGCTCTATCAAACTACTACAAAATTAAAGTAGGTTTTGAGGGTTTGCTGTAATATTTTATGTCAGTATCAGCCTGCTACATAGTCATATTCATGATTACCCGTGATTAATTACGAGCTAAAATATGACGACACAATAGTAAATGGAGGTAAAATGAATGGTTTAAGAAAAAAACACTGCCATCGTGGCTCCAACCGAAAATATTATAAAGAGAAGTGCAGATCAGGAGTAACCCTTCTCCATCAGATTAGCTCTGGTTCTTGAACCGCTTCCATTCAGGATTCAACAACAGTCAACAATGAATAATCTTCTTATTAGGAACAAACCTGTCTATAAATAAAACTGTCCGCAGCTGAACACGGCCGCACCACGTTGTTGTATTTTAATGTCTGTCATAACGGAGGCACTCGGAGAGCCTGATGATTTTCTGTGGTGGTACGCGATGTAAAAAAGTTTAGTCAACGTTTCTAATACTTTAACCCTCACTGATATAAATGAACACATGATGAAATGAAGATATGTTGCAGGGCTGTTGTTCTGCGTTTGTTTTAGATCGGTGGACCAAGTAAACCGTAGTCGCGTCTGTCAGCTCCAAAGAGAGTCAAGTTCAGTTTGTAAATGTTGGTTTGAATTTATGTATCGTTCATTACAGCATCGTGATACAGCTGGATGACAGCGTGATTAGCTAAACTGCTCTGTGGTGGGCAGTGAATTAGGGTCATGACTTTGTGTGTGCGAACACTGTGATCTTTGTTTTTTTTTTTTTAGATATGAGATCTGCACTAATGAACACTGCAGTGGGATGGGATGACAGGATGAGTGGTCATGCAGCTTATCATAATCCCCGCAC
>CM024792.1:8225452-8277504 GCA_014281875.1 Nibea albiflora
CGAACTGGCCACTTGCTGTTTGTGTTTGCGTTATGTGTTATCTGAAACTACACATTGTACCTGTTGCTATGAGTGTGTGTGTGTGTGTGTGTGTGTGTGTGTGTGTGTGTGTGTGTGTGACTGTATAACTGTGTCTGAAGGCACTGTGCGTGAATAATTAAACAAGGCAGTGTCATCTTCAGCAGGCTGAATGCAACATGACAGATCAGTCACTGATGCAGAGAGGTATTCTAACGAGACTTTTGAAGCCCAGGCTTTACACAGTTTGATTGGGGGGGCCTGTGGTGTGTTAAAACAAAACTTTATCTCCAATGATTAGCTGTTTAAACTGTGTTTAAATAAGCTTTGAGCGCCACCCAACTAGCTTAAGTCGTAAAAATAACATTAGGTTCACTTAATGTCATGCACACATTGTTTATAGCTTGATTAATGTCTTTAAAGCCATCACACGCCCACAGACTACACTTAAGTCACAGTCAGATGAAGCCGACAGGACTACATCACCAGTGACAAGCTGATATGTCATCCTGAGATCACCGAACTGGACACACTGGACACACTCCAAGAAATTCTGACAATAAAAATCACAAACAGAGGTTTGGGACAGGCAGAACATCAGCTCAGACTAAGTATGAGTCCAGGTGGCTCAGAGTAATGGCCCCATGGCCCAATATTCCTGGCCATGACACCGGGAGATAGACACATCACAAACCTTCTCCATGTCTACAGAACACATGTAGGCTGGCTAGGCAAACATCACTGACCTCTGGAGTGTTATTGGAAGAGTTTGTCTATGTTCAACAACTAAAACAAAATCCACATTACTCTTGCAAAAACTGAAAACTCAACAATCATTCGGAGCCTCCTTTAGAGAACCCCGGGGAGGCCGAGCAGTGTGATACCGTTAATTGGAGCACAGCAAGAACCACCACCACCATCTGCCAGTTCACAGACACTGTCTCTGACCTCTTTGAAACGTCAAAGACAAGACAATAATATCATGTCTTAAACATCTCAGGCTTTGCAACGGAGAAGCATTTTGACGTCTTCAGTCTTCAGTCTTTGGACTGTCTGTGTGACTGTGTGATCAGTCTAGGCCAGGCCCTCCGTCCCCCGTCTGAGTTGTCTGACAGTTTGCCGAAACCTCTATAAGGCAAACCGCAAGTTTCTGAATTCCTGTTATGGCTCCATCCATTACCTGTGCTCACCTCCTGACACCTGTCTGTCGATTCAGGACAACCAAGCCCTAAAGCCTCTGTCCTGAGCTATGTTTGTTTTGCAATTTATTAAAAAAAATAAATAAAAAAAAACAGCTCCTCCCTGATCAAATATTCCTTCAGGTACCAGGAGGTATTAGTACTTTAGAAAAAAAGCTAGCCACTTAGATTTTGACATTTTGATGACAGCCTATTCAATAGACTGCAGGATGCAACACTGCAGGAAGCTAAGACAAAAAACTGAGCTCCAATCTTCAGTAAGTGCTGTATCTATCTGATGTACTCATGAAAGACAATATCCAGATCAGTTAAAGTGTATCCCTATTCAGTTACACTGATAACAGACACGTACGCTAGATATGTCTGTTTGTGCTCTACTGCCCCCTCTACTGATGCATGCGAACATTTAATCCAACAGCAGTGGGGCCTATGCACTATCATGTGTCAGTGATGTGGGGTGAGAACAATGCATCTCCACAGTAACTAAGGAACTAAGAAATAAAGGTTAAGTTTGAACACTGCAGGTGTTTGCCTGTATCCACGTGGTTCTACATTGTGTCATTCACAATAGATTTCTACTTTCATTGAGCAGGTTTGTGTTCTCCTGCCTTCTATTGTACTGTTCACTCACCATTCAGGATCAACCGGTGTTATGTCTATCCTGGGTGGAGCTCCAAAGGGCAAGGATGTTGGCCTGGCTATGATTTCCTCATCTGGTGTCCGTGATCTCTCCCCCTGACGCCATGACAACGGAGGTAGCTGCAGGTTGCCAGAGAAACGACGTCGGCCACGGCGTAGGTCAACGCCCAGTGTGCAGGACGGGGATGTGAAAGACTCACTGAGGCAACAATCTGGAGGCTCTTTGTTGTCCTGAGAAGAGAAAGAAAATGAAGTGAAGGAAGTGCATAACATTAAAAAAAGTTTAATATTCATTTAGAGTCACAAAGAGAACAAGAATGTGTGTAATACCAGCTAAACAGCTACTTGACCACTAAGGGGCGCCACAGGCTTGGTTCTGACTAAGGATGGAGCGAAATCACTTCATGACACTGCTGAGCCATTAGAAAATATTGAGCAATAATGTAATGTAAATGGTAAATTAATTGTGCATCCACCCTAAAGTCTTGGGATAAGATTAAGAAACGGATGAATGAATGAATGATCAGCTACTCCAATAAAATCAAATCAATGACAGATAAGATGTTTTTTAGGTTTCTATAAATTAGAAGTTTTATTCTGGAAATGTTACTGACTGAGCAATTACATATACAGTACATAGCAATGGGTTTAAAGTAAGACAACAATGAAATCCTGCAAACACGGGCTCAAGAGTGTGATAGTAAGTAATAAGGCAAAGGAATCACAATTCAAGTTTCTGTATCACCTTCAAAAATCACATGAACACAAAAAGTCAGCTCTGTGTATCAAATGTAGTAATGAGGTTGGTAGTTTTATAGACACTATATGGACCTTCAGGTTTTCTGAGTTAAAGTGGCTTAAAAAAAAAATTTCAGAGTTGGATTAGGAGTCTAAATGTAAAAATTACAAAGAACATATGACTGATTAAATCTTTGCCCACCCACAGGGATAAATGACACTCATTTTAATAATACATTCAGTTGGAGAAATGTTTACAATAAGATCTGAGCTCCTTACCATGCAGTGTAAACAGCATAAATGCTGCAATGATTCTAGGAATAAATGTATTTTCTTTCATCATCTCTTCACTCATCCCTCCTCTGAAATCTCCACTTTTTCCTCCCCGTCTCATTTACTGGCTTAATTTGTCTTGTTAGCTTGTGCTGTCTGAAGCAAACTGATTGCAGGCCATAAATAACCAAGTTGTGCAGTCAAATTTATATGCCAGTCTGTAGGGTATGTTAAATCTTGACTATCTATGTCGTCTCATCAGCTGTTAACTGTTCTGAAATAAACCACGCTGTATTTAGAGAGCATCTCTGAGACATTTCTAGGAATCATTCTCAACTTGACAAGGACTAAAATAGCACCTCTATACTCTCAACAAGGAGGAAAAATCTGTCCTGAAGTTATGATGCATTTCCCCTTTTTTTCCCACTATGGCTACCCCTAAATCACATAACCTAACCATCAAATATAAGTTATTTATTTTGGGAAGCTTGAGGTTTGAGCTAAAAAGACACCTGGCAGCACCTCATCATGTGCTTGCCAACAAACAGAGACAAACGCACAAAGCATCTGCAACAGATTTTAGCCAGTACTAACAAAATTATACTGTTTGAAAATCTGTGTTGTCTTATATATCCTTTCTAGATAGATTATGTAAACGATAAAAAACACATGAAAGGGTGGTTATTTCCATTATACTGAATGCAAATTGAATTTGGTTTGGGGGGGGGGGGGTTATAACAGTCTTGGATATGTCATTGATGAGTAACAAGACTGATTTCCAGGGGTTTTTAGTTTTTGCACGTGACTCTCATTGGTGTCCAAAGTGGTACTTATCAATCATAGGGCTGACGTATCGAGGCAGACAACCTATTGGGCACACAACTGCGCTTATAGGCAATTAAAGTCACAATTGGAAACTGTAGCACCTGAAAGAAACCCAAACAGAAAAGCCACAGCACATTTGAGTCCACAACATTTTTGCTGTGAGGTGACCACAGTGCCATTTTCGTTTCACTTTCAGGTCAGAGTGTTTTTACTCTGGACCTGCATTGTACAAGTCTAGTCAGAGTTGGCAGTATTTGCAGAGAGAAAAAAAAAATCAATGACCACATCATATGTACTGATTCCTTTTCCTGAATATCTACTGGGTCTCCAGTAGTAAGTCCTGCTTCCAGTAAACACAGCCTCCCACTCTCAGTCCCACAACAATTCTCCTTGTCTGTTTGCCATTCCCTGCCCACTCACGGCTTCTGTGCATTACCAAACTAACACTTGCAATGCCCAGCTATCGTGACACAAGCATTACAACCTCAGCCTATTTTTACTCATACATGAGTGCTTTTTAGTAGTATGGGTGTTGACTTGTTTTCCCCCCTGGAGCTTCCCAGAACCCAACTAATTCCGACTACTCGATCGGCGCTAATGGCCAACAACAAGGATACTGATATAGTCGTTGATACATCAGATGGATTTGTGAAGTCGCCTGGTTTGTTGAAAAACTATTTGCCTCCAGCCATTCACTGCAGACTAAGATTTCTGCTTGAAGAATGTTAATGCAGATGTTTGCCAGTTGTAGTGAATAAAGACTTCACTCATTATATTTCACAAAGCGGGACAACTCTGCCAGGTTGTTGTATTTTTAGTGGTTGTTTTCCGGCAAGCGCTGCTGTTCAGCAATTAGTCAGGTACAAGGAACCATTATACTCACTGCTTGTCTCATCAGTTTAGTTTTTTCTATGGAATTCATGTATAAACTCTGTAGATTAGTGCCTGACTATGTACTGCTTATTGCTGTGTTTGTTTTCTCCTCACGTGCTACGACAGGTGGAATTAGGTATCTGTCATGAATGTACTGTGTCCTTGACTCTTTTTACTGTTTTATTTCTCAACGTGTTAAGTACCACTGCAAACTAATTTCCCTCTAGGATAATAAAGTTATCGTCAGCACTGATAATCAATCATTAATGGCTTCTGGCACCCAATGTGCATGTTCTCTGTGTATTGGAGTTAATTGCACGGCTTGTTCTGGAGAAAGAAAAAAAAAAACACTGTAATTGCTCTTCTCATCAGAGAACAAAAAGTTGTGGACATTTCTTTATTTAATAAAACATTACATAATAATTAAAAACTCACATGTGGGAAAAAACTTTAAAGTATAAAAATCACGCACTATTATTCAGAATGTAAGACCCACTGTAAAACTAAAAATGATTGTCCTACTTCCTCAGTACCTCCCCAATACAGTACCTGGGCAAACAATTTAGCATGTCCTGCCCTCTAGTGGTCTACACCTGGACTCAAGAAAACTTATAAACTTTATTCATTCGGGTGCTAACTCAATAAGAGCACATACAGATTACAATAGACAGTGCTTTAATAAAAGTAATAGAATAAAATAATGCAACTTAAACTCATGATTTCTAGGAATAATACAGATACACTTCATCAACAGATCGATACGGGAGCTGTGAATTATTGCCATCCCCTGCATCTACACTTCAAAGTCGATAACAAATTTAATACTGGAATCAAAAACGATCTGTGTTTGTGACTCATTGCTCGTCTTGAAGGTGAGGAAGACTGTATTTGAGAAACAACAGGTGAGAGACAAATCCGCCTGGCAACCTCTGTTTGAAGATATAAATACATCATGTAAATTAAACACAAAAGCAGTCCAGCTCCATTGCAATGCCCTCTGTAAGTATAAAAATAGAACAGAAAGAAGACAGAAAGTAAGTCTTTCTCTTGGTGCTATAAACAGATACTTTCCTTGACAGAAGTAAGGAGGAAGAGACAAACATACTTTTCTATGAGAGTTCAGAGAGGAGACAGTGTGGTGGAAAGGAAAAGTGCGATACAAGAGTCATAAGAACTGCACTGCAGAGTGAAAGAATAAAGAAGGAAGAGGGATGTCGGTTATAATAGATCAGGGAGAGGCGGCGTTTAGCTCAGTTGGTAGAGCAGCCACCCGTGTGCGAAGGCTCAGTCCTTGCTGCGGAAGCCCAGGGTTTCAATCCAACCTGTGGCTCTTTCCCGCATGTCAATCCCCATCTCTCTCTCTCTCTCTCCCCCACATTCCTGTCACTCTTCAGCTGTCTCTATCCAATAAAGCTCGAAAAGGCCAAAAAAGTTATCTTAAAGTATTATAGATCAGATAATATCATTATAGTAGCAATCATACTGAACAGAAATACAGAGATGACGTGCACTGTGCTCAATGCCAGTCAGGTGCCGGAGCCATTGTAACTCTTCAACAGAAGTGACTGATTTAATTTCTGATTTACTGTTTACTGCAAATGTATAATCACATTATTGTGAAGGTTGCTCAGAAAAGATGTACCAACATTCATTTAGTTCATTTAAGATCATTGTAGTAGCCACCACACATACCAGCTCCATAACACACACATCATGATTTCTCACAGGAAGAACATCACCGGCCATAAAAAGTTGAACATTGGCCAACTTTTTCAAATGTGAATCACTTCCCTTTTCCTTTTCCCTCTTCCATTCACAGAGTGGTGAGGTTGAGGTTGATCGACTTGATAGAAGAAAAGAACGGAGCTATGTGTGAATTTAAAGTTCTCACCAATCAACTAGTCCGACTCATCAGATGCGAAGCGGTGACCAGGCTTTTAATCACTTCAACATTTTCAAAGGAGAGAAAGGTCTACAATGTCACAGATACAGTCATGAATGCAGAGATGTGACTACAACTTGAGTCATTTTTTTAATTCAACTTTTCCTCTTGCACCACCTATTCATGAATCCAAGAAAAGCTTGTGTGTGAAATCTATCTTAGGTTTAATTCATACCTACTAGCTGGTTTCCAAACTGTGATCAAGGAATATTTAGCTAGCACAGACTTTAATAGCGTGTAATTTGGTTGCTAGGAAACATCTCTAGAGCCATCTAATCAAATACAATTAACTGTAAACAGGAAGCCACAGTAGCATCATAATCTGTAACATAACTTCTGAGTAAAATTGCGTTCAGACCATTAACTTTAATTCATCCCAAACACCCAGCATAATGACAATACAGACAATACCTGTAAGCTAACTAACAACAGGCCCACATGTTTGGGGTGAATGGATAAGAGCTCAGCCTCTGTATGAACACAAAACTCACTGTTCTTTCTGTTATTTCCCTCTAGTCTCTCCATTTTCTCTCTCATTTTTACCATGTCTTTGACTTTGTGTGCCACAACTTAAATTCACCCCACATTCTGTATTAACACAATGTCAAGCTGAAACAAGGATCACATATTCACTTGAACTTTTCTCACATTAGTAGGATGCTTTGTGAGATTTAATTATTTCAAAGACTGTTTTAAACAGCATGTTTTCCTTTCCAATAATGATATCTGAACTTCTATGCATAGGGACGGATTCCAAGTACTGATCTATGTTAAAATACAGCTATCTGAGAGAGGGAAAAAAAAAATCAGAGTGGATAATAAATGATGTGGTATCCAAACAGTGCACAGACACGTATATCCTGATAGCCGCTTTTGCATTTTAGACTGTATCAGCGGGATCTGCAATATTGGTTGATACTTCAATGTTAGCTTACTGATTGAACCGACACTGCAATGTGTCAGTTCAATATTTCCTACATAACATTTTCTTTCATGTATTGCAACCCATGTATCTCATGCTGCATCAATCTCCATTTAGTATAGGGTTGACAGGAGGCGTGACTGCACTGAACTCAATCACCGTGTATAAGTTTAGCATTCATTTCATTTCTCTTGTCTTTTTAAATATTTTTTTTTCTTTTACGTGTTCAGGATTAATATAAACAAACAAATAAACAAACATCTATGAGTGTTGGTCCCCACTGCATTTCCAGCAGGTAGTAACACTCACCTGAGTTCAATAACTAGCTGCTAATTTTTAACTTACAAATGCTTGGTGTAGCCATTTCCTGATTTGACAAGAAGCAAATTATTTTAAGCCAGAAACAAAACAAAAAAAGATTACAATGTATTACCTCTTTCAATTAATGTAATCCAATACAAATCCCCAGAAATAAGCTTATAATATTCCGTTTTTGTTGATATATTCATACTCTATGCTAAGTTTTGAAGCTACTTTTTGATACAGACTGACCTCTTATCTTTCTTCTTCTACAAAAAAAAATCTTATTCAAATGACACATGGAATACACAAGAATATGTTAGCAGACCTATTTTACACAGGCAGGACTGCTGCAAACCCATCAGTCATCCCTCCCATAGTACCTGCTATCCTTAGATGACCTTCAACTGCTGTGATGTGTGTGTGCATGGGAGGCGTGTGTGCATCTGTGGAGCAGGAGCAGAATGGGTCAGGTGCAGAAGTCCATTAGCCCATTAGCAGCACTCCTCCCATGGCCTTTTCTGTCTTCCTGGGACCACTAAGACTGTGACATTGGCATTAGTCTCACAAACATCCTCTGCATACACACAAGAGGAAAGTCTATTCACCTCCCTAAGCACTTGATGCACAAACACCAAACACACATACCAGCCAGGTCACAAGGCCTCAGCAGGATAAGGAGACAATAATGTACCTCTCAGTCTTGTCAACAGTAGATTTATAATCAGACGATGCACAACACACATCCGTCCAGTGCCATTTGAGCCTGTCAAGACACCAGATGAACAACAACATTGGTCATTTGTTCAAACAGCGACCTGAAGTGACCTTTTGCTGTCGTGTGATTTATGACTGTCGCAGAAAAATAGCACAGGTTAAATCGCCTGTGGTTATGAGAAGAAACAAGGCAGGAAGGAGTATGAGGTCTTTATACGAGAGCAAGAACCGAAGACTAGGACATGTGTCTGGTCTCCTGTGAACACGTCCATGAGCACAGTTTTTCTCCAACCACACGGTTGTGATGCATCAACTTAAGAAAAGCGTGATCAATGAGGCATTATATCAGCATACGCTCACGCGGGTCACTGCATAGACAAACATCCTTATACCTTAAGACAGTTTACTAGCAGACAACTATACCAGCAGAGATCTTAAAGGACCTGTGTGTAGGTTTTAGCAGCATCTTCTGGTGAGGCTGTCCGTGATCCCATCCCAGACCAACTACAGCGTGTAATGATATCTCAACGTGACCGCTTTATCTGTTTGTGGCACAGTGGGTGTTGCCTCCTTTTTCCATTTTCCAAAGGCAGCTGAGTAGTCTAAAAAGAACTGTGGAAAAACTAGTAAGCTAACCTTCAGTTCCAAATACAAGTCTGCCGTTCAGAGAGATGCCAGAAAAATCAAAACTTAAAAAAATCTATTTAGTTTACGAACAGGAAATTCGCTAAACTCATGAGCATGACCTCTATCTGAACTCACTTTTCATATCCGTCAGCTGAATACAGGTTTTGTATGAAAACTGATGAAAATCAAGTGTTCAGATGTGAATGACGGAGTGATGGATGTTTGCTAGGACAGACTTTTTTAAATCTCTCTGTGGAACAAAAACTGGAAATCGATTCAGTTTCTTATTCAACACTATTTGTATTACTGTATTCTTTAGTATAATGAGTGTTTAGGGGAATCCTTTGATTCCCATCTCTCACACACCCCCACCAAACAGTCAAATCCCTCTTCACTCACACCATTTTGACACTCCAGGCAACAAAACAACAGGGAGGAAATGAAGAGATGAGAAAACAACACCTGCTTCCCATCAGTTATAGAGGGGGCGGTATTGAGAGTGGGAAGACGGAGAAGGTCATTGGCTTTCCTGACAGAGAGGAAAGTGAGGGAGAGGAAGAAAGAAAGCTAGAAAGGAAAGAACAGCTGGGGCAGGGCAATGCGATGGAAGGAGAAGCAGAGAAGGCTGAGTAAAGCAAAGAGAAAGAGTGAGGAAGGGAGGAGGGGGAAAACTGTAGAGAAGAGAGTAAAAGGCATAGCGAGAGCGGAAGAAAGAGGGAGCGCTGGGAGAGCAACTGAAAGAGACTGATTAGTATTGTATGAAATAAGACATATTCATCTACAGCGGAGCATAGCTTCCAGCAATATGCACATGCAGACATGCATCAAATACTTCACATTTCTATATAGAAATGCGCACCTGGTGCAGCAGACCCATAAAACCGAACATCATGTATGAGCATACTTAAAGAACAGCCGAATCAAACAAGCATGATGGTTGGTTGGTATGATTTGTGCCATCGATGTCAGCGCATTGGAATAAAATCACAAGTTCTGACTGTCCCTTTTTGTAAGAGGTGTTGTTAATGGCTTCAACTAAGTCAAGGCTTTTAAAATAAATCAGCAGATTCAAAAGAAAAAAAAATCAAATAATAAAATTTTGGATGAAACATTTTACCGTGTTTTCATACAACAGAGACAGGGTAGTCGCCTTTGAATAAAAGGCCATTTCAGGACTCCATTTTGTTTGATTTATAGCCTGCTAAAAGTGATGAAATATTCCCCCGAGGTTGGGAGAGTAACAGGATATTAATAAAACTGTGAATTATTATCGCTCTTTTCTTTATTTTATCATCATCTTTTCTTTATCGCTGTGAAATAGCACGATCCCCGCGTCTCAGACAGGAGATAAAATAAATTGCCTCCTTTCCCTCTCTATAGAAACGTGTGACGTGTAATAAATTTGACTTGTTGGAGGGTTGAGCACAAAAACACGTTGAGTGTAATTGGCTGAAGGCCATCAAGAGATTTCAGCTTCATCTATTTAGCATGCAGCCACAGACAGTTTATTGGAGAGACAGGGGGAAGACAGTTGAGATGTAACAAAGGATGAGGACCAGATTGAGATCCAGACTGAATCCAAGCTGTTCCTCTGTTCATTTCTTTTTGCGTGTGTCAAAGAATCAACCCCCACCATCCTCAAAAAATCTGTCTATTCGTTTAGTACATTTGAGCTGTTCTAGTAACATCTATTTTTGTCTTCTGTGGTAGTAGATTAAATATCTAATCATTTTAGACCATCAGGTGGGTTAGGCAAAATGAACAATAAGCTGAGCTTCAGGTGATGATTAACAGGGATTAATTAAGAAAAACAAACAAAAAAAACAGTCTGCCTCATTTGTTAACAATACAACACTGTTGGCAAATATTTAACAAATTGTAAATGAACTACAATTCAATGCAAAACGTACTTAATGCTTCTCAGTTGTGCAGGATATACATGCAAAGATATGCGTAAACCTAAAACTAAAAAAATGCAGTCATTAAACTCAACAAGTGATGAATAATGAATAAAACAGGATTTGAAAAGAGTGTTCATTTTTCACTAAAGTCAGTTTATCCTTAGTCTTTTTATGAACCTGTGTAGAAAATTAAATATTATGATACTGTTTGTTACTGCACAAGTGTTCCTTCACTTGTTGTGAAAGCGAGAGGCAGGGCAGGGCAGGGCAGGGCAGGGCAGGGCAGGGCAGGGCAGGGCAGGGCAGGGAGTATACCTACTCATTTTTCATTGGGTACATTATACCCATCTCTAAATCCGCTCTGATCCTCATCATTCAGTGGTGTTCTGCAAGCTGAATTGTTTGTACTATATCGTTTTTAGGAGTGAATGGCGTAAAGAATAAGAAATGTGTGATCACGTAGTTGTCTCACTCGTCTGTGGGTCGGTATTTATTTTAAATTCTGAACATCACCTGTGGTTAATGTTAATTTTATAATGAGCCTCGCTCCCTAGTCAACGAGTCACAAGTCAAGCGGAAGTGAAGCGACAATGTGCAAATACTAATGGCCCATTTTAGCATGAGCTACATATGTAAGATATATATCAGAGTAGTGTTACATGTCACTTTAAGCAGAGAGCATGTACAGACTGCTTTAAAAAAAGTGTATACCCACTTCTGCAGGCACCACCACACAACTTGTACTGATAAATCAGTAGCACGTTTTGGTATTCACTCTGAATACCATCACTACCACCCGGATGACACAATGGCTTTTTCGAGTGCAGGGAACCTGAAGAACCACGCTGACTACATGACAGGAGAACATTCAGAGAATGACAAGGCGTGAACCCAAAACAATGCCGGCCGACAGACTGACAGGCGAAGCGCAAGGGGTCACAGTTCATATAATCCCAAGTTGCCAGAGGAGAGAAGAGTTAGCGTTGCTACGGTAACCACCATCACTTCTCCTGACCAGACACAAAAGGGAGACAGAGGGCGGAGGAAGATTACAGTGTTTGTTAAAACCGAAATAGAAACAGTGGAAGGAGGTGAGATGGATGTCATTAAAAAGAGAGAAGGGTGACAGAGAACGGGTCAGAGAGGAGGGGATGGGAAGACGGGGAGAGAGAAAGCATCAAACTGTTGCTTTCGCTGGCTAAGATTCAATTCTCAGCTTCCAAGCTCTCTAATTGGAGAATGAACAGCTGCTCAGTTTGACCCGCTCTCCCTTTAAATACAAGCTTATCTGCCAGAGTGAGAGAGGGAGTGAGAGAAAACTGACAGGGAGAGACAGCAAGAGGGATTAAGAGTCCAAAGGGAGGGAAAAAAACACATAGAGAGAAACAAACATTTTTATTGCCTTTTCAAAATGACCCATATGAGTGTTCTGATCCGGTGCCCCTATAGACAACACTGTCAGTGCTTTCCAGAAGCCTTGTGGTCACATTTTCTCATCTGCCTTTCTATGGTTAAGGTTAGTTAGATTTATGCAAAAGAAAAAAACAAAGGTTTAGAGTTTCTATTTAAAATATTTACTGACATACAGAGGAGACAATTAGGTTAAATTACATCTATAACCTCAAATCGACTTTTTCCAGGCTATGGAAGGACTTGATGAGAGTAATGTGTGTGGAGGCACACTTCACTGTGAACCATAGGAAATAGATTTTAATTGAACGAGTGACCGAATGCTCAGAGCACCTGTAAATGTGAATGTGACTGTGGAGATAAGCAGAAGATTCCCACACATAAATATGCAGTGTCACATATCACTGGTGGCATGCATTCGAGCACGCTCACAAGCGCCCGAGCACATCCACACACAGACAGATGAAGAGTCAGAGTTGATCAGATCAGAGCTGTGATCTGCATGGGAATGAGGTCATTAGGTCTGTGAAGCACATCTGATCTGTCCACCCCTCCGCACACCACTGTCACACACATGCGCGCGCCACAAGACAGGCACACTATGAATGTATAGAGGACCACTGTACACAGCCTGCAACACACCGAACTAATCCGATCTAAATGTCAGCTTCATGATGGGGCAAATCATTAACACAAACACTCACTGACATATCTACACACACTTACACCACTCAAATCTAATCCCGGCTAAGCATCAACAGCCGAACCAAATCCTTTCTGTTAGGGCTGAAATCCAATAACAACATCCTACCTCAGCACGCTTAACCTCATTGATTCAGGAAACACTTAACACTTTTACTGAAACATATGCTGTAAACACAAAGGCTTTAATGCACTAAATACATACACACGAGCGCACAACAGAGATGGCATGGATTCTTGGTTTGCTCATAAGAAAAGCACCATATTTCAAGAGCTTTTACACAAAGAACTCACAAATCCTAAATGTTAAGCCACCAACGAGACCTTTACATTTTGCTTATTCTCAAAATAATGGTTTAACATTTTAGGAATTTTACTTTCTTTCTCTGTAAGCTCTATACTTTTATCTTTTCGTTTATCTAGGTTCACGGGGGATAGAGCTGGGAGCCAATTAGCTTAGCTTAGCATAAAGAGCTGGAGAAACAGCTGGCTCTGTTCAAAGTTCAGAACAAAAACATACAGCTAGCCAACACCTTAACTAACAGAATATGAAAACATAAAAATGATCACTGGGTCTCAAAGCTCAAGCTGACGTCTTCAGATTTTTTAGTAGCTTTAAGAGATGACTTAAAATAATGAATCGATTATCAAAACAACTGGCGATTAGTTGATCACCAACTATAGTTGAAAAACTAACTGATGTTAACAGACATGTTTTTGTTAATTAAGTTGTTTTTCAACGCTCAATGATTCATGGAGAAGGATTCACCTTTTCTCTAAGTACAGAGCTGAAAAGAAATTGATGTCAAGTACCGAACAGATTCCAGTACCAATGTGAAAGGTCTCCCCTGTGGATAGAGAAACCTAATGCCAGATGTGATATCAGGTGTGCCATTATAAACTTACTGAACCATCTGTACAGCACCTCTGCACTAAACTGTATAATAGAGTTATTTTCTGTTCCCAGGCAGCCCAGTGGAGCAGTGATCAGCACAGTCACCTCACAGCAAAAAGGCCTTTCTGTGCGGAGTTTGGGTTAGTTCTAGGTTCTCCCACATGTAAAAAAAAAAAAACACATACACAATATCTTACAAAACTTGCAAAAGCAGCTTATGTTTCGTAAGAACATTGTTGTGATGAAAAAAGCGTTATGTTTTCACTAAAACTTTAGCTTTGCAAATTGGACACATAACTATAATATTCTGGAGAAACTGTTCACTGTCCATATGCATACACCTACTGTAAGCTGGTTACATGGATCAGTATAGCAGCTAAAATCAAGACGTAGGTGCAGGGTGTGTCAAAAGGCTACATGTGCAAACCCTTTTAACCTGTGAGGCCTAAACATCGCAAGAAGAAAAATCAGACAGAAACAAAAGGAGAACGGAGCACAGGGTGGGAATTATTACGTGAACTGAAGAGAAAGTTTGCGCAAGAGTGACAAGACGGAGGAGGAGAGAGCCAGCGAAGGAATACAAAAGAGAGGTCAAAACACAGGCAGACTAACATATAGAGGAACGATTGAGAGCATTCACAAAGAAAGTGTATCATCCTGTGTTCTTTGTGCACATGGAGAACTGCTCATTTCTGTAATTTCCTCTTCCCTGCCACACAGTTTACGCTGAAACTACACGAAGTGTCCTGATTTCTCTGTTCAAAACTCCCCCATTGTTCATGATCCACAATGATCCATTATAAATCTGTGTCTGTCTCTCTCTCAGTCAGGGGTTTCCTGTCTACTCTGTGTTCATGTCTCTGTTTCTGTCTCCATTGTTGAGCTGATCAGCATATTGTGATGGATTCCTAAGAATCTGCATAGGTAGCTCTTTACCCTGAACATTAACGGGGTTTCCTTCTTTACAACAAGGTCAACATTTTTAAGTACAGTAAAATGAAACCTCATGACATGATGACACATATAACTGGTATATACAGACTGTTGGTGAGATACACTGGAGTCTTGTTGACTTACATTGTTGGGGGACACCGTGAGAACGCTCCTGCTTTTCCTCATGTTTCCTCGAGTATCTCCCTCGCTGTCCACCTGCGGCAGCTTCACATGCACACCTGGAAAACAACACAAGCAAATCAACACAAATAACATTCAAATAATGGAGTTTATTGTGCATTTTGTCATTCAGAGGCAGTTAGACATTTTCATTGCTAAACTAGGGGATACATTTTTAGCTTGACCTTTATTATACAATATCATACAACTATTTCACAGTCCAAGTTTCAAGTTTCATTTTTGGGGTTTTCTGCAAGTTATCCCACCATTTTTGAACAATACAAAGTAAAACATTAACACATCATAGAGAAGAGGCAAGCTAGCTATGTGGGCAACTTGATCGCTTCCTTGTTGAACTCACTTTTGTTTTACTTCCTATAAGTCAGCGGGTGTCAACAAAATATGGCTTATGTAGAAAAAACACCAACTACTTCAGAGTTTGATTAGAGCTGATACGTGGGTAGTTTGAGGGGGATTACATTTGCACTTACATAGCATACATACATTGTAGCACACAATTAATTAATAATACAACAACAATAAAAATAATAATTTACACACTCCCATACCTAGGTTATTAAGTGCTATGAAAGAGACAAAATATCTCCGTCTAAGGATTACAAACTACTGTACTATAGCTGATAGAAATAAATATTGGAAATATATCAGGGAGCAATGAAGATCCTTAAAAGTCAATAAAATCTTAAAATCAGTCCTAAAACATAACAGGAATCAGTGTGAGGGTGCAAAATCTGTGATGTGGTTGGCAGCTGGACAACAGATAAACAAATTTTCATCAGAAACTGAATAGGACAGAGGACTGAATAAAATGTTCAAAAGGCTGTGTGGATCTTGTTGGTCATTCTGACATTTCTCTGCCTTTGTTGTCTCAATTTGTTGCGTCTGCCTGTTGTGTTAAATCTCTATTTCGAGCTTTAAAAAGGAAGAAAAACCAATCGTAAACATTAAAATTATCAGCAGCTGCTTGGCTGTTTGGCTGGTTGCACAAATCACTCTGTGAAATGGCCGACAAGTGATGTGACAACAGAGAGACGTGCTGTAGCATCCTCTTGTGTCAATAAAAGAAAAATGGCAGATCCCATGTGGTGCCTTCAAGAAAATGCAAGGAAAAGGAAGGTAGGAAAAAAAGAAAAAAAGAAGACCTTCAATTCCGACAGATTTTTAACCAAACCAGATACCTGACAGTTGCTGATGTAGGACAGTCTCCACATTGCTGGACAGCTTTGAATAACGAGAGTTTGACTCCTGTAGATGTGAAACAGTTACTCCATGAATCAAATATTTAATCCACAGAAAATTAATTACATAACTGATTAATTATTAAAATGATTTCAAGCAAAAATGCCAGAAACATTCAACAGATCCTACTGTTTTTAGAGCACTGGTTGCCAAAATAAGACATCTGAAGACATCATCTTGTTTGATGGGAGTAATGGGCAAGAAATGATAATGCTTTACAGTACTTATCTCATTCACCCATTCACACACATTCATACAATGATGGCATTGGCTGCCATGCAAGGTGCCAAGTGCGCATCAGTTGGAGTAGCTAATCATTCATACGCATTCACACGCCGATGGCACAGCCTTCGGGAGCAATTTGGTTCAGTATCTTGCCCAAGGACACTTCGACATGCAGGGGATTGAACCAGGGATCGAACTGATCTTCTGATTAGTGGACGACCCACTCTGCCTCCGAGCCACAGCCGCCTAGATAGATAGATAGATAGATAGATAGATAGATAGATAGATAGATAGATAGATAGATAGATAGATAGATAGATAGATAGATAGATAGATAGATAGATAGATAGATAGATAGATAGATAGATCGATAGATCGATAGATCAAATCTACAATAAAAAGATTTCCCTGCCATAACACCAGCTACAGACAGAGCTGAGGACAGAGCCAGCAGAGGATGACAGCTTGCAGAATAAGAGAGTGTGTCATGTGTGAATTGTAAAGAACTACTCAAGTTGTCTGCTCGAACTGGGTCATTCAAATGAATACTATTATGAACAAAAGTGCAGCCATTTATCTGATGTTGCTGCTAATAACCCCAAATTACATTAACAGTCCCTACTATTATGCAGCACTGCTATTGTCCTGTAAATCTGCAGAGTATATTGGATACACAGACGAAAACGCAAACTGCAAAGTGCAGGTAGAGAAAAAACAATAAACATTTAATTCGAACAAAAATCGCTAATTATCATGTGTGCATTTATCTGTGCATAACATGTAGAGTAATGGATGCATTTTAAGAGATACATGAACAGAAACCTAAAATAAACACACACGTCTCACCTAAACCACACCATCTCCCTCACAACACACACTGATTAGAGCCAATCATGTGTCCCTCGGCTGCATCTCTCTCAAATAATCTTTCCAATCTTGCTAATCTTTATGAGCCTTCTTTCTTGCCAGGGCAAAATTATACTTTTTCTTTTTGTAATTTTCCCTCTCAATAACACATGCTAATGAAACAGGGAGCAAATGAAACCTGGAGCAGCCCCAATGGTTCAGTACACTTTATGCGCCCACCCCCAACCCCCACCCAATCACTCAAAAGCAGCAGACAAGATTGACTCCACAGCCATTGAGCCTCTCTCTAATGAGCCAATTTAAGCAATCGTTAAAAAGGCCCCAAGAACTCATATGTTCCCCCTGTGACCCAAGATGGCCTTTTTTTTGTCTTCAATATAAGGAGAGATGGGGAGAAGAGCATCAGCAGTGGCAAAAGACGTAACACAGAGGGAGGGCCTGGTGGTAAAAGACGATGAAAGAGAGAGTTTTTGGGGAAGAAGAGGAGTGAATGATACAAACATGGAGACGGAGAATGGTGAAGAGAATCGTCAAAAACGATTACACGAAATAAAGAGAAAAGGCCGGAGGTTAAAGAAAAAGGATTGAGGAATGAGGTGTGAAATTAGAGAGAAGAGGAGAGGGAGAATCAGCCAAGAAGACTAGATGAGCTTATCTTAGCCCAAAGGCTAGACACTGGAGAATACAGCTACTCTGGCTCTCCAAATGCACCTACCAACACCTCTAAAGCTCGCTAATTAAACACATTATGTAACAGTGAAGTGTCATTTTTTTCACTTAAGTTTGTGTACACATTAAACAAACAAGATGATGTTTATGGGCGAGCTGAGGTGTTGTTACCTTTGGACAGAGCCAGGTTCGGTTTGTTGTGCCTGTATTTCACAGGAGGTATCAGTCTACTCAGCTTGACTCTGTGTGTCTCTTTTCAAACACGTCGAACTGACCCTTTTTAAGCTTCGTGAGAAACACTGCCGTGTTGAGATGCCATATGTAACCTGTTACATGATAAGAAGTCAAACGGTTAAGGACAGTTTATGCCCTTGAAGCAGATGGATGGATCTTTCAGCTTGACCAGACAGAACAACCTTGAAATACCAGGAGGGGAATACTACCATCACAACATCTACATGCAGGGAGAGCAAGAGGAGCAACATCTGTACATACATTAATCCTCTTCACATGCAGTTAAATGGAAAATATATATATATATTATGTTTGACAATTACTGAGCTCATCGAACTCAATGATATAAATTAGGTGATTCTTTTTTCTTTTTTTTTTTTTGAGTCTTAAATATATATTTTACAGAGGAAATTACCAGTGGCAAAGCTTCTCTGTAGTGATGACAATCAGTTATCACCATTAGCAGATAATTAGTGGGTACAATAATTTTGTGTTTCAGAGCGGATCTGAAAATCATGCTTGACAGCACAGATGTAGAAAGCAGTTTGTGAACACAGATTAACGCTCTAACCTCAGGGGGTGAGGCACAATGGCACTAACAAGGAGTGTGGTGTGTGACGGGTTGGAGGATCCTCATTAGTGTTACCTCTGCTTAATTAATAGTATTAAGACAGGTGTTAAGACGGAGGACGAGCACACCCAAACGCATGCGTTCTGCATGAAAAAAAAAAATCTCTATTTAGCATGTGTTCAACATGCAGAGATGCTGTTTATGTGTAATGACTTGGCAATAACTTGTTTGTCACTCTCCCCACCACAATAGCTGAGTACAAGCGTCCTCCGCTTTTCTAAAATGAGGGAGCTGCCTGTGACATGGCCTTCCCTTTGGCTTGAAGTCAAAGTGAGAGCGTGGCAGGCGTGTTGACGTTGAGCACAACTTCACAAATGTTTCACAAAAATGACTTTATGCAGCGAAAGTACCTCACGGACTTTTAACTCAGCAGCCATCTTCCAAAAGGTACATCGTTCTAAACAGTTCAGGTGCCCTGAGAGAACACACGCAAATTGAAAAACAAACAAACAAAGACGCCCAGAAAAGAGAGAAATAGAGATGACGCAAGCAAATACGGCAGCAACTGTTTCCAGGAAACACAAAAGACTGATGAAGGCACCCAGACACAGCAGGGACATACTTGTTGTCCCACACCCAAAAAATACAAACTTACATTTTAGTTCATATTCCAGCAGACAGCCATCCTCTGCTGTTGGATAATTTGCTGATTCATAAGATATCATAAAATCACAATTTTACCTTTGAAGGAGAAAAGAGAGGAAGTTTCAGGTGTATTTGTTTATCGTAGCTGGTTGTTTTTTGCTTCAGCTCTGGCAGTTATGCCATTGCCATGGAAATAGTAAAGTCATAATATTCAGTGATGAGTCTGGTGGGCTGTCATGCTGATTTGAGCACATCCTGAATGTCTAGTTGAAAATACTTGCGTCACAAACACTGGCAACAACAAGGATGTCGAAGCCATGTTCATCACTTTTAAGCGTACCCTAGAAACAGAAACAGCTTTTATTGCCGTTTCTGTATTTGCCTGAGTTTTCTTAAACTACAGCACATCAAGCTCTCAGCGCCACCATAGATGTTGATTTCATTTGTTTCTCTCATATTTATTGTTTTTGAAATGTTTCGCATCGATTACGTTCTCATTACGGTGAAACGGCCCCGCTTTGTCAAAACTAAACAGTGGTGAGGGAATAAAGAAACACGGCTTTACTGCATTTTCCCTTAGCTGGGAAAAGTTTTACTCACTCAAGTACAGATTTTGCAGGTCATGGCGGCCCCTCGAGAGTCACCCGTTTTTATCCAGAACTGTCTGAACTGTCACTTTCTATGTTTTTTTGCTTATCACACAATTTGAGTGGTGACTGGACCTCCTGACCTTGTCTGCAGCTCAGTATATAGTATGTGAGTTGCAGTGAGTTCATTCGCTGTTTGGAAGAGCTGACTGTTTACTGGCAGGTGTGGCTAATGCCTTGATTCCACTGGGCGCCACTATGCGACATTTCATTTGCGGCACTGTTTTCTGTGCAATCCAGAGTGCCTTTATTCAATTCTAGCTAAACGGTGCTAGACTCTGAGGCAAACAGGCAAATATTTCTTCTCCAAGGCGTCAGTCAGTCAATGGATCACGCCCAGTAGTACCTGAAAATCTCACCCAATATCCCAAACTGTATTTCACAGGTATTTAATTTCAGATGTTGCACAGGGAGGCAATTTGAGGCTGGTGTCATGGTTGTCACATCTCATCTTGTACCTCGCACACAAACACTTGGGTTCACATGCAACCACGTCATTGGAAGGTGGCTTCAACGGAGCATGTCATGTATCAGCCTAATAGAGCAAAGATAACAAGCGCTCTGCCTGCATGCCTGCCTGTCCTGTTGACAACTGGCACAATGGGACACTCGACAGAGGAAGAGAAGCAGGATGTGTTTACCTCTCTGTCTACCCATCTTCTGATCTGCACCACTGTTGTGAAACTTTCCTTTCGCTTCTTCCTTCATAGTTTAACTCAAGGGGCTAAAAGTCTGAGTAAGGGTCTGTATCATGGCTCTAAATATTTCCGATGTGAAGTTAATTTAAAGTTAATCTACCTCATAGTCTATCTCACAGACATAGGGTGACAGCGTCTTCTTTCTTTTTTCCCCAAAGAAAAAAAGGTCTGATCGTTACACCCCTAGAAATAATGGGTTTCGTAGTGCAGTGGTACTGTTGTCACGTTGTATCTGAAAGGGCCATAACAGACAATAAGCGACAACCCGTCTTGCTGGTTGAAAGACTCTTTTGAAATGCTCAAGAGAAAATAATGAAGAGATGGAAATGAAGGAAAACCAAATGCTGCATTCATTCACTGATTCACCGTGATCTATCATGCTCTTGCATCATGCCAGCAGACCACAGATGTACAACAACAAAGATCAAATGTTTTGTAGCTAAATTGCATTTCCCATCAGCGTCCAATCCAATATTTATTTTTATTTATTTTAGTTTTTTGCAATTGTTTCCCTACAGCTACAAAGTGCACAGCTGCTTTCTGCCACTCAATGCCAAGACATGATAACAGCTGAAAATACCCAGACAGCTCCACATTTTGAAATTTTTACCTCATGTTTTTCATCATCATACTGTATGTGTGTGTGTGTGTGTGTGTGTGTGTGTGTGTGTGTGTGTGTGGCTGTGTGTGTGTGTGCACACAAGCGACCATGCATGTGTAAGTCTAAGTGCGCGTGTGTGAGTGAAAAGAAGACAGCAAAGAGACAGTGTGCTCATACACTGATAACGTGATGCCAATACAAAGCAGCTTAACCAAATTCTAAGAACTGGTCGATTATTCTGAATTGTTGGTCTTATACTAACGAATATTCTGGTATTAATAAATACTCAAAACACCCTTAATGCACAATTTAATCCTCTAAAGATTTTGAATTGTGTCATATCCTGTGGAAACGGTTGTGCAGTGCAAATTCACCCTTAACACGCAAGCTTACGCTGTATAAAACCTGATACCAATATAGAGGTAAATGTTTAGTGCAAAAATTCAACAAAGCATACATTTTGAACATTTAGAACATTTTATGTTATTAAAAACCAGCTAGAGAGACAATAATTATTGTTTCAAATATGAAACGTGACAAGTTATTTTCCCCCTCTACTTATTAAATATCACGGTTTTAATAATCCTGATATTTTTATTTCAGGAAAGCAGGAATACTCTCATCTTTACATAAAAAAACAGACACGTCTATACAGTATTGGTAAGTATTTTAAGAATATATTTCCATCAGTTATTATAGTTATGAAGTCTCATAAAAAGCTAGTGTTGAGCTAAGTGGCAGTACTTGTTCTATTTTTATCTTTTTAACAGGTTCTCTCTCTCCCCACATTCATGTCCCAATAGAGTCCCATCATTTTTTTTTTTGTGGAGGAGCAGAATTGATTATGACAATTTACTGCATGCAGAAAAGAAATTTCATTTTAATTTCTCCAGAGCTGTAGGAAAAAACAATTCAAATTGAATCATTCAAAAATTGGTTCATGATTTGAATCCTCTAATTAAGCTTAAATCACACAGATGCCTAGGCAAAGGTTTTCTGTAGGCTATTTACATAATAGTCCATAATAATATGCAATTAGCAGGAATTTTGGAAGCGGAGAGGACAAATGGGATGTATTTTCTGTCTGATTTATTGTTTGAAGAGAGAAGATATCAAGTTGGGTTTTTTTTGGTTTTTTTACACTGCTAAAACAGTGGGACCAGCAGTGTATAAGGACAGGACTGCCCTGCCTTTAAGGGTTGAAAAAAAAAAAATGTAAATGATGTTCTGCCAAACTTTGATGCATACAGACTGATGCCTTGAGGGCTCCTCGGCTGTGGCAACCTTTTTTGAGCAGCGAGAGCAGGGATTGAATTACCAACCTTGTGGTTGTGGTTGTGGACGACCCGCTCTACCACTGAGCCAGTCGCCCTAAAAATGTTACATGACCCTTGTTCATTAATGTGCAGAAGCTATAATTAAAGATAATTAACCAGAGTAATTGGTTTTGTCCGTGTATGTGGTCCATAGTTGTAGCTGTATGTGTGATAGTCTCAGACTTTCACTTTTAAAAAAGTGTTTACCCACATGCACATTAGGAACAGATAATGCAACAGTACAACACAGTCCCGAACACAATATATACAATATCTTAACAAGCAATCTAGGCCACTCTAAGTCTTAGACTAGTTTTCCTCATGACAGATAACAACATAAAATTGGCTGCAATCTTTGTTATTAAATTGGTACAAAATTTGGTTAAATGTTCTCTGCTAAGAATGATTTTTTGTTTGTGCATTAATTTGCTTTTACTCTTAGGGCACATCTTGGTGTGTCTGTAAATTGGTGAGTTAGTGGCCCCAAGCTGTTGCTGCAGTGCCACTATTGACTCCCTGAGCTAACACTATGGCACATCTGCTGCTACATGAGATCATCTGTTTACTCTGGATTCAGTTCATAAAAATGAAAAATACCCCTCATTACTGTAATTTGTCTGTATGAGACAAACAAGATATTTGCTGGCAAAATATCAGCATGCAGATCCAACTAAAGGTTTGTTACAAAAGCAAACTCTACTGACTACTACTGCTGACAACATTAGCATTGCAGCTAATGCGTGGTTGGTTGTTCTGTGCCTAAACCCGATAGGCACAGAAACTTATTTGCTTTGAAAGTTCACAGCAGGTGACTTGTTTGATAACCAGGATTCATTCAACATTCGCCTCAACGTTGCCCATTTCTGAATTACCTGAAACAGTGTAGGCAGGACTGTCAAGACCACCACTCTCTGAGCTTTACAACTACTCTTAAGAAACCTATGGATGACATCACAGAGACTGCGGCTATGTTTTTTTATCGTCTATGTTCAGATCAGAAAAGACTACTGTAAGTGTTCTTCTAGAAGACAGGTATTGACAAACATGTATTTGTCACTGTAGGATTTGTTGGTCTCAAAGCAGCTTTGGTGATCTTAGTAGATTGATCAATTAGTTATCTACTGTTGAATTATTCACCAATTATTTTGACTAAACATTAAACACTAAACATTTTATGAGTATTTTTTTCAGAAGAAAACATCAAAATTCTCTGATCTCAGCTTTTCGATAGTGAATACTCAGTCTTTTATGACAGCAAACTTCGGTTGTGGACAAAACAAGACATTTGAGGACATCACCTTGGGCTTTGGAAAACAGTTATCACACAGTTAAATAATCAATAATCAAAACCAATGGACCAATGAAATTAATGGATAATTGATGGATAATGAAAATAATTATTATTTCCAAGTGTATTTGTCTGTCTGTGTGTTTTTTAGAAACCAGTAAGATAATAAGATATGATCAGGGATGGGAATAATGGCACTATAAATAAGAGCGTTAGTAACAGCATTACCTTTTCAGTAACGATTAATTTAATTGATTACTCTTCCCATCATTATAACGCTGTTATGGTTACTGCCAGAAAATTGCGGCGCATTACTATGATTGAAGACAGCTGTTTTTCATCAGACCTACAGAATCTCTAAGCCGAGCAGCAAAGATTTTTTTTGTTCCTCCTTCCCTGGTGAGGGCGGGGGCACGAGACAATTGCATAAATGATGACAATTGGGTGAGGTTGAGAAAAATTTGATGGTAGGCCAATCAGAGGTGGAGTTGGGCGGGTGTTGTTTAAACAAATTGTCAGACACACAAAGACAACACAGGACATTCACGTGAGTCAACGAGAAACAGGGATGGCGAGCCGAATAGTCCAAAAGTAGCCTTCTTTAAATGGAAGTATAGTATATATCATAAATAACTGGACACACGCATGAATTTTAACTTCTGTTTAAAGAGGGATGGAGGTGACGTGCAAATTCTTTGATACATTTAACATTTTAAAAAATACTTAGTATGCAATAGTTACTTTCCAAAAATAACTAGTTACTTTTATCATTTGTAACTCAGTAACTACTTTAGTTACTTTCTGGGAGAAGTAACTAGTAACTGTAACTCATTACTTTTTTAGGGTAACTTGCCCAACACTGCTGGTTGCTATGGTTACAAATTAACTAGTGACACGGGGCGGCTGAAACGGAGCGGTTAACGTAATTTCTTGGGGGCATAACCTTTTTTTGATTTGTTTACGTTTATTACGTACGTGGGCTACAGTCTTGCAAATATTGCCGTCTTCTTTTTTGTTGTGTTTTTTGGAGTGCGGAATTGATGAATGAACTGAATGAAATGAATTTAGCACAAACAATTAATTGCAGAAAGAATTAAATATTTGAATATTATATTTTTATATTCAGTTAGGATATTATCAGCTAAATTCAAATCTTGAGATAATTTTCTATAATGTTTCATGTTTCTATAATGTTTATCTTAAATCCGACACAGAGAATAAGACACAGAGAAAGTTTCTGTAAAAAGGCCCAAGGACTGTGCAACTACAAAAACCATGAAATATAACAATATCTGAACTCTGAACCGTTTGTGTTTTTTTTTTTTTTTTTGTTTGTTTTTTTTTTTGTTTTTTTTTGTGTGGGAACCAGAGCACCTGGAGAAAACCCACAAAGCTTGATGTTAGCTTAGTCCTCCCTCCTCCTCTTCCACCTCTCTGGTTTCCTCAACCCCAGAAAGTGCCGGGTTCTCTTCCAGACAGATGGTGGTGGTGCTGTCCTGTCTGGAAGAGTTCCCTGAGCCTCTCTCTGGGGTTCGAGGGCCAGTGCAGGACTGGTGGTCTCCTGCCGCTCTTCCTGCTTCTCAGCCACTTCAGCCTCCTTCGGTGGTTGGTTGTCATCACGGCTGGTGATTTTTTGGAGAGCCTCTCTCTCAGCTTTGAGCTCAGTGGACAGCTTGAGGTTGAGTGACACCTGAACACTGAGCTGTGTTTTCAGCTCTTCCAGCTCGCTCTCAAAAATCTTCTCACTTTTAAGGGCATTTTGTTTCAGGACAGTCATCTCCTCCTCCATCTTTTGACGGAGGGCTTCCTGCTCAGCCCTCAAGTTCTGGATCTTATGGAAGCCCTCGGACACTGAGACTGCGTGAGCCTTGACTTCATTGTCAAGCTCACTCTGGAGGGTGTCGGCCTGCTGCTTGACCGCGATGACTTCGGTTTCATACTTCTGGGTACTCTCACTGTGTGAAATGCACAGCTTGTCCATTTCTTGCTGGATCATCTTGTTTTTCTTCTTCTCTGCACCCAGCTCTGCAGAGAATTTGCCCTGGCTCTGTTCGTGTGCCTCCTGGAGCTCTTCATACTTTGTCTGCAGGAGTTTCTTCTGCTCAACTTCCCTCTCGAGGTCAGACCTAAGGGCATCAGCCTGACCTCTGAGTTTGGGAACATCATTTTCGTACCTTGCATTGAGCACTTTGTACGAAATCCGGAGTCGCTCCAGTTCCTGCTGGAGAAGTTTGTTGTTGTTCTTCTCCGCCTGAAGGTCACTGGTAAACTTCTCCTCATTAATGATGTGAGCCACCTGCAGCTCTTCGTAGTCCACCTGCAAGAGTTTCTTCTTCTTTCTCTTGGTGGTGTCTCTGACCTGGTTGGCAATCTTTGCGGTGCTGAGAGTTTCTGGATCGGTGTACTTCTTCAGTCTCTCTAGCTCACGCCTTGTCTCTTTTTCCTTGTTGATGAACATCTCCTTTAAGGATTTCTGTCTCTTCAGCTGTTCTTTTGTTTCCTCCAACTCTTGGTTGAGTTGGCAGCTGGTTTCACAAGAGCAGCCGCGTACGGTTGTCTGCTCTTCATCGCTCCTCTGGTCACCTCTGGGGTTCCTCGGGCGCTGCATTTTCTTTGGCTGGTAGAGTCAGTCACAAAGTAATGCTTGTAGGTTGCAGATGTAGATCTCTAACGAACAGATGTATTCTGGATCGTTTGCCTTTTGCAAATTGTCTTTTCTCGCTCTCTCACTGTGGATTCACGTTTTGAAAGGTCTGAAATGATCTGACTGACTGAAGAGCCGTGGCCTTATATACAGTTCTGATGATGTCACGATGCATGTGACTTTGATGTGTGGTTTTGCTCTGATCAGTACAGTTCCATTAATCCCGCCCCTTTTTTCTCTGATTTGTTTCCATTCTAAGTCACATGGTGTAATTCAAATGTAAACACATGGTAGCACTGCCAATATGGCGGCAACCAGAGCCACCACACTCTTCAGAAACCTGTAGGTGACATTACGGATACTACATCCATTGTATACTGTCTATGGTCTGCCTCAGAGTACGATGCTGGTCTGCACCATTGTGCAATATCATTCAGTTATTTACATACACTCTGTAATTCAAAGACACATGAATGAGCAAATAAAAAAATGTCATAAGAAATATTTACTGTTTAGTTTCTCCTCGTTTGGAACGGAGGGTGAGTAGATTGGGTTAAAATCCGTAACTGCACTGCTTCATTATTTACACTCATCATGACCCTAACAAAGAGTCCTGGACTAATTTATCTGGCTCCAGATTTTCAGTCAGTCAGTTTGATTGTGGTCATTTAATTAAATACAGGTTTATTTCAGAATATATATAATCAGGAGGAGTTCCTTCTTCCGCGTGAGGACGGGGGCACGAGACAATCGCATTAATAAATTGGCTGAGGTTGAGTAAAATTCCATGGTAAGCCAATCAGAAGTGGTGTTGGGCGGGTGTTGCTTACACAAATTGTCAGACACACAAAGACAACACAGGACATTCACAAGAGTCAATGTGAAACAGGAATGGCAAGCCCGAATAGTCCAAAAGTAGCCTTCTTTAAATGGAAGTATTGCATAGTATATATCATAAATACTGTAACTGAACACGCGCATTTTAAGTTCCGTCAAAGAGGGATGGAGGTGGGGTCCAAATTCTTTGATACATTTGAGCATTTAAAAATTATTTGATTTCATGTTTTAATCATGAAATGAATATTTGTTGTTAATGGGTGAACCAGTTGTAATGTAGCTTAAAGAACGAATGCATGGAATCCATGAATTCTCAGTCGCCAGTGACTGTGAAAGACAAAAAAATGAATTTAGCTCAAAGAGTCAATTGCAGAAAGAACTAAATATTTGAATAAATATTATATTTTTATATTCAGTTAGGATACTATCAGCTAAATTCAAATCCTGAGATCATCTTATGTTTCTATGATGTCATCTTAAATCAGAATAAGACACAGACAGAGGAAGTTGATGTAAAAAGGCCCAAGAACTACAAAAACCATGAAATATAACAATATCTGAACTCTGAAGTTTTTGTGTTTTTTTTTTTTTTTTTTTTGTTTGTTTTTTTTTGTGTGGGAACCAGAAGCACCTGGAGAAAACCCACAAAGCTTGATGTTAGCTTAGTCCTCCCTCCTCCTCTTCCACCTCTCTGGTTCCTCAACCCCAGAAAGTGCCGGGTTCTCTTCCAGACAGATGGTGGTGGTGCTGTCCTGTCTGGAAGAGTTCCCTGAGCCTCTCTCTGGGGTTCGAGGGGCCAGTGCCAGGACTGGTGGTCTCCTGCTGCTCTTCCTGCTTCTCAGCCACTTCAGCCTCCTTCGGTGGTTGGTTGTCATCACGGCTGGTGATTTTTTGGAGAGCCTCTCTCTCAGCTTTGAGCTCAGTGGACAGCTTGAGGTTGAGTGACACCTGAACACTGAGGCTGAGTGTTCAGCTCTTCCAGCTCGCTCTCAAAAATCTTCTCACTTTTAAGGGCATTTTTCTTCAGGACAGTCATCTCCTCCTCCATCTTTTGAACTGAGGGCTTCCTGCTCAGCCCTCAAGTTCTGGATCTTATGGAAGCCCTCGGACACTGAGACTGCGTGAGCCTTGACTTCATTGTCAAGCTCACTCTGGAGGGTGTCGGCCTGCTGCTTGACCGCGATGACTTCGGTTTCATACTTCTGGGTACTCTCACTGTGTGAAATGCACAGCTTGTCCATTTCTTGCTGGATCATCTTGTTTTTCTTCTTCTCTGCACCCAGCTCTGCAGAGAATTTGCCCTGGCTCTGTTCGTGTGCCTCCTGGAGCTCTTCATACTTTGTCTGCAGGAGTTTCTGCTGCTCAACTTCCTTCTCGAGGTCAGACCTAAGGGCATCAACCTGACCTCTGAGTTTGGGAACATCATTTTCGTACCTTGCATTGAGCACTTTGTACGAAATCCGGAGTCGCTCCAGTTCCTGCTGGAGAAGTTTGTTGTTGTTCTTCTCCGCCTGAAGGTCATGGTAACTTCTCCTCATTATGATGTGAGCCACCTGCAGCTCTTCGTAGTCCACCTGCAAGAGTTTCTTCTTCTTTCTCTTGGTGGTGTCTCTGACCTGGTTGGCCAATCTTTGCGGTGCTGAGAGTTTCTGGATCGGTGTACTTCTTCAGTCTCTCTAGCTCACGCCTTGTCTCTTTTTCCTTGTTGATGAACATCTCCTTTAAGGATTTCTGTCTCTTCAGCTGTTCTTTTGTTTCCTCCAACTCTTGGTTGAGTTGGCAGCTGGTTTCACAAGAGCAGCCGCGTACGGTTGTCTGCTCTTCATCGCTCCTCTGGTCACCTCTGGGGTTCCTCGGGCGCTGCATTTTCTTTGGCTGGTAGAGTCAGTCACAAAGTAATGCTTGTAGGTTGCAGATGTAGATCTCTAACGAACAGATGTATTCTGGATCGTTGTGCCTTTTGCAAATTGTCTTTTCTCGCTCTCATCACTGTGGATTCACGTTTTGAAAGGTCTGAAATGATCTGACTGACTGAAGAGCCGTGGCCTTATATACAGTTTCTGATGATGTCCACGATGCATGTGACTTTGATGTGTGGTTTTGCTCTGATCAGTACAGTTCCATTAATCCCTCCCGCCCCTTTTTTTCTCTGATTTGTTTCCATTCTAAGTCACATGGTGTAATTCAAATGTAAACACATGGTACCACTGCCAATATGGCGGCAACCAGAGCCACCACACTCTTCAGAAACCTGTAGGTGACATCACGGATACTACATCCATTGTATACTGTCTATGGTCTGCCTCAGAGTACGATGCTGGTCTGCACCATTGTGCAATATCATTCAGTTATTTACATACACTCTGTAATTCAAAGACACATGAATGAGCAAATAAAAAAAATGTCATAAGAAGTATTTACTGTTTAGTTTCTCCTCGTTTGGGACAGGAGGGTGAGTAGATTGGGTTAAAATCTGTAACTGCACTGCTTCATTATTTACACTCATCATGACCCTAACAAAGAGTCCTGGACTAATTTATCTGGCTCCAGATTTTCAGTCAGTCAGTTTGATTGTGGTCATTTAATTAAATACAGGTTTATTTCAGAATATATATAATCAGGAGACAAATATGAACCAATAATAAAGCTAATGAAACTAGATTTGACACTGGGCCTTTGTAAAAAACAAAAACTGTACAGGCCACAACATTAATGTCGGACCCACCAAGGTTGATGGTCCAAGCGTAGTTGTTGAACCACCATTCCCATCACTGCCCAGCAGCAGCCCACTAGGCTGGGTGGTGATGGGAATAATGGCGCTAACAATAATAATAACAATAGTAATAATAATATAATGATAACAGCGTTAGTAACGGCGTTACTTTTTCAGTAACGATTAATCTAACTGATTACTCTTCCCATCATTATAACGTCATTATCGTTACTGCCAAAAAATGTGCTGCGTTACTATGATTGAAGGCAGCTGTTTTTCATCAGACCTACAGAATCTCTAAGCCGAGCGGCAAAGGTTTTTCTTCTTCCTCCTTCCTTGGTGGGTGCACGAGACAGTCGCATAAATGACGACAATTGGCTGAGGTTGAGTAAAACCTCCAATCAGAGGTGGAGTTGGGCAGGTGTTGCGGGAATGGCGAGCCAAATAGTCCAAAAGTAGCCTTCTTTAAATGGAAATATAGTATAATATATATCATAAATAACTGAACACACACATGTATTTTAAGTTCTGTTTAAAGAGGGATGGAGGTGGCATCCAAATTCTTTGATACGTCTGAACATTCAAAAAATTACTTGAACATAACGCAATAGTTACTTTACAAAGTAACTAGTTACTTTTATAACTAGCTAACTCAGTAAGTACTTTAAGTAAGTAACTAGTAATTGTAAGTCATTACTTTTTTAGAGTAACTTGCCCAACATTGGATATAATACAGGATGTCCCGTTTAAGTAGATCCAAAAGTTTGAAGGCTTATCAAACATCATTCCCTTTAGCTCCACACACCACAGTTAACCTGTGCTTCTAGTGAATGTAACACAGGACTTAAATTGTGAAAAAAATACTGCATGGTCCCTGGTCCTTAAGTAGCAGCTGATGAGAAACTTCAAATTTAGACCAATGATCACTAGTTTATCTGGTGGTTCCACTCCACTCTGTGTGGGGATTTTCCTCCTCACAGAGATCATCAGTGTGTGGCAGAAAACTGGTGCTCAGGGAGCTCCTAATTAGCAGACTTTTGTTTCTTTTCAGTTGCTTTCACACCCTGACATGAATATTTTTATTTCATACACACACAGAGGATTTTTTTTACCAAACTGCCTAGCAACCTCCACTTGACTGAAGTTTCAGCAAAATCAGCTTTTGAAACATTAGGCGCTTTCTCATAAGTTCTCATAATATCGGCTTGTTGAGACAATAAAAAAAACCTGATTAGCATTCCCTCTTTCACTTGCTCCCATGCACAGTGTCATTCTAAAGAAGGGAGCGCAATCAGAGTGAGGGCTGCACTCCTGTTGAGCATGCACTGGAGAGCATAAACACTCTTGAGTAGGGACCTTACACCAACCGTGTTCATTACAAAATAAAAATGGAGGGAGAGGGAGAGAGATAGAGGATATAATCAAACACAAAAGCAGATACAGTAGCACATAAATGCCTGACAGTATCTCTCTGGGCGTATCACTCTGCCTTCAAGGTGCAAAAGTTAGCCACATCAACAAAGTCACGATTCATTAGACTTGTGACTACTTGTAACACTGTAAAACCTTTCTACCATAAAAAAGCATATTTAAATATACATATTCATTTGATGCAACACTGATTAGCTAATAATTTTATTATTATATATATTATAATAGGGCAAATGTAACTTTTGGCTCCAGGTACAATTTCTCACGAGAAGTACGCATTGCTTTGCGGCACACACCATCAGCTATTTCACTGATTTTGGTGGAACTGGAGCATATTTTATTCTTTATGGTTTTCCTTCTGACATCCTCCTGCAGCATTGATTCCACTCTTGGTGATTTACAGAGTTTCTTGATGGACAGTAAAATAAACTGCTGTTAACTATAACTGGTGTTAGATGATGTCAGCTCAGTTTGTTAGTCATGCTGCTGGCAGTAAGCTCAGAGCGCAGAGGAACCGTGCTATCCTGGAGTACCAGGAAAAGGAAGTTTTCAGGCCCCGTGTGGGGAGTGTTCCTGGAATTGGGCACAAGAACCGGTAAGGACTACTGTATACCATTTTCACAGACAATCCATTTGACATAGGATTATTTACATGAGATCAACCAACATTTGACACGGTCATAACCGGACTGCTGTCATGGGTTAATCCCTTCATCGTCGCTAATCCCAGAAGTCAACAGATGTAATTCCATACACATCACTCGTTACACATAGAATTACAACTAAGCAAATATATAGAAAGATCGGTTGCTGACAAGAGCCATTGACTTCCACTGTTTCAAAAGTTGTTATCATCGTTGGAAATAACATGGTGCTGGTGAGGCAGTGCAACTTCTTTTATTTGGTGTCCTTCACAAAGAGCTTAATAATCAGTTTCATTTATCTACAACACAGGCCCATATAAAAAACATGTATCAACCCGCACGATACAATCCTGTTAAATGTAATTTGGTTGGGTAGGCTTGAAGACTATACAATATTCTGTATCTACTTTATCTACCCTACTGACCTTACAATAACCTTTTATTAATCCTGTAGTGATTATAGACATGCATGTTCACCCTCTCATACCAAAGCCAAGCAGTGTCAGGCCAGACTTCAGCATGTTCAACGTATTCAATCATGGCAAACATGAGCCTCTGCTAATCAGAGTATTGATTACCAAGGTTGTTACATTAATAAGTGGAACATATTGAGTGGCTAGCAGGTCAATAAGTCATCCTCCTGCCATGACCTTCCTTGACACAAACATAAAGCAAAATTTGCCTTTTCATAACAGGAAACCCACAGGTTTAATGATAACATGAAACATGGTTCAGTTCCATTTTGGTGTGCTAATGAGCCATACCAGTAAAAACAATACTGAGGGGTTGGAAGTAACACACCTCAAAACACAGTCACACAGCAGGCATGGGTTGTCCAACACTTTGGTCCAAAGTAAAGCATCTTAACAACTATTGAATGTATCACCACGAAATGTGGAACAGACAGACATTCTTGATCCCCAACAGAAGAAGCCCGTCTTTTATGATGATGATAAATTTGGGAAAGGCTTTGGAGAAGATACATTTGGACCTTGGAAAAGCAATTTGGTTGCTCTGTTGTTGTTGTTTTTTTGTTGCTATCTAAAACTACATTACATTTCATACATTTTCAGATGTAAGGCAGTGTTTAATATATGAACACATATCTTGCACAGAAAGCCAAACCCAATCCTATCAGTCTATCAGCCTACTCATCTGTTTAGCTTGTGCTTCTCTTGAACATGAAGACGTGAGCTGACTGTCTGGCATGGTAATTACTTTCAATTATCTCTCTTGTTTCTTCTTGCTAGCCATCGCTGTCAGCTCAAGCTTAGTGAGGGTACTACTCTTTCAGATTCAGTGAGTGAGAGCAGAGAGGGGGCGTCTCTTCATAATGCACTAATTAATCAATAGCAAAGATTTTTGTTTGGTTGTGATATTCATAAGAGCACTGTCCAGAGTTGGGAAGGGAAACAGACGAGCTGAGAGAATGACAGAAAAAATGGACCACCCACAGTTTGTGACCTACAATAAAATAACAGTATAAGGGGCTTGTGAGTAGCCTTTGGATAGTACAGTAAAACAGGCATCCAACAGCTGCAGCCTCTTAAATAGGTCAAAGTAAAACACATTTAACAGAACACTTACAGCTCTCTGTCTGTTCTTCACTTTTGGTCATTGTAGGGAATGGGGGGTTGCAGAGTTTAGCATGGCCTCCTTCAGGTACTCATATAAAACTCTCTCTTAACTTACAAGCTTTGCTTTTAAGCCAACATGGATAAGAAGTAGCACTTAAAGTACTCAAAAAATGAGACAAGATGGCATTTATACATCTACAGCAACTGAGCAAACTCTGCTCGAGAATGTGGTAGTATTTAAAAAAAACTCAAATTTGCTACTAGACCTTGTGGTGAGACGATTTTCTTGAGTGTAAAAGTACTTTTGAGGCAGGGTTAGTTAATTTGCATGCTAAGTTCAAACACCCATGACTCATTTCTTGTCACTTCTTTTTCAGCTAAGTAAACTTTCGTTGCAGTTTAATGTGCAATCAGAACACCTGTGCACTGCGATTCCCTGCTTCTTTGCATGCAAGTAGTGAATCAATTTTCATATGTTATGAAAAGAATATCCTCCCGTGCATCATTATATCACATTCCAATCAAATATTAGAAAAAGCACTATGTAAGAAGTATCATCTACAACAATCTAATGTCCACTGGATCTCACAGAGTAAGGGTGCAGATCCTTGGTATCCTGGTATTGACAAGTTAATGATGAACAGGAATACATCAGTATTGACACAAAAACGACCCAATTATCGTGAAATGTGCTCTGACTGTCACTGCTGTAGTTATAGCTGCCAGACAACCTCTTACTCTCCATTTCTTTCTCAAATTTTGTCTTAAACTAATGCATGTACACACACGGCTGTCTCTGCCCCTCTGATTATCCACCATTATATATCAATTCCATTTGGGCTATAGATCTGTGGGCATTATCCTGCCATGTCTCTATCGACCAGACAAGCGAAAGCCCACTCAAAAATGCCCAGTGAGGATGATACAGTGATGGCTGGGTGGATACAGACAACAGGAAGAGGAGGAATAAAGGTCCGTTGCTGAACTAAACTTAACGGATAGCTGGAGTGAAACACAAGGGGGTGACATCTTCTCCCTTAATCGACAACTTTATCATAAAAAGCAAAGAAAAAAACTATGTGCACGAGGCAGCAGACATACCAGCTTGAACCACCCAAAATTGGCTAGAGTATGTGTCGATTACATTCAATGCAATAAGCTGATCTTTTCAATTTTCCGTTATATTTTTTGGAAAATGCATTTAATTGAGGCACGAGTGAAACATTATGTACCTGGCAGAGCTTTTGAAGAGTAATATCGTCTTGGTTTTAACAATTACATTATTGTTCAGATTCTTGATTTATGCCTTTTTGATTAGACTTTATCTAGATTGACTTCAGTCTGTACAAACTGAGCTGGAAATATATAGCTAAGCAATCTCTAACCTGAAAGAGAGGAAGGACTTTAGGACTTAACTATGGTAACGAAAACCACATCTTGACCAAATTGACAAGACACTGGCCTACTTCAGCTTAAATAATAGGAGTAGTTATGTTGGTAGTATCACGATTTCCCAGACAGTACTTTGACATAGCTATGTTCCTAAAGTACACTTTTGACATTAGCAGGTTGTAGTAGTGATGACCCTCAGGTTCATTCATATGCTACTATATATGTGCTACTTGTAGAGTACCCATCCCGCACTATGCTACAATAATGCAAATCAACGCCTCACACAAAACACATAACCTATGCAGAGGATATTAACATGCAGAACACACAAGAGGAAACACTCTCCTGTGGTGCCATGTGTATAAAGCATAGCTTCGACACTACATACTCAAGAGTGTGTCAGCAACAAGCATATTATGGTTGCAAAACATGAGCACTCACAGACAGGGCTGTGAACAAGGCTAACATCTTTACCCTGCAAACTCCCAGAAAGAGATATAATTAGTTGTTGGCATGCTTCACATTCTGCTGTTTTTATTTGATTTTAAGACGAGCTCTCGGAGCGAGTGATATTTAGCAGATGCATCTTCTGTCTGGAGGGATTTGCCAAAGGTATTTCACTAACTTCCAAAAAAAAAAAAAGCCAAGCCAAATATTGTGATGGTGTCACTCAAGAAAAAAAATACCAGTTTAAATAGCTTTTAAATAACACATAAATCTGCTTCAACTACTCTGTATTTACCTGCAAAAAAAAAAAAAAGAGTTTCAAAAACTGACCTGACCTTTACTTATATATGAGAGCAGAATCGAGCTCTGTTATTGAGTTGCAAATTCCAATAATCCATATTGCAATTAAAATGACACAGTGGTGGGATTGGCTGAGTGACAGGCTGGGATAGGTGTTGCAGAGAAAGAAGATATGTGTTGTGGAATATGGTGTTTAAAAGACATATATATCCATGTATATACAGTATATGTATAAAAGGAGTGGTGGTAGCCCACCGGCCAGTGCAGAGGTGTAAAATTTGTGTGAAATGAGCAAAAACACGTGTTCCTCCTCTACCTCAACAACAGCAGATTAGGCACAGTAATTGGTCATGGATAGAGGAGCTTCTTTATGGCAAGCAGCATAAATATACACCTCAGAGGCCTGAAAACATGCAGCTGTGAAGCAAGGTGGTGCTGACAAAAACCGGATGCAGTCAGCAAATCTTCATTGGGCATAATGTCGCAACACTGTGCAGCTCCCAGGCGTGAAATAGTAAAGCTGAAACCGTACAGGGAAAGCGAATTAGAGGAGAAATCTCTCCTAACCTTGCAAAGTCAGTCCACGATTTCAATTTTAAAAAATTGAAATTGAAATCATCACGAGTAGGACGTGTGATAAATGACTGACAGTCTTCTCCGTCAATCCTGACAGCACCACAAACCCCTTCCTACGCCTGAATGGATAAGCCTGAGTCAACAATGGTCTTTCCTAATGATTTTCAACCTCGAACAACAAAGCAGAAACTTCTAACCACTGAATTTCATTGATGAATACATCGGAGGCTATAAATAGGTCATGCGGGGCACCCTGCTGGCTAAGAGGAATCATGACTTGTTGCAAGTCATTCCTCATCTCTCTCTTATTCCCTGTCTTCCCTCTCCTGCCTGCTCTCCAATAATAGCTTAAAACGACCCTAAATAAATTAATAAACAGACAGAAATAGGCTAAAGCTGCAGTTCTAACAGCCCTTCACAAAGTTTGGAGGTCTCATGACACCTTGAGCCACGTGCTCTGACATGGATGAGTCAGGCCAAAGTGCGTCTCAGTGGATTTTGTTAATCTCAATCTAACAAAAAGAGAGCTCAAAAAAGGAGTAGGAGAGATGTTGCCTTACTGCCGTTGCTGTCTATCTACTGGATCAAAGGTGATTCATGATGCTAGTAATGGGTCCAGTCCATTTCAGTGCGAATTGTAGGGCTAATCAAACAGTCATCTCTGGAGTTACTGTATGCGTGCGCTGATTTTAAATCCTGCTGGAGGCGCGTCTCCTGTGTAAACCTCCTTACAGGACGCTGTCTTGCTCACCATGTACACAATGAAAATGTAAAAGAAAGTGAAGGGACAGCCCCACTCTCTTTAAAATGATCAATAAATGAATAAAACATGTCAGAACGGCAGCTCAAAGCAGGCACCGCCAGGTTTTCATCATCGTCTGAGCGTCTGAGGCTAATTATTTTCCAGTTATGAGAACAGAAAAGCATTGTACCCACTTACTGGGAGAAAGTACATACATGATTCTAAGTAGGCTAATTAGCTGGCATGTATGCCTAGAGTTAAGCTGTGTGTGATTACTGGAGTGAATAGAAAAACTGTTTATAGAGCATGCATAGCGCGATGTGTAACCCACATCAACACCACGCACACATTTGCTTGCACCCACATTATAGAGTTCTCAATTACAGTCTCAAAGTGGATCTGTGCAACCAATTTCAGCACCATGATGATACCAATTAAATATTTGTAAATAGCACAAGTCAATCTTGACAGTCAGTAATACTTCACTTGCTGCTTGACTGAATATACTTGTGCCTCACCATTAAGAGCTGTGCTCACGGATCAATGGGTTTCCACATTTACACATGGAGTGTAAGCCAACAGATCGATAGTCCCTGAGTTTCGGATGGAACGACTGGTACGGAGCCATAATGTCACAGACATAGGTCTCTCATCCAGTGAAGGAATGACAGCAAGACAAAGAAAGAGGAAAAAACTGAAGAGCTGGAGGATTTCAAAAGGTAGAGAAATCAAAGGCATGAGGGAAGGCGGGCAGGGACGCGTGGAGAGAGGGTATCAGGGCATTTATAAAGGTGGAGAGGGAGAACACTATAGAAATGACAAAAAACAGATAGAGCTGCCTGAGTGCCTGCCAGCTAGTCCCTGATTTTTCACAGTTTCCTTCACAAAGCAGGACACCCTGCTGGTTTGGATCTGTCACTACGGGGAGTCCCCACACTGCTTATCCGTCCTGCAAGGAATTCCCATTGAACCAGGGCTCCATCTCAGCTCATGATCTGAATAAATACTTAGCCCACCAAGCAGAAAAAAAAAAATGCAAATCATGAGCTTATACAACACGACCTCGGCAGAAACAGACCATGACCGGTCCGCCTGCAAAGTCTGTCAAAAGATCTGAAACGTCATTGGATTTGAAGCCACTGTCAGTCAGGAGGAGAAAAAAACAGCAAGAGAGGAAAAGCTGCTGCCCTCTGCAATACTGGACATTAAGTTGCCAAGTTCAGTGACGGACAGACGTTTTGATAGTTCTATACATACATTCTACATAAAATGGACAGTTTCACTCAGTTCAATCCGGGTTGAAGAGTTAAAACGGGACTGCCTCGGAGATGCAGAGCTCTGAGAGAAGCACCTCTTTTGGATAATGCATTTGTTTAGCAGGTCAGGTCAGCACCATCAGGCAGCATCCACATGGCCGGTGTGTCTCTGACTGGGGCTAATGAGCACTTTCCTGAAAGGTACTGAGGCAGTTGTGGATGAGCTTACAGCGTTATACTGCTGATGGAAATATGATCCTGATCATGTCTGATGTGAATCGATGGCACTGATGCTGACGGACAGGTGTACTGTTATTTTGTATAATAAAATGCACCAACACCAGAATTAAAACAATTTTAAAAAGGCAATATGCCACATAACCTACAGAGTGAAAGATGTTAGAAACCTGAAATTAGTCAAATCTGGATCTCAAATATCTGAATATGTATTGTATCTCAGAGTCCAGACTGAATTCATTTTGCATGGATATGACAGGACCTTTGTACTTTATATGGCTCAAGCTTTTAGTGGAGCTCTCTGACAGGATGCAGCCTGCATATGTTGCTAAAAAAAAAAAAAAAAAAAGGAGGAAACGCCAGGCTGAGGTTGAGGCTGAACTTGTCGGTGTGTTTTAACGATCACAGGAGCCAAACAAAGCCAACCAAAATTCAGTTCAGCATCCACATCTCCAAAAGCAGCCCATCTTCTTCGCCGGTGCCTTTTCTATCAAAACACAAGCTCGCCTCGCAAATACGATTTAAGAAAAGTAAATGAAACATTAAACATTAAATAAAAAAAACCTTTGATTACCTTGTGTCTTCTCCACAGCTCATCCACACGTGGGGACAAAGGGAATCCCGACGTATTTTGCACGCTGTTTTCGGACCGGAGAGATCAGCTGTCACGTCTAAAACAAACGTCTTTCATTCCGCGTCAGTCAATATTTTCTCCATCCTCTGTTGGGATATGTTTACTCCACGGCTGTCCCCCCAACAACGAACAGGCTAGTCCAGACTCCTCTGTCGGTTTTTGGTCTTCACATGATCGAAGGTTTCTTTCGTGTCCACTTTTATTAAAACATTAATGAAACAAAGCTGGCGCGTGAACTAAATTGGTTTCTGTTTGTTCGGGTTACTTTCCATGATTTCCACTCACAGTCTTCCTCACAGAGACGAGGTGTTTGTGTTTGGGAAGGGGGGGGTTGAAAGCTTTCGCGTAGCAAATGCATCTGCTGAAAGTCCGACCATGCCGCCTTCCTCCTCCTCCTCCTCCTCTCTGAGCAGACGAGGAGTGTGGACCAATGAGAGAGAGAGAGAGAGAGAGAGAGAGAGAGAGAGAGAGAGAGAGAGAGAGAGAGAGAGAGAGAGAGGATCAGACTGGGACCAGAGCTCTGTCAGCGAGGCAACGGAAACCACGAACAAACATTTCATCTTATAGTTGTAATTATTATAATGATGGCTAAAAGATTCAAAGATGGTTTGGACGAACTACCAACATTAATAACCTTTATCAGTTTTAATAACAATAAATCATTGTATAATTTACTACATGTAACATTAATATTTTAAATATTAAGATTTATACTCAGTGGGCAATACATGTATAATTTGACTGGATAAATAAATGAAGTCATGAAAAGCATGATGTAGACTAAGTACATTTACTCAAGTACTGTATTCTCTTGCTTACTGCCTACTAGTGGTGAGCAGCTGGCTTCAGTTTGTCTTTGACATAAGGCTTAACGGCTAAACAAGGTCTGCGGCCAGAGCTACAGCAATGACTACAGGGTCTGTTGTGCTTGTGGTCACAAACAGTACAGATCAGAGAGCTGTGTTTGTTTATGGCATTGACTTCCCAGGTGTAAAATGTATGAACCAGGCTTTCAGGGGGGGCACTAGGATTCTCAATGTGTGATGAAGTGGAAAAAATATTCCATCCATCCATCCATGACCTGTATTGCTTGTCCTCATCAGGGTCACAGTGGGGCTGGAGCCTATCCCAGATGATTTTTGGCAAGAGGTGGGGGTACACCCTGGACAAGTCACCATCTTATCCCAGGGCACATTGACACAAACAACCGTTCACTCGCATTCACCCCTACGGGCTGGTTACTAGTTATTAAAATACTTAGCAAAAGATCAAATATAACAGCTTGAATGTGTGTGATTGCTCGGCTCAGTTATTGAGTATCTTTGTGATCAAATAATCTTGATCACATAGGTATTCAGGAACTCAGGGAAACTAGCAAGAGGCAAGAGCTTTGTCTAAGGGGAGGGCCCACAGCCACAGACTTTGAAAACCCCCGGTTCCCAGCTAACCGTGTTCTGAACACATGAACACAAAGAGATCAAATTAAAAGATTTACTGAAGCATGAAGCCTCCTTGGGAATATGACCACTCTTTGTGCACTCGTTGAACTAATGTACATATATCAGTCCAACTAAAATATATATCTTCTCAGACATTGCTTCACGTTATCCCTGGAGAGTTAGTCAATTTTGTGGTGGAAAATACGGCTGATATTAAGTGCAAGAACTTTGCTTCATGGGGTTAAGTGAGCTGGGTCTCCTGTGAAATGACGACTGCTACATCACTCACTGGAACAGAGCAGCAGGAAAGTTACGATCAAACTGTTTCAAACTTACTGCAACTATATTGTGCACAACACAACGCTCTCTTTCAACCCTGTTGTTTCACGGTATGCGCAGTATCACCAGAGCTATTAACTTTCCAGCATGAGCATGCTGCTGCTCATGAGCTCAGTCAATTCCCGTATCCTATATTTCACATCTGCCTCTTTTTAGAGCTACAGATGACTTCTGAAGAGATTCCCATGTCGCAGTAAATAAACTGCGTCTGAAAATTGCACTGTTCCAGTCAACAGGGGGAAGAATAATGTGGAAAGAAAGCCCTGGCAATATTACTCTCTTGTGAGTTAATATATTTTGCTTTGTCATAATGTCTCATCTCATTGTCTGGAAGTTCTCTATAATAAATTTGTAATTGAATTGTGTATCTGCATGACATGTGTCTTCGTGTGCGTCACAGTGTCACCAGTTCATGTTGGATGTGAGGACTCCGCATATGCTGTCTCCAGTCTGTTCCTGTTTATTAAGCCCTGTGAGACCGTAATTTTTCTGTGTGGAAAAAAAGATAACTCTTCCAGTCAAATACATTTAAGCCTGTGACATTTGTCTCATAATAATCCTCTGGAGCTCACATTTACTGACCAAGGAGGTTAAAGGGTTAGGAAGCTTTTCCATGTAAGTATAATGGGATTAAGGCATGCATGTTCAGTATATGGTTAAACCCTGTAACTCTTTGAGTTTTTGATCCTCAAACCCAACAAAAGGAAATCTGCATCTTTGTTAAGTCTCTCAAAAAAAATAAAACATTGCGCCCTCCACAACACATTTTTTCTGATCTACTATCAACAGGATAACTCCGGCCATGCCCTACAAAATCATTACAGATCACTGTGAAAATAAATCTAATAAATCAGTTTCATGATGTGACTGTAGTCAAGATTTTTTTTTTTTTTTTTAAGACCTGGTCACAGTTAGAGAAAGCTGATGGTTTGGGATAAAAGTATGACTTCATTAAAGCCGGAGGGACCTCAATAATCATGGTTTGGTAAGCTCATGGTTAGTGGTGGTTAGTTCACCACTCCAGGAAAAGTCCATTAACCAGGAGTTCAAACAAACAACATCCAAAACTAAGAAAGGCCAGGAAGAAGCTCGAGGTTGGAGCTAAGGACTGAAGAGCAGACACAGAACTGAGGAACTAAAACAGAACTCGTGAAACAGACAACCTGGCAAGTGACACCAAGGAAGACAATACAAGGACTAAATACAAGACAGGACAACTTATCAGCCAACTGATCAGGGACAGGTGAAACTAATCAGGTTGGAACAGAATGAAAAAAACGTGGCACGCAACGCAACAAAAGCAGGAAGTAACGATACATAAGACATTCTAGGAAAACTAGAAGCCTCAGGACTGAGGCTGTTATTTCTGGAAGGATTGTCTCAATTATTCTTGAATTTTATTTCTGGCTGAAGACCTTTATAGTCGTGTCAATCAATTTCTACTTTAATCCAAGCATAGGAGTTGTGTGACATTTCAGGGCTGTGTTACATTTCAGAAAGGACAGATCTTAGCAACACAAAGCATATCTAAAGCTTATATGATGAGGGGCGGCCTGTGGCGTAGCGGGTTAAGCGACCGCCCCATGTATTCACTTTCAGTTCAGTCTTGAGTTGAATTTAGAGATTATACAACAGAGAGACCGACTGGGAAGACATTTTTTACTAATATATTAGAGCTCATTATGGCACTTTTTTCCATCCTCACAGAGAGATTTGGGTTTTTCCAATTTTATTTTAAATCCTTTGTCTCTCAGCCAACACAAAGCATGTCTAATCTCCCTCAAGCGGATGAGGATGAGGATTTAGAAACAATGCAGCAGCCTATTGACTACAATATATTTCCGGCAAACACATCATTGACCCTTTCAACCTCTTGTGTCAAGTATCAAGTCTGTTTTTATTTGGGACAAAAAGGATCACACCCACGGGAGTGCTTATCATGGAGACAGAGTTATGCAAATAAAGTATTTAAGGCTTAGCATTATGGGAAATGAGGTGGTAAGACATTACAAGCAGGAGAGAACCATTTTTAAATTGTGCTGCCGTTACAGGGCGATTTTCTGTGTGCATCTGTCTGTATAATAGTGCATCTGGTGCACTGTTGCCTGTCATTACTACCGTTACTTTTTTTTTCCAGGGCTCATAAACATATTGCGATTTGAAGGCACACAGAGCCAGCCATCACATCCTTAATGAACAGTTCAGCACACCAAGGTCTGATCAGTCAGCAGTAATATTTACTGGAAGCTTCACATGAGTACACCATCTACGCCTCAAACTGTCCGCGGCTTATTAGTCTGAATGAGCTATTAAAGGCCTCAGGTTAGAATATTTCATTCAGTCACAGTGGAACGATGTCATAAACACAGAATATAAATGAGATTGGATTAAATCTATATTTGACATCAGCGGAATACTTTCACTTTTTACCATAGCTAAAAAAAAAGTCTACCAGCTAGGCGTCTTTTCTGCTATTGATAAACAGGCTGGTTTCATAGTCTGGCTCACAGCTCCTGGATCTCTGATTTTCAGTTATATACAGTGCATAGGTCTTGTGTCTGAACTGAACTGATCCGATAAGTCTGTGATAAGTATGTAGCAATAGGAATCAAGACGTCATGTTCCTGTTACAATGCTAAAAACTGTAACCTTGACATCGACGCAGCTACAAACTTTGTTTGAAGCTGATTTAGAACAACTCTTTCTCCTGATGTCAAAAACGTGAAGATATCTGCTCCTAGCAACGCTGCACACATGCAGCTTCCATGTTGACTGAAAATTACACCTCAGGATGGATACACTACTTGCTACTAATTGGGTAGGGTGAAGTAATACCCCCACCGTGAGTGAAAACAGCTAACATAAACAACTTGACACGATGAATAAAGTTATTTTCAAAGTTCTTGCTCAATTAAAGGATTATTCACTTCACCAAGAATTAAATAAAAAGATTTATGTCATGAATGTGAATTAAAAGAAACTAAAGTTAACACACAATTAACAGCTAGCTAGCTAGTTACCTAATAAGAAATAGTTAAGGCATGCAATCTTGGAACATCTTGGAGACAATGTCCAATGTTTTGGGGCCTCTGTCAACGTACATCCAGATTGTAGCAGGCCAACACTTCGCTCATGTGCCCACTCATTGTTTTTACAGTATTATGAAGAACTCGAGACGGAATCAGAATCATAATCAGTCAGAAGTCAGAATCAAGTTAGATATGAGAAACAATGACCAGATGGTTTATGCATTTGAATGTAGATACATTTTCTAGATACATGAGTCTGTATTTTGTTTCTAGCATCACATCCCTAATGCAGATCCCTCCCCTCTTGCATTACACATGGACTGTTTACATGCACGCAACCAAAAGTTAAGATAAGTTAAGCTAAGCTAATCACCTGCTAACTCCAGTTCAATATTTACTGGAGTATTATCCGTCTTTTCATCAAACTCTGGTGATGCTTTGAAGTGTCAAATGACAAACTACTCCTTCAAACAGGAAACCCTCAAAACAACTATCAGTTTTTAGAATCCATCTTTTCTTTGTCTGCAAGAGTGAATCTTTTTAAATGAAATTTAAAGTTGAATGTAGCGCTCACAGCAGCAGCTGGTACTGACAGAAGCAAACAGAACAACTTATTGTGAAAAACAAGTGTACCAAAGTGTTTGAAGCCAATAAATGTGAGGTGTGTTTGGTCTTTCTTTCTAGTCTAGAAACCCTGAGGAATTGCAATGTTTTTACTCTTCTATCCAAGCCCTCTTTTGAGAAAATACAACACACACACACACACACATATATTCTTCTTCTACGTTTCCACACACAGCTGCACGCACAAAGCTATTTAAACCACTTGCTTCCTGCTGGCTCAGGCTTTACAGACATTGTATAGCCGGCCCAGTCTGAGTCTGTCCCATCCAGGTCACGGTAATTGAGGAGAGGCACAGGGAGAGGCCCTCCTGTCTGAGTGTGAACACATGATTACTCTTCCCTTTGTGGAGACGAGGACTGCAAACACACACACACACACACACACACACTGATTAGTTTCACCTGTCCCAAACAAGCACACTGATGAGATATGTAGCACCACCTCCACTGAAAAGATGCTCATCTGTCATATTGCTATGAATAAAGTCATAAGCTGAATAGATATGTTTACAGGAGATAAACATTTATCTGCCGGGATGTAAACATCACCTCTATGTGACAAAAGATTGAGATGAAATGAATCTATTCATATTCCAAAGCGGAGCTGCGTTTCATTTGTAACCAAAGCGGGAAGAAAAGGATTACGATGAATTGAAAAGGGAACAAAACTGAAGTGATGTTTCTGAATGCAAATCAATTCTATCCCTTCCCCTGCATCTCGGTGGATTGACTCAATCTCACATTTAGACATGCATGTATTGAGTTGAACTAAAAAACCTCTAAATCATAATATGCAAAACAGATCTGGAGGTTGTGTAGACTCCACTACAGAGATTAAAATACTACAGCAGCTATTATACGGATATTTCTTCATGATGCTTCCTCGCTGATCGCATTTCACTGACATAATTCCCTCTCCTCACTGTGAAATGCTGTCACTGGGCACCAAGACAGATGAGAATTGGACTGTTCCATATTGATGAGAGATGATGCCACTGCGGGTGACCAACTGTATTTATTTGAGCTATGACACGGTACATTTTGTAATTCTAATTGGACGCAGATACTCGCCACTTTTTGTTGATTCCCACTCGACCCATTTCCTGCAACCCCACAAATCCCAAGAGGTCTGTTTGTTATAGTGTTTAATTAATGATGTGTGTGAAACACGTGCACGGTACAGTTACAGTTAGTACATTAACAAGGTGTGTGTATGTGTGTCTCAGCGTTTGTACGTCTATGCAAAGTGTATGTGTACAGGGGGATTTACCACTTAAGTAACACAGCCCTGATTAGGAGGCATTGCCATCTGGTCGTTTGAAAGGGGTGCTGAGACACATGCACATGGGCATGTGCACGCACACAAGGATGCACATATGCAAACAAGCACGCAGACACACACACACACACTAATATCAGCATGTAATAAATAATTCAGAAAAATGTCCTACCGTGTCTACCCAGCCATATAGGGCAATCACACATAACACATATAAATAAAACGACCACCACCACATGCTGTAACTGATTGTGTTTCAGTTTCACTGTGAGTTGTCTCTACTCACGTCTGATTGCAGAGAAACTCGGGTCAAATTGTCCAATGAATATCCTACGGTGGTCTCTCTTATTCTTACCAGACACTGCAGATTTACTTTCAAGTTAAGTTCCTGACGCTCCCGCTATAGATGCTGCTTTCATTTTCTCACTGGTGGGAAAACAAATTCACCATCTGTCGACTCAGGTGAGGATAAAACATCAAGTCTGCCAGAAAAAAAAAAAAAAAGAATGTTTCTAGGCAACACGTGTACCTTTTTCTGTATTGAATTACACCTCATCCAGTCAAACATCTTCTGCTTTCCACACAAAAGCAACTTCATCCCATTGTTTATGTGCACAGCAGTTAAGATTAGTTTGACCTTGAAAGCCACTGAGCCAAGCCGATGCATCAGAGCGCACTCGCGAGCTCCTGTGGTAGGTGAGCGCTGCGTTCGTGCAGGATTATAACAATAATTCGCTCTGTGTGGTGTCAGACGCACTTTGACTGAGCTAAACGTCAAGAATTTCAAAAAACTGCAGCTTGTGTCAGTATAGGGAGTAAACAGATGGTAACAATCATGAACTTATCTGAAACATTGTCCTGCATTTATCTTGTGCTATTCAGTGTTTCCCCTTTCAAATCCAACAAATCACTCTCTGGAGTTTTGGCTTTCAGCTAACTTTTATTCTTAGGGATGGTATGGGAAATATTCAGTGGTATCCAGTGGTGTAGCTTTGGATCACTACCCTCTCTCTGAAGCATGAAGGAAAAACTATGAAACTGTGAACGGCTCTATCTAAAGCCAACGTTTACTTTGTGCATTCTGTAGAAACAGTTCAACAGAAAGTGGACCCACAGCATCTGTAGGCTCAGTCTAAGGCAATAAAACATCCATTCATTCATTTTCCACGATATCTTATCCTTATCAGGGTCATGGTGGGGCTGGAGCCAGCACAACTGACCATGGGAAAGAAGGGGGGGTACATCCTGGACAACTCGCCGGTTCATCACAGGTCTGACACATAGAGACAAACAACTATTCACACTCACATTCACCTACCTACGCGCAATCCAGAGTCACCAGGTTAAGCTGCATGTCTTTGGGCTGTGGGAGGAAGCCGGAGTAACTGGAGGGAACCCACGCAGACATGGGGAGAACATGCAAACTCAAACAGCTGTCGTCGACTGGGGGATTCAAATCAGGAACCGTCTTGCTATGTGGTGAAGTGCTAACTACCGCACCGCTGTGCCGCTCGCAATAAAAACCGTAACACCTGCCAATCAGAGGAGACAGCGGAGGTTGACTGATGAGTGAGGGGATGCAGATTCACACACACTAACAATGTTGTTGGCAGCATGTTGAGTGTTGTTCTCAGGTCCCTCTCTCTCTCTCTGGGTGACTTGCTTCACTAAAGCTTTAATGACATAACTATAAGACAATAACAAGCTTTAGAAAAAAATTCTAAATCATGAAAGTAAGGATTAAAATAGGTGGATAGACTCTTCGGCCTTATTTGGCAGAGGTAGCTGAAGAGTGACAGGAAAGCGGGGAATGAGAGAGGGGGATGACATGCAGCAAGGGGCCACATGTCAGAGTCGAGCCCTGGACTACTGCAGCTTCATAAATGGGGTGCACACTCTACCACCTGAGCTAAACACTGCCCGAAGAGGAAATTATTTCTACATTTTTGTCGTATGATGAACAAACTATTGAATGAGAATGTGCTGTACAAAAAAAAAAGCACATCAATATTTATATTGGTCCTTATTACTTGTCACATTATTGTAAAGCAGGCCTCTAGCGGGCCATGCAGCCAGCCCCCACCAGTGGGTCCCCCCAAATGTCCGACTGTCAGTTCATTGCTACTGGACACATTTTGTCCCATTTACAGATCAATGGTCTGTCCTCTGTGGACTTCACATATTGCACAGTTATACTGTACCTCAACACATATGGACAAAATCAATTTACACCCCTCTGGCTGACTCTCTCTCTCTCACGCACACACACACACACACGCGCGCGCGCACACAGGCAGATCACTCATTTGGAAAGCTTCTGCTGCTCACTTTGCTCATCTTGTGTACAGTGAGCGAGGCGTGCTGAGTGCTTTTGCCTACACACTGTGGTATCTCACTCTCCTCACGGTGAATTTAACCTGTCAGTCCTCACAGCATGTTCTCCAGACATGACTCACTACCAAAACACAGCGTCTGTGCACACACATACACACACACACACAAGCAACTGCCACCATCAGCATGCATTCAAGTTATACAAGGAAATGTGGAGGCATCATTTTGTACTGTTGATTCATTTTCACTTGATATTCATTATATTATGGGTCAGATGACTCGACGCACACGGAGAACCATAACTTTCACCCACATCCTGTATCCACAACCTCGTCTGATGTACTCACCATGAGCTCCAGTGCGACGTCATCGCCACCAGCTGTCATCCTGCACACATGCTCAGTTAAATTCATTGCAACCAGATCTATTTAGCACCACTTATTATATTAAAGGGAATATTGCTGCAATATTGTCTTCATACAATTCACCGCTTAAGTTGACTTGGTTTGCATTTGTATTACTACCCGTGGCAGAAGCTGGATGTTTGAACCGTTAGTGACCTGGTTCATCATTTTGGGGTTTTGGTATGTGTGTAAAGAGGAAAGTCTCAGCTTCATGGTGAACATTGTAAAAATGTGTTTCTGGGTCAAGGTTCACAACTGAAACCTGAATACTCAACACTCACGGACTGGTGTTAATATAACTGCAGTGCAGATGCATTGAGCCGCACAGTGTGGATGTGACTCTTTTTTTATCACGAGAGAAACGAAAAGAGAGAGATGCATATCTGGTATTGCATTAGAAGATGGTGGGCACTGTGGATATTTTACAGTTTTGCTTCATCATTAAAAATAGACCTCCACCACACTTGGCTCACCTGTTCTGAAAAACAAATCTTGAGTGCAAAAAAATCCAAAACACTTTAAACACACCGAACATACCGCTGACCAACAGAACTAACAGCGCAGACACAGCCTGCACTGTATGTGAACTGAAGGGAAAAGCAAGATGAGCAGTCACACTGTCATTCAACAATTTTAGTGTTGCAGAGTGACTGACTGATAAATAATAACTCACTCACTCTAAGTCTCAACACATTGTATTCATGTTACAAGTGTCTTGATATGTACTGGAGCTATATATTTTGTTTACGCCACAGTCTTTGCACATACTGTACCTCGGCAAATGCAGAAGCAGACACGCACATGCCAAAGACCATTAGAAATACACTGCACATCCTGTTTTCCAAATACTATCTGTGTCAGAAAAAAAAGTACTACATGTACATGGCAGAATACTAAACATCGATCCAAAGTGCTACTAACTTGCGAAGCACCTTTATACCAAATTAATTTCACAAGTGTAGTGTTTGTTGCAGTGCTATCATGATGAATTCAGTTAAATTGCACACAATACTGTGCCCAATCCCTGTACAGAACATATTTTATCATCCTACACTGCAGCAGAACCTCACTCTAAAGATCTATAAGACAGAGTGAAATACAGAAACACAGCTATGATATTCATATCATGAAACATGCATTCAGCACTCTGTCCGGTCTACATGTAAACAAAAAGAGGAAAACACACAGAGTTTGGTTTAAGGGTCAGTCTTTGCTTCAAGTGCTTTTCCTCCACATCTCCTGGCACTCCGTCTAAATATAGGAATACAAGCACACACGCCGAGTTCTGTAGGCTTGCCCAGCCAGCACACACGTCTGTCTATCTATCCATCCATACTGTGCGCATGTGTACACATGTAAATGCTAAAATGCACAGATGCATGTATGGGTACAGTCAGTCAGTGAGACTCATTTAAAAAGCATAAAAAACACATCTGCATCTATATAAATGAACATAAACAGACGTGCGAAGAAGATTCGACCCGCAGCACTGTTTGTGCCATTTTGGTTTCACAGACCTGCAATCAGAGCAGAGAGAGAGAGAGAGAGAGCATCCTGGAGGGAGATTGGGTTATTATTTCAATCATTGGGCAATTGGTTGACAGGTCTGGGCGAACGCAATGACACACAAACAGTTCAGTGGAACAGGAAAACAGCCAGACTCCATGCATCAATGATGCCTTTAAGAATATTACTCTCTGAACAAGAGGAGAAATTCTTCTGTGCTTTTCACTCCTCTTAACAAAGAAAACCTGAGTCCGCTAAGACCAGTCTGAAGCAAACACAAAACTAAACCACAAACACACACACTTACAGACACGCCTCCACTAAGTTTCTATAGAAACAAGAAATATGTATGCACACACACCTGCAACATGCTTTTACTGGCACGCGCACACACATACTCTATATGTACACACTCAGATCCCATGTTTCAGTCTGTGTAGGGCCATTAGGGGACTCAGCTGGGGAAATACAGTGATGAAATATTTACAGCAGAGTTTCTCTGTTAATGTCCATATAAGTTTATCTCCATAATGTCTCTGTCCCACTGAGGATACTCTGTGGGATATTATTTTTTAATGGCAGACACCACTGGGACATAGAGACACAGGGAAAACTGATGGTGCTCTTTGTCTTTTTTTATCTGCAGGAAAAGACTTCTCAGAGAATAAAAGAACACGCGGCCCATTGAAAAACAGTTGCATTGATTGAGTTCATTGCAATTATTGATTTGAAAAGTTATGGTTAACTTTTAAACCTTTTTCTGCTGCTGCTGTTGTTTGTGGTTGGTGCTATCTTATCATTTACTTGAATAAGTTCCCTGAAAAGACCAAACCAACACTGAATTTATCCATCGAAAAGCTATTATCATTGTTCATGGATTATATGTATTCATTACAATGAACACGGTCGGTGCGCAGTTTATTGTGGACAGCTCTGAGATTGCATTTTCGATCTCCGGGGAGTAAATTCACAGAGGCATGCTTAGGTTGCTTGTTTACTCTACTTTGCTAGTTTGACATGCGAATGAAAAAATAATAAACTACACTGGTCATGTGTGTATGTGTATAATATATATATATATATATATATATATATATATATATATATATATAAACAGATTTATTGATTAATGGGGTTTGCTGGTAATGCAAGAACAAAATAACACTAGTCTTATGCTTAAGCACCACCAAGAGCACTGGAGGAAAATTCTCTCTTGTTCAGTGTCTTTGAGCCATGAATAGAAGCTTCATCCCCCCCACACACACACACACTTGGCAGAAAATCTCATAATCAACCAGGGTCCGCTTTGCACTACCAACACAACAGCTGTTTCCCTGTCTTGAAACACTACCTGACCAGTTTGGTGCTACTAATGACACTCTTTCTGTCTCTTTTCAGAAAGACAGCATACTAACATTAGTCTTTCGCAGTGTTTTCTTTTTCTCAGGGTTGTTACATTGCAAGTACACCTTGTGAGATAAAAGATTAACAGGCCACTTTGTCAATCAGTTGGGGATTGCATGTCCCCAAAAAACTGTTCCCTAAATTTCCCT